>JACJUM010002878.1:16578110-16637892 GCA_020976665.1 Heortia vitessoides
CTCACCTTTACCTCACCTTTACCTCACCTTTACCTCACCTTTACCTCTCCTTTACCTCACCTTTACCTCTCCTTTACCTCACCTTTACCTCCTGTCTGTTCTGGTACCTTAGCCACCTCTATACCTAAATATCTGGTACCTACGATACCTGGTACTGATACTCGGCTAAGCAAATAAAATAATTCTTTTAAATTTTTTCGCAGTTTGAACAATGGTTGCAGTCATGCGAAGAGTGTGAAGGTGATAAAAGCCCAGCGTACAGCAGGCTCAATCAGAACAGGGCTAACAAGGCGTGGGCTCAAAGCCGAAGTTCTGAACTCCTGAGCAGTATGAGGAACGATGCTCGGACTGTGACATCATCCACTATCCTGGTCATTGCTCTTATTATGAAGTGCATGTGCGAATATTCACTTGCTGTTTAAGTCCATGCGCTATTTAACTTTTTAAGTCATTTTAAGCCCTTTTCCGGTAATATTGAATACGGTACCAGACATCCTTACTTTTTTCAATGTTGTTACTTGTAATATTTTCTTAAATATTTATATATTTTTTAATGTGAACGATTAGGTATAATTTTTTTTTTAAGAATTTGATTCGCAGCCTGATTTTTTGCATGCAACGACTATGATACCATTTAACGTGTGATGAGCAAAACTGTAAATATGACAGGCACGTTTCCGTCTAGAATTCTGGAAACCGAAGGAGTCAGGGATGTGAGTGGTGTCTTTTACTAAGAAATCTATTATTGATTAATATTATGGTATTGTGAGTTATATATTTAAGTCCTATTTTTGGCAACTATTTGAGATCGTACTCCACTTTGATTAGGTTGAAAATAATGTATTGTTTTCTTTTGATATTGTGTTGTTATAACGAAATAATAAATAGTATAATTCTTACCTTTTTTAATAAATAAAAATATAATTAACAAATTGTACACAATGTTTGTTTTATTTAATAGTTTTATATATTTGATAGAAAGTGTAGATTTTATACGAAAATACAAATGTTTAAAAAATTTAATAAACATGTTTTATTTACTATATTTTCATATTCTCATTTAAGGCTTAACCGATAGACTGCTAATGTCAAAATTTTACAAAAAGATCACTTGCACCCCTGGGTAGGATATAAATTAGCAACCTTTCCCTGTCTCACGATGGTGTTCGAATTGACGTCCGAGTTGGCCAGCAATAGTTTCGTCCGAAAAATAACATTCGACCATGCGGTGACGACCACGGGGTCATATTGAGCAGCCTTACTCCCCCCCACACCTAATTAGATCAGCATTAGATTTTCGGGGCTGTGGCTCTAGAGTCAACCACCTCTTCCTTAAAGTTTCATCAAACACAGAAATTTTATCAAACAAAGCTGGTCTTTTATATACTACTTTCAAAAGTTTTGTATTCAGTTCTAAAGATAAATTTTCGTATCCTATTCGTATGACTAAAGTGACCAATCATCATTATCAGTAATCTATTAATATCCTGACTACAAAGGCATTAACCCTCCGTACAGGTTAATAAAAGCACCAGCTATTACACCAAACGACCAATGTCAATCGGTGGACAGTAAGAACTACAAATATAGCTGGAAAGAATGGCTTAACATAATTTCCGAATCTCGAAGGAGCTGGATGTGTTCGATTCACTAACTACGACATAAGATCCACGAACAAGCAAAACTTAAGGGAACCCTAACAATTATCGTAACATCGCATTTGACTATTGAGCTATGACAATGCAGATAACGGTATATTTTGTTAAGAATTGAACCAAGTGGGCTGTGAACACTCGAGATTATACAACAATAGTCACGAGCCCACGTATGTTCATAGTAGAGATTATGAATAAGTGAAATGCTCGAGATAGTATTGTTAAGTCAAAGGTTCGGAATTACGCGTCATTACGCGTTACAATTACTTTATAGGTTTTTATGCAGCATAAGATTCTTATAATCAAATTCATTTGATGATGATGATAATGATGATGATGCATTATGTTTACCTTATAGGTATATATAAAATATAATATATTTATCTTCATTTGATGACATTCTCAAAGCAATGTAAGTTACATACATATGATAGCCTGTTAAGGTAGAAAGGAGTTTCTAAGCGTTAGCAATAAAAACAATCAATTATAATAATAAAAAAACAAATAACTTTAAAATTTGATGTTTGAAATATTATATTAGGTAGGAAAATATCTATATTATATTAATAAAGTTATCTGTTAAAAACGTTTTTAAGTTGGTACTTAATAGAATTTATATGAATAATTAAAACTCATTTTATTTTCTAATTAATATTAATTTTAATCAAAATTATATTATCAAATTATTACAATATTTCAAAAAAAAGCAATTTAGTTTAAATGGCAATAGTAGCTACTAAAAATAAATTAGAACTAAATATTGTCGAGCCCAATAGCGCATTTCGATCACAAGATAAAGACTACTATCTTATGCTTCCAGGGTCGTGGACTCTAACACCATCCAGGACAAATATTTATGTGGTGATAATTCACGGTTGTGCTGCGTCCGGGTATCAAATACCTTTGTATATAATGATGTTTTTTATTACTTTGTAATTGATATTAGAAACAAAAGTGATATAAGCTATTTATCTTGAAGTCAGTTTAATCAATGGAAAAAATGAATGAATTCTAGTGACTTATCATTAAATAAAAATAATAAAAGTAGTCTATATCATTTTACGGAGGTGGTATATTATACGTTTTTTTTTGTAAATTGAATTTTTTTTTATAACATATAGGATAATTCAGTTATAAACATCAACCCAAACATTTTGATTTATCATATTATTAAAATTAAAATCATATCTGCTAAAAATATGTTAATAACTCAAGCTTCATGTCTCATACTAAAGCCACTTTCAAATGTAATATATTTAATTTTACATTTTACTACTCTTATTAGACTACTCGGTAATAATAATAATAATATTCTTTATTGTACACGCTATAAACAACACAAACCTTTCAAATAACATGGAAAAGCATAGAACAGTACAGTACAATACGCCTTATCGCATAGAGTGATCTCTCTTAAAATACAGTAATAATAAGGCAGTTTGAGGTGTATAATGAATGAAATTATTGTATAAGTATAAAAAATCATATTACATAAAGGAATACATCCCATAACACTCACACACACATAGACAAACACACATATATACAATACACACAAATAAGATATCACTACTACTATGCAGTGTCATACGCCATCAGGGCGATAATGATATATCTATGTCCATATCGACCATATTCCTTACCTACTACTCAATATCAATAATCATTATGGATATTACTAATTAATGTATGATTATTATAATGTTTCAACACAGAAATTATACATTTAAAGCATTCTATTATTTTTTTTTATTTGAGTAAATTACTTGACATATAAGATGATTAAATCAACAATTATGCATACAACAACCAATTATACCAGTCTCGTCTCAGTAGTACCTAAATGAAACAAAATCATAATTATTAGCACTATTCGAAACGAAGGTCATTATGTTAATACAAAAAAGAAAAAAATTAAGTCAATGTATAAGAAAACATTATTTTGTACCATCTGTCGTATGCAGTTTGTTCACTTACAAGGACGTCTAAAGTGAATAATAGCATCCATTTATAGAGCAGTGTCTGTTTGCCAGCGTGCGTGACCTCACATAGCGACAAATCATCTGTTTGTTATTGTTTCGCAAAACTTCATAGTGATATAATTTCTTTCTAAGACATCAGTGTCATTCTTACGTCAATAACAATATATTTTTTACCGCAAGCATGAATAACCGAGTCTTTATGCATATAACAAAACAAACACAATTAACCAGTTTATTGCGAGCCCCAAGCTGAGATAGAAACGCTCTTGTTACCTCTTATTTATCAAAAAACTGGAGGGGGAGAAGCGGTTCAAGTATGAATGGAGCTTAGCGCGGCGCTAGGTTTTGAGACGTCCGACTCGAAAAGAGTTTACGCTCGCATCGAGTGCGGACGCTTTGGTGCGTTTGGCGGGAATTTAAAAAAGCAAATGTCATTCGAACGTCGAGAATGATTCGCGCGCTTTTGTTTTTTCTGTGCGTGGTGACAGCGCAAGGGACTGATCAACTCGTGGTTAGCGAGGAGTGTTTAAACTACACGATATATCCAGTTCAGTATGAATTGACGATAATACCGTACATTTTGGACGAACGATCTTATTATGACGGTCACTTATCAATAACCGTTATCGCGAATGCGCCGAATATTAGAGTGATAGAATTGGAAGCAATGAATATGCAAATTATAGATCCGATAAAGGTTACTGATGGTCGAGACAATTTGGTAGATGCATCACGACCCTACGACTACAATGTGGAGAAAGGAAAACTATATATTTATTTGAACCGGCCTTTAATACCTACTAAATCTATAGCATCTTCGAAAAACTATGTTATTCACATTTCTTTTAGAAAAGAAGTAAGGTTGAATACTTCAGGAGTATTTTTAGTGGGATACGAAGATGATAATCGACAACTTCGGTGAGTAACAATTTCTTATTTTTATGTGTTGAATCAATATTGACAAAAATAATAGTATTGTCATTTGTTTTTGATATATTTTTTTCATAGTACTTAGTATATTTTTGACTTTGCTCTAGAACTTTAAATCGATTTTATAAAATCAAGGAATGTCTTTGTATTAATAATCAATGAAATAAATAGTATTGTTTGTGTTAAAAAAAATGTTTGAATTTTATTTAAATGTATTGCATACACAATTTTTATTTTTTATAATCTAACTATATTTTATATTCTTTATGATACTATATCTTATAGTGTAGGTGTATGTATTTTTTTTATATATAAATACATTCTTAATCTAGAGCACATATCTAAAAATATCATCTAAAATCATAGAAATAGCTCATTTTAAAAAGCATAATTTTTCTCAACATTTCGCTAACCTCATGGCCAGTGCTTTAAAGACTACGAAGTGGAAGAGTTCCTTTGATAACATACGACGTATTTAAATATATAGAAGTAATCCCAAAAACTAAAAAGAGTCATTCAAAGATTTGAATGAGTCGTTTCCATGATATTTAGAAACATCGCGTACAAGGATGCACTTCGAGAGTAAACATCGAATTTATGTTAATTATTGAGATTGTATGTTAATATGTACGCTTAACGCTTCCTACCCATACTAAATCATTAACACACCAAGAGCAATTGTATACGAAGCTTTATGTACGTGTATTTTTTCCTGGGGTATTACGAATTATACCGCTGGACCATAGAGCAGTATATATCAGTATCAGCTTTATCAATATTTTTTGGGAAGTATAGTACTGTTTACAAAGTATGTAATAGTTTTAATAAAAATTAGTTAGTGAGATATGCAAGCAAAGGAATGGCTGGTCAATCTCATCTTTGCTTGCACATTTTATAGTGTAAGTCGTACAAGTTTATCAATAGGTGCTTCATTATAAAAAAAAAACATCGCTAACATGTAATCTGTAGGTGTAGAAAGTTTGTTCCTATACAACTTAAGAATAGTATAAACGTTTCTACTAATTAATATATAAAATCGAAAGTTAGGAAGCATACATGTCGATGTGTGAATGTATGTATGTTACTATTACATGCTGGAACGACTGAAAAGATTTGGGAATTTTAGCACAGGGATAATTAATAACTTGTGTAACACAAAGGCTACTTTTTAACCGGAAAACATGTTGTCGTGGATGGATGGATGGATAGATCTGGCTTTTTTATTTTTCTCTATGGAATTTGCGAGCGTTTTTGGACAGATTAGCTGTCAAAGAGCGACATGAACTTCTTTCCGTAACAAAAAAGATTATTTGGGATAATTTATAAAGTGTAGATCTCGCAGAAAGAGTCGCAGGTGGTTCCAAGCTAGTTTCAAACAAAATAAAATGGTTTGTTGGTAAACAACCAGGCATTTACTGTTTGAAAAAATATTCAAAGTAATATTAAAGGTAGAACGATTATTATTTCACGTTATTATTCTTTGGGTGACTGGAATACTTCGATAAAACTAACGCTATTTTGTTTACGAATTCGATACAATACTAAAAAAGTGCTGAATTTCCTTACCCAATACCCACATTCCAGTTTGTAGGTTAGATGAGATGCTTTTATGGACAAATCTACTTCATCAATCTTAAGTTGACATATATTTTATGTATGCGTGCTTATTCGCTTAGTAGATTTGTCGGTATATCCGACAGATTTTTAAGTTCTTACTTGCAACAAAATGATTTTCTATAACTTTGAAAGGCGGTGTGTTTTATTTTTTAACATTTATGTGCCAAGTTTCTAATACCTTGTGATTTTTAAGATAAGTTTTAGAAATTATTTACTATCAATTATTTAGCCCATACATTTTTTGGGCATCATATGACGTAGTTTTTTTTTATTAGACCAGGTCGACTAACGCGTACAGTCAGCGTGATAGTAAGCGTCACTACCAGTTATAGACAGTAAATTAACAAGGATATCACTACAGCATTACCAACCTTGTGAATTGAAGATATTATGTCACATTACCCAGTAATTTCATTGCCTCTATCACCCTATAAACCGAAACACAGCAATATAAACACTGTTATTTGCTGTAAAAATAAGCGAGAGTGACGTAGCAGTATATACGATCTTTGCATGAGGTCTACCTCATGTTAAAATATTTGTGACCAAACTCAATAAAAAATGTGTATTTTAATGATATTTGCCCTATATTAATTTATGCGAATGTTCCAATAATAATCGCATGAACTCTGTCTCGTAACCTTTTTTGAGGTATGCTCTCAACATACATAGATAGCTCCCTTCCATATCAAATCACCTTAGTATCTTAAAATGAGTACTGGACTAGATGTGTGATAATTTATGACTAATTGTAACCAATAAGTATATGAAGTATAAATATGTTGAGCTCAAATAGTGCTTTATTTTTTAACAGATTTTTATCATCAATCTTCGTCTTTCAATGTCACCCGTACCACTGAATCATAACACAAGCGGGAGAAGGAGAGAGCACAGAGCTGTTGCGATAGCGGACGCGTAGAATTCCAATGTATGTAGGCAAGTGATAACCAAAAAGGAGCTTAGCGTGAACTATTTAATTTAAATTTATATAAATCTATTTTTATTCAACACTTAATAATATTTACCATATAATTGGGCTACGGATGATATGACGTTAATGATGATGAGCATATAGTTGGTGCGAGTCATTATAGAAAAGTTAAAATAAATTTATTTTAGTCATATCTGTAATATATAAAGGGGGAAGCTGATTAACTGAAATATCAACGCACGGCCTAAATTATAAGGGTAGAAACTTAAACTTTTGCGCAGGAATTTCTTTTATAACGTAGTAACGAATAAGTAAGAATGGATTTTTGAAAAGTCACTCCCTAACAGAGAGTGAATTTGGGGATACAAAGTTAGAATAAAAAATTGCTGCTTTTAAAGCTATTCTAATGAAATTCAGTATGAAGACTCTTCATTGAAATTCATTAACACTTGTAATGTTAATTTTCGAAAATTATCGCAAAATAGGATGTTCAAAGATAGTACTAAAGTTCTAAAACTAAACGCGGATGAAACCGTGGAGTGCTGCTGGTCTTCACATATAAGAATTACGTATCACGGTGTTTTAATTGTTTTTGCTTAAAGTTTGATAACTTCAACTTAAGAAATAGAATAGTCAATAAAAAATGGGAGGATTTTCCCGGATGGAACAAAGTTCCTTTCGATAAATTTTTCATTATTGTTATTACTTTTTATTATTCCAGAAACCACACTATTCAATGCGAATAGAAAGATGAAACGAAAATAGCTGGTTTGCTTTCTCTGAGAGAAAGGGAGAGAGATAGATGGAAACACACACACGCCATACCGCTAACAACGATAGCAAAAGTGTCATTACAACTTTTGGCCTTAATTTTTTACGTCGTTCCAAAAAGTTAAAAAGAATCAATTTATTGTTGCAATATTTTTTTCATGATACATAAAGACACATAGTCAGGACAGGACAACGTTTGTCGGGTCAGCTAGTAAAATATATTTAAAATGCCATGTAAATAAATAAACACGCGCCCGAGTCCGCTTCACCCAATACCGTGCTCGTGCATATCATTTTCGAATGCTCTAATCTTGGAACGCATTCGGTCGGGTAAGGTCGATCCGATCGTAACAACATACACGCCGCGCCGAAATTATCTCGCTAATAATTGGAAAAGGTTACTCGATTCACGGTTGAACATGCACGTTTAGCAGCAAGTTTTAGAAGATTTTTGTAATTTGAAGCTAGTGTTAGGTATGGTAGTTAAGAATAATGGTATGTTTCGTTAATCTTTATTTGGTAGGGACCGTTGGCGCAGATGGCGAAGATCGTATCTTCTGCGCCAAGGGTCGTGGGTTTAATACCCACCTAGGACAATCTTTTTATATGATGAATATTTGTGTTTATTTTGTATATGGGTGTTAATTTGTGATTCCTCTGTTATTTGGTGTATGTGACGCCAGTGCTTTATCTCGGAGTCAGCTCAATATATAAGATATTGTGTAATTTTTTTTTATCAATAACATGTTATTTTTGAATTATGATTAGGGCAAAATCCTATATAAATAGAAATGAATGATCAAAATGTATGTACGGACGCATAATTATGCATGTTTCTTTTCTTTCTTTGCCCGTGTTTGTAATGGCCATGGCAAAACTCAAACGGCCTTAAAGACAGGATGTATGGGTGACCTATTTTAAAACTAGTCCGCTAACAACAGACGAGCCAGAATTAAAACGTAGCTAAGTTTGATATATGTTGCATTAAAAAGAACTCGTGTTTCGTTCAAATGCGGTCCTTTTTGAACATGGAAGAGCCTAGGACGCCTCGCGATCTTTGAGGATAAAAGCAATACTTGCTATGGTTGTTATTAAGATGGGTGACCTACAATTTTAAATAAATAAATAAATTCCACATTACGCTCGTATATAAATTCCAACCTTTAATAAAATAATATCTTTATTGGAAAAATTATATGGCAGCCAGTATCATAGTGTTGTACTATTCAAGCCTTTTCATGGTCTTCTCTTTCATCTTAATGGTCAATTATTTTCTTTACATAGAATCCCTATTTTTAAGTAAGAACATACGTACGTACATCACGCCTGTCCCACCGGGGTGGGCAGAGACTGGATCTCCACTTGTTACGATCTTGGCATACATCTCTCGTTTCGTTCTCTCGCATTTGTTATTAAAAACTTAATAATTCAGACTCTAGAATAAGAACTAAATATGTTGACTGTTTTAGAATGATAATTAAATAAAGTCAATAAAATAACATAATTACAAGATTTGACGGAATATTGAAACAAAAGATAATTGAACTTTATATGACAAATTTACTTAAGCAATCAAGTCGACCAATAAAAGCCTTTCTTATTTTTTTGTATTATACCTGAAATACATAAGAAAACAGTCCGCGTGATGTAAGCGTCATAGTAGCTTAAAGATGCTCGTAATATCACAAGTATATCTAGTGCGTTGCCAACCTTTTATGTCGCATAACTGAAACATGCGAACACTGCTAATTGACGACAGAAATAGGTGAGAGTCAAGCACCAATTTATACGACGATATTTGTATGAGGATTATTTATTCAAGTGTGGTGGATTATATTGTATTTCGCAATTGATTCATAATGGTAGCATAATAATGTCAGTAGATGAGTCAGTTAGGCGCGTTTCCACTATGACATGATGGAATATATTTATTTAATTCCATTTATTAAAATAATATACATATGCGGATAATATATCATTACAAACAACACAAACACTGATGTATGAAAAATTTCATTGTAATTATTTAAGAACGATGATAATGTTATAACAATGTCAATAGAATAAAAGAGTAAAAAGGTCAGAATATATCTCAATGAAACATTTCCGACAATTCAAATTAATAACGAGATTTAAAAAGCAATGCCCGCTACCTTTAATAAACTCGTCGACTCTATAAAAGCAATGTTCTAACAAAAATGTTTTGAACATATTTTTAAAGTTACTTTTGTAGCAACAGCTCCTATTTTCTTGTAAAAATAATTTTAATTATAATCTGTTAAATTAAAATAAAATTTAAGACAATTAAACAACACTTAACGATAAATCATTTTAATTATATATATTCATGATAATCCATTGATATAATTGAAATTGGCTAGGGATGATAGTCGTCGTCCAATGATAAATTTATCGTTGCGACGTTGTGGTAACCCGGTCTTTATATGTTGCAGCAGATTTTGTCGTACAAAGATATGGGAAATCAATAAAAAGTACTTATATTGATTCCTACAGTATAATCTCTTTGTATAAAAAGAAAGGATTATTTTAATATTTGCCAAATAAAGATAGAATCAAGTTAAATTTGTAAACTATACTTTTTTTAAGTTAATTGAATCTCATATAACACCCAATATCCAATAAATTAATCTGACTCCATAAAAAGTCACTTAAAGCACATGTGTTGTGGATATCAGACAATAGACGGGTCAAAAATATATTACTTAAATTTATATTTTAAGTCCCAGATACAGAACAAATATAATACCAGAACCTGAATGAGACCCACGACTCTTGGCTCACAATATAGTGTCTGATGCTCAAAAATATGAAATACTTCTTTGAATCACCACTAAAAAGGCTAATTTCACTTATTTATGTCGCCAAATAGCAGTCCAATTTGCTTGTTCTAGTATGAAGGGTGCAATCTATACATCTATACATATAAATAAAATTAGAGTGTGTCTTATTAATATTCAAATAACCGCTTTTTACTACATGCATATGAATGTATATACAGTACACATACCAAAATATATTTTTTACAATTTTTGTCTGTTTGTTAGTTTCAGCTAATTTCTGGACCGGCTAAACCGATTTAGAAGGGACTTTCACTGGTAGATAGCTTACGTAATAAGTAGTAGCTGGGGCTATATTACATTACGCTACGTCCGTAAGTAAAAATTTACGTTTATTGCGTGCTATGCGTATTTATAGTTCGAAAAAAAATATGCTGCCCAGAGTCACAATTCTAAGTGGACAATGTCGCGGGCATAGCTAGTAGTCAATATTAATGTTAAATTTTAGTATTGTGTGACATAGTTCTCTTTTGACAAGGTTGTATGTATGAGATATCCTCGTAAGTTAGGTCTATAGGTTATGGTGACATTTACAATTATACGGGTTATATGCATATTCCATAATGTGATAGCATAAAAATAACCTTACACCGAATAGACGCCGTAGTGTTTGTAGTATTTTGGACTCATCATTATATTCTGACAGGTCCGATGGTGCAGATGGTAATCTTATGCGCCAAAGGCCGTGGGTTCGATCTCTATCCAGGATAAATATGTATGTTTTTCTGTGTATTTCAGTAGTATATGTGACTCTTCAGTTGTCTGATGTTCGTAACACAAGTTCTATAAGCGCATATAAGACGTTATAGGCATTATTTTATTTATTATTTATTTTTATTCTTATAAAACTTTTTGCGGTCCTTATTAGCAATCTCAAAGTTGACTCGAGTTATCCTTGCGGTCTTATTTGAAGAAATAAGGAGATTCATAAACAAATTAAAACTACTGATATAGCTCAGATTAGTCAGTCGATACTTTGTGATAGATCCGAAGTATTGAGAATTGTGAGTCTGGTTGTTTTAAAATATAATTTACACATATAAACACAATTAAAGTGTTTGTAATATCAATATAACAGTTTTCTTTTAATATATATTATTCTGAAAGTTTTTTGTCTGTCTGTCTGTTCAGGTAAATTACCGATTTCAACGATATTTTTATTAATATAGCTAGTGTTATAAGAAGTAATATTACCTACTTTTATAATACTCACTTTTAATTTATTATACTCGCGGGACCGGGGCATATTTGATTACCTGCCTAGCAGGTGATACCGCGGGGCACTACTAGTTGACAATATAAACCTTTGATGTTTCAAGAACATCTGATGTTAAAGATCTCAGGTGTTATTATGTCAAACTATAAATGAATTCTAAAATAATGGAACATCAGAGGCTTCTTCCGACTCGATATATATACATTGTCTTCTATCTAATATTCTATCTAATATCTAAGTACTTATATATAAAATTTGTGTTTTGTACGAAAGGAATATAAATTTTTTTTTCTGTAAAATATATCTGAATTAAATTATGCACCGTTATTATCTATGCACTTTCGCCGTCTCATAAGTAGTTCATTATCCCTTTACAAAAAAAAAAACGTTGGGTGTTTAAAATTAATAAACTCTTTGAAGGCGGTTTAGTCTGCCTCATCGGAGTTGATTTTTATTTCTTATAGTAGTCCAAATTACGTATAAAATCGTAATCTGTGCAACTAAAGCAATGTCCGGGAAGTATGGTCAATGTTGCAGACATTCCAATAGTAGCTTATCTAACTTATAGGTTGCTTGTTGTGCAGAGGGTGGTCTTGCGTTTTCGTGAAGCAGCAGTGGCCTAGAGTTTACTAATCTCAGTTATTTAGCAGCTAGTTCTTTCAGGTTTAGGTTTGCAATTGACCGAAAAACCACCAAGTAACATTTTTTGAGTTTTGAGAGAGACTGTTAAATTTTCGGTTTGAGCAGGATTTGTCTCGGTCTCCAGGGTTCAGCCATTGCGATAAGAGCTTCCGAATATCTTACAGTGTCAACTTTTTATCACAAATAATGATTTGATTTCAAATCCTGATATTATTGTGTCTGTTAAAAAATGAAACACAGCATTCGACTCGTTGTTCTGCAAGTTCGATTGACTCAATTCATGCTGTACCCATCGTTCAAGTTTTTTTTTACTTTCCCAAAGTGCTGCTTGCAGTGAATCAAGTGAATCAATACAATTACCCCGAAACCTGCAGCTATCTCTGAAGCGTTTTGTGATGGATTCGCTTTCACAATATTCTTTAAGTCTTCATTTTCCACTTTGGTCTGCAGCCGTCTACGGAGTTGGTTCTGAAGGTCAAAAGCTCTGAAGGACGGAAATGGTAAAACCAAGAACGTACCGTGATTTCTTTTAATTCACCAGCGCCATACACATAATTAATCCTTTGAGCTGTTCCTGCAGCACTAGTAACACGATAATATTTTCCATTGTGCCAAGCGATGCCAAAGAAAGAAATAATAAAGAAAAAAAATTGGTTGCCTGTAAAGTCGGTATACGGGCGAAAGTTTTACGTGACAACGACTTTGAGTAGTAAAATAATTTTAATGTGAATATTCATTCGTATTGTAGGAATAAGGATGAAATAATAGTAACAATTTAAAAAATTTATTTATACAAAGAATTATATTTAAAACATTAATTTATACAAAGAATCTCGCACTGAATTTCATATTAACAAAATTTTATTTTTACCTTTACACATACATACGTATTTATATACAAATATACATACAATAACTTACAATAAATTTGCGTAACACACGTCTCAATGAGAGCGAGTGAGAGGGACGCGTGCCTCTCACTCGCTCTCATTGTGAGCGCATAACGTGAGCGGAGCGTAACGCAGTGTCTTGATGTGTCACCCGGCAAACCAATTTATAAGACGTTGTCACGTCAAAAACAATCGAATGATTGTCTATAAATCTTAAATGTACTAGCTTAAAGAATTTATTTGGAATTGAATTTGGAATTCTTAACCAAACAGGAGATTTTTAGTATTAAAGTGGTCAGTACGACAAAACGCTAATTTCATACCTGCTAATATTATAAATGCGAAAGTAACTCTGTTTGTTTGTCTGTTACGCTTTCCCGCTTAAACCTTTCAACCAATTTTGATAAATTTGCTATAGACTATCTTTAGAAATTCAGAAAGGACATAGGCTGTTTTTTAATTCGAAATAAGGGTTGTAAGAGGTCGAAAGGAGGAATGAAAAGTTGTATGGAAGTATAGCTACTTTTAGAGATAGAAACTTGAAACTTATTTTTCAGGCCAATGTTTCGATGTAAATAAACATGACATTCAAAGTTTATACAAGTTAAGGTAAAGAGGTATGTTATCCAAAAAACTATTCTAACACGGACGAAGTCGCGGTAACGGCTAGTATGTTATATAATTTTCATACAACTCGTACAACGTGAACAATACATTATTTTACCTTGTGGTATATTTTGATAGATGCTACGTAGGAGATCGCGGTTTTGTGTCCCACCTTAAAACAAAGCACATTTATATTTCATTTAAGTTTCCGTGATACTTTCCTTATTCTTAGGTTCAAAACATAAAAATGTACTTTAAAACCACACAAATGTATCTGTGTAGTTTTTTAATTTATTACTAATCAATAGAGTCCAAAATTAAGAATATTTAGTAACTACTGCCTAGATTGTAAACGCTAGACAGGATATTAATGTATCTATAGAACAAGCATTTAAATCTTGACCGTGAATAGAAGACGTCCTTCCTCCCACGAGTCTGGCTCGTAAATGGCCATAGACCATTATAGGCATAACCCGATTACGATATGTCTGCAGTGACCTTCATTATAAGTCAATGATGTATTGTTTGTTTCATAATCCATTCATAGAAGGATTTGGTTTCCGCTGACATAAAATATATATTGACGCGTTTACTATGTATATCAATGCGGTCGCGATCGTAAAGAAAAATCGTTAAAATCTTTTACGCACTTTAAAGTCTACATATACGTATTATATTTATGTTTTTGTCCAATGCCGTTGGCTTTTTAATGTTCTCTCCTTTACGTGTATTCTAACGTTAAGGACCGACGTTCACGAGTGTAAAATAATGACCGGGTTTGAAGTTTTTGAGTGAGTTTAGAGAGAAGTGAAGTTTTTTTATTATATGATGAATATTTGTGTTTGTTCTATATCTGAGTGTTAAATATGTATTTAAGTACTATATCTGTGATTCCTCTGTTGTCTGATCTCCATAAAAATAGTGTTTTAAGCAACTTATATCGAATTAATAAATTTGGTCTTGAACTTGAAAAAATTGAAAGACACAAAGGAGAGTCACGGGGTCAGGTCAATGTATGAGATGTTAAAGCAATATATTATTTTTATATGCATTTAATTATTACATATATTGTTTTACTGGCTGCTCCACAAATGTAATCTACAAGTTTGTACATTACAAATAAACGTTTTTGTATACTGTTTATACAAGTGTAACAAGTAAGGAGAAAAGTATGCTACCAGGATGAGTTTTCTAGTAACTTGAAATGACGGAGTTTATTTTAATTATTTACTAGCAGCGGTTTCATCCGCGTAATTCCAGTTCCCGTGAGAATAAAAAATACAAAAAAGGTAGTAAGTTCCTCTTTTAATAATAGCCATCTAAATGCCAATGAAACTCCGATTATTTGATTTCACAAAAAGTGATAAAGGCAATAATCATTATTAAAAAGTTACAACTCATATATAACACTTAATTATAATAATAAAGTAAAGTCAGTATAAAAATAATGAATTTTTATACTGACTTTGGACCCCTCTTTTACCCCCTTGTGGGATGGTTTAGTAAAAGATATTTTACACGAGTTTCATGACTTTTAATGAAGAACTCATACTGATAGAATCTTCAAGATCGGCTAAGATTTATGCTACTACTACTTTGCTTTCCCGTTTTTCCCCTCGTGCGTGCGATTTTAAAAATCATTTCTTATCTTCTTTTATAACGTAGGGAAGCACCCTACATTTTACTCCAGTGCAAAATTTAATTTAATTTTCATTCGATTTGTTTTTCAGTCGGTCAATCGGGTTCTCTTTTTATATGTATAGATTAAATTTATATCTCTAATGTCCATCAAATAGTTATATATAAAAATTGCTCAATGTGTTGTTAATATTTATATACATAAGAAACCTTAAAAAATCAATAAAATTACCTATTTGGTGATTTCTGGTTAGAATAAAAATTACACTCTTATATTTTTTTTCTCTCAATCTTAATGCAAATTTTCTAATTCATATCAAACCTGGAATTAAATTTTTATTAAGTTTTCTATCGTGTGAATAACTAAAACAATGACTTAACTTTTTGCTGCATAACGAGTTGGGAATTAGACACATTTTTCCTCTATATATCACATCATAGTATTGCCAGCGTGACAGGGTAACGTTTATCCTTTTTAATGCATACTAGTCCATGCAAAACAAGACATCAAGGTTAGAGGACACTCGTGGTCTAACCTTTGTGGTTGAATGTACTTATTGGTAAATGATAATTACGACTTCATTATTTATTAGCAGTGTTGGATTTATTGAAAACAGTAATATAGCCATGTTCGTTGATTAAATCTAGGATTAAAGTTATCACAATTATTAACCGTGAGGTACCGGTAGAGTAGAATTGCACCTCCCACTTTTCCAGGTGTGTCCAGAGGCGACTAAGGTACTAGAAACGATAGATGGCGATATATCCATCCAAGACAGAGTAGCTCAAATGCATAGGGGATGGGCTGCAGCTTCCCTACCGCGAAAGCTGCGCTCTGCGATTGCCCAAACGCTTGCGCACCGCGGCAATTATTGGCAAAGTTCCCTCTTTCTTCGGGAGGTCTATGACCCGCAATGGACTTCCAATGGCTGTAATTATGATGATAATGATAATAATATACATTTACAAGCTACTTTTTACAAAGAACAGTCCATGTCAAATATTGAACATAACAAGTAAGTGAATCTCTCAAAGTTCTGAATGTACTGTTTCTATTTTTTTTCACCTACGAGTATAACTTTCTGAATAAATACTATTCAAATATCTAGTCATAATACCTTATACATGCAAAGGTGTATTTGTCTGTTTGTTGAGCTTCAGATTCGCAATTATATTTGGCATGGATAACTTGATCCCTAAAAGACATGGCATTTTTAAACCTTGGTAAATTTATTAAGGATAGCGGTCACCATTCCTAGGGGTCGCCTTAATTATAGGTTGCCACCGAAAGCTTATTAATACGAAATTGAAAGCAACACATCCCTTAATACATTTACCTATCTATTAGACCAGGTCGACAATCAAGCATACAGTCCACATGATAATAAGTGTCGCTGCAGCCTATACACGCTTGCAATATTACAAGGACACCTCTACCGATTTGTCAATTGTTTTGACTTGGAGATTTATGTCGCATTACCCAGTAATTTCACTGCTTTCTCACCCTTCAAACCAGAACACAGCAATTCAGATACTGTTATTAAGAAGTAAAAATAGATGAAAGTGAGGTACAAACGCAGACAACCTTTGTATGAGGTTTACCTTAAGTGGCAAGTGGCTCGATGGCATTTTATCAAGAATTTAAAAATAATTCTTGATAAAATGCCATCGATACTTTTTGTATTCTACTAATCTGTTTACATGAATGCACTCGTAAAATTACCTTCTGTTCTAAACAAAACATAGTTATATATAGTCTCACATCATAGCCTTTTATTGTACTAATTGCAACGATAAATCAAGAACTCGTTACGGCTTGTTAACTTTGACGAACAGAATACACAGTAATAGCTAGTCGCAGACATTATTAGACGACGAGTCGTAGCACAGTTTTACTTATAAAAGGTTACCTAAATTAATAACAATAATAAATTTACACAACATCACATACACTGACGTGATTTTGTGATAAGTCGCTTAAAGCACTTGTTTCACGGACGCCAGACAACAGAGGAACCACATATATATTATTTAAATACATACATTTAACACCTAGACATAAAAGAAACACAGATATTGTCATATAAATATTTGCTCTGGGTGCGAATCAAACCCACGAACCTTGGGGCATAAGATAGGATCACTACCATATGGGCCATCGGGCTCGTCGATTTAATAAATTGCATTATTAAGCCTTTAGATAAATTTATGAACCTAAATCCATATTAATTACGTATTTGCTTTTCTATTGTAGTTTAAAACATAGAAACATAACTATTTAAACATATTGCACTCCTGATAGAGACTCATCATTGTCATCTTTTCAGCCATCGGAAGTCGACTGCTGGACATTGGCCTCCGCAGGAAAGGGGGAACTTTGCCCATAACTCGCCATATATTCGTAAATATAGACAAAATATCGAATTTCACTAGAAATTATTTAATAGACAACGTATACAGTATTTTTCTGCCGAATTCGAATCATGGACACTAGTGCGAATGAAACCTAAATTTACGAGTTCATTTCGGAGGTATATTTTAAGTTACAGTTTTGAGTTGTTGCAGTCTCCATCTAATTAACGATATATATAGCAAAATTATTTTTTATTTTTGTACATAAATATTACCTGGTAGCCTAACTTTGCAACAAATCTAAAGTTACCTCTTACTGAGTGTGTTGGCACTAAACGTTACTATCTCAATTCTTTACGGCCAATAAAAATTGTCAGCCTATTCTATACTAGTAATTGCATTTTAATCGACCTTGTCCGACGAAGTGGGTAGAAGTTATATTCGTAAAAAACGTATTGACAAGTTTCCAGCACATTTCTGGTGATCCGGTTTCATTTTTTAATCTATACTATTCTAGATTGTAAAAACTAATAAATTAAATTCACGCAAAATCTCATACATTGACTTGACTCTCACAAGCACTTATGTTACGGACATCAGACAACAGAAGAATCACGCGCCATCTTCAAACCCAGGACCTTTAGTATAACTCTAACGAATACGTCATCAGATTCGTTTAATTATTTGGTTTATAATGACTGTGACGTATATATGTAACTTTTCAAATTTTTGTCCACCTGAGATTTCTTGAATACCACAACTGTCATCATCATTATTATTATATCAGCCCTTAGAAATCCATTGGTGGACATTGACCTCCCCAAGAAAAGGCAAATTTTGCCCTTAATTGCCGCGCAAGGCAAGCGTGTTGGCAATCACAGAGCGCAGCTTTAGCGACGGGGACGTTGTTGCCCATCCATGTCCTGTGTATTTGAGCTATACTGTCGGATGGATTTACGGTCATCTGTTGGTTCTGCTACCTTAGTCGCCTCTTACGATACCAGGTACAGAGAGAGGTACAATTCTACTCTACCGCTACCTCCCTACCCTACCTACCGTATTAATGTAGAAGTAGTATAATACCAAAAAAAAATCCACGTCTCGCTTCATTTCTGTACTTCACGGCAAAATATCCTTAAAACTGTACTAGCTTAGTTGCAAACCGTTGCATAACACGGAAAAAAGAACCAAAAATATGCGTATAAGTGTGTTTACTTAAACTTACCAAGGTTAAAAAAGTTACGTAATTTGAATTAATTTTACCTTTGGTTTTATTGTATGTAAAGTGGGGTGACAAGTCGCCTCCCTTCTACACTTTACAACTTGGATTTAGTGTTGTTTGACTTGTCACAAATTTGTACGAAATGAAAGATATAAAACATGAAAAAATAAACTTCATAGTCATTTTAATACTAGCCGTTGAAAGTTTACTGCTGGGCATATGCCTCTCTAAGAAAGATGATTTTTTTATCCATAATTTGTCATTTGGCAATCGTAGAGCGCAACTTTCGCGAAGGGGATGCTGCTGCCCATCCACGCCCTGTGCATTTAAGTTGCACTGTTTCGGTTAGATATACCGCCATCTGTCGGTTCTGGTGCCTTAGTCGCCTTTTACGACACTTGGTGCAGTGGGAGGTACTATTCTACTCTGCCGATACCTCACCAAACAAATCAAAAAAACTAGGCAAAAATCAAACCTAAATCAACAAATTGTACACAACCACGTTCTTTTCGATAAGTAACGCTTACACTGCGCTTTTACACATAGGGATATAACTCAAGTTTTTCTTGCATTACGCAATGTACACTGAAACGCAAACATGTATGACTTTGTCCTTGTTTCAGGTATCTCCTTCAAACGCGCCTCTCGCCAGACAACGCCAGATACTTCATGCCTTGTTTCGAAGACCTTCGTTTCGACTCTGTGTTCAAGTTCAAAGTGTACCAGTTGCCGACAAACAGACACGTGAGCTACAGTAACACCAGCCTGGTCATATCGCAGGAGCAAAAGAGAGAAAAGTAAGACTGCCTTCACTTGTTTTTTTGTTTGGTTTCACAAATTTCTTTTATTAAGATCGCCATGTTAATTGAGAATGCCTGCTCTGTATTCTAATTGCATACGGTAACTTTTTACGTTTCAAAATGCAAAATGTGATATGAAAATTGTTTTACAAATTAAAACATATACTATTTATTTTATCCTGAGACAAAAATTAAAAACAGATAATTCAGTAACGTCACAAAAAAATGTTTTAAAGTCACAAAAGAAAATGTTGCTTAATTTAATAGTATTTTTTATGAGAATGTAATAGAATGTTCGAATAACTTTGTTAATTGGTACAATATCATCTAATATATAAAATTCTCTGTTCAGAATGTTAGTAACGATACTCATCCGAAACAATTCTTATGAAATTGTATATGCTTATTTTATAGGTCTGAGAATCGGTTTCTGTTTTTCGGCTATTTTAACGGTAATCCAATACTGCCAAGTTCGATGCCAACGTCGAGTTTTTGTTATCTTGGAAGTTATTAATACAATAATGTAAATAAAAAGCTTACAATTTGTTCACACAACAAAAAACAATGCGAACAAACTGTGTATCGCTGGCTACTATAATTAAATTACAATGAGATAGAAAAATCAATTGGACAACAGAAAGTACAGTATACAAAAGATAAATAAAAAGAAATTATCTTCGTAGTTACACAAGCAAACACACACTTGTCCTTTAATATAGCAAAAACAATCTTACATACATCAGACACTTTTATATGTAAACACACTTAAGCTGGGTAGTAATCAAATGTTCATTTTGAATAACATTACATGAAACTGTTACTATACGTTGTCAACCAAATAGGTAGAAACACAGGCTTTGAGCCTAGTTCAGGTTCCACAATAGATTTGAAGAAACTCTGTAACAATAATTGAATTCATAGTATTAAGTCTGTTTATTGGGAAAAAAATAAATTTAATATATATTATTATTATTAATAGCGCCTATATAATTAAAATATTGCTTAACCTACTCCATACACTATGAAATAACGATTTCTGTCAACTGCCATAACTCGTCGTGTTCAATCACGAACGTGACAACAGCATATTTGGGTGTGATATTTCAAAGAGTGGTACGGAATGAGCAGTAAAGGCTGCGTTTTCTACAGAATGGTCAGTGAAGTCGATCACATGTTGAAGACCAGAATAATTGACACCATTCCCAGTGCAGTCGGCCAATCCTTGTATGGAAGGGCGAGTACTCGTATATTGCTCGGGCACACCGTGGAAGCTAAGCGTAGCTATTTTATACCTTTACATCACTGTAGAGATATAAAACGTGTTAAAGGCGTTAAAGGGTAGATTTATTATTAGTAATAAATCTTTTAACGGCTTCAAACGCGGTTTATTTAGCCGTTCTTAAGATTGGTAGTTTTAGTAGTAGTACGTAGTAGTACGAAGTTGTTATTTTTGTAAAAAAAAAATATCTTCTATCTTCATCTTTAAATAATCTTTTATATATTTATTATAATAAATATATAAAAGATCGTATTTTATAAACCTACTCCTATCGTGGAATCAAGTAAAAAAGAAAATCATTAATTGAAAATTATTAAATTTTATATCAAGAAATTAATTTATAAGTTGCATAGGTTTGGAAATTGTGTTTCAAATTTCAGTAGAATTCAACAGCTTTATTTTTTCATAATTTTTTAAATGTTAATCGGTTTTTTAGCTAAATGCCGAGAATATGTAGATATTTTTTTTATTAGCTGTCAAATGATCCTGAATTGCACAAATCATGATTTTGAATACGCACTCTAGTAATAAAATACATTTCGTGGTCCAAAGTATTTTTATATTTTAAAAATATAATAGCATTACTCATGGCACATACTTTAATCGGTCTTATAAAAACTAGCTTAAAGTATTGCGAGGGAAAGCTGATACATCATATTTTCTATTTCTGTAGAATTTCTAGGAGACCTTTTCCGTGTAGAAAACACTATGTTGAAATATGTGTATAAAAGAAATCATATAATTAAGTCTGAATAAAATGTTCCTTTCTATATGTTTCACTTAAAATTAATGATCATACCAGACAATAAAAGTCCACTGCTGGACATAAGCCTCCCCAAGAAAGGGAAAATTTGCCTATAATAGCCATACATGTACAATAGGCAAATATATTGTGTAATCACAAAAGGGAAAATTCACGACGGGAATGCTGCTGCCCATCCCCGCCCTGTACATTTGAGCTGCATTATTTCGGATAGATATACCGCCAACTGTCGGTTCTGGTACCTTATTTGCCTGTTACGACACCTGCTAAAGGGGAGGTACTATGCCTCTTACGACACAACTATTAGAAGAGGCAAATAAGGTACTCTGCTGGTAACTCACGGCTTATACTAATGATATTCACAAGCAAACATTAAATTATTAAGAAATATTACTATTCAAAAATTAATAAGCAGTTTCGCTATTATGTTTTTTACACAAAATAGTGAGTAGAAAATTAGAAAGTAGAGACAAATAGTAGCCAATAGTAGCTATTTCAATGAATGGTAGTATAGATCTGTGTAATTTAAAGGTAGGTTAAATTACAATTAGAATCATCTCTGACCCAAAGCTGGATTGAAAGAATTAACAATAACAAATTGGCCAAGTGCGAGTCGGACTCGTGAATGAAAGGTCTCGTACCATTATTTGGCAACATAAATTGTTATTGTTGTAGAAGATGATGCCGCTCTCCTGTTTTTAAATTTTAAGCGGTAAAAACGTCATTGGTGAAAATGTCTCATGTTCCAGCTGTCGAGCTGTCACGTTTCATGAGATACACAGCATGGTGATAGATATATGGACGAACTGCGGAGTCTTAGTAATAGGGTCTCATTTTTATCCTTTGGGTATGACACTCTAAATGAGGTCAATTAAAAAATATATTTTCTTTTTTCAGAATAATAGATGGACCAGTTATCATCCATTACAAACCGTCTGCACAAGTGACCTTAAGAGAAGTCGGCTTCCACTACTCTGATTACTCTAATGTGAAAGTTACATCGAAGCTCACGAACGATACAATAATAGTATGGGCGCCTGCGCAAGAAATCAAAAATTGTTACTTTATACTCAACTTCGGGGAGACATTGGTAAACATGATTCACGAGTATTCAACGGAAAATCGCTCTTTGGTCCATGGACCTATAAATATTATTGCTATACCAAAGGAGCTGGATGGATACGAAATTGATAGTTGGAATCATCTGACGAACAAGTAAGTTTGACTCACCATTCGATTGGCATAATAGAACTACTTTTTTGACGCATTGAAACGCGGTTTATGTAAATTTGTAAATTTTTACTATTTAGTTGACATATTATAATTACTTTTTCATCGGCTTTGAAACGTTGTTTATGTAACTTTGTAAATTTTTACCATTTACTTTTTTAACTTATTTAAAACACCGTTTATTTAACTTTGTATATTTATTGTTCAAAGTTGCATGTAAGGTATTCGCGTTTTTATTAAATTGAAAATTTATTAAAATTTAATGTGATTTCAAAATTCTTTAGTTTTCTACTTTCCTATTGTAAGTTCTTCGCATTTCCATGTATATCCTTTTTAAGTATTATTTTAACATACGATGGAATAAAATGTTTATCCTGGTATGTTTTGTGAAAAATAAATGATGTCACTTTTATTGCACATTGTTTTTGAAGATCTTCCAATTAGCGGGTCTTGTTGGCATTCAGCAGGCCGTACTGCACTATGTAATATTTTCTAACAGTTATGCGTTCACAACTCATAATACAACTACACAAATCTTTTGGAATGAACCATTTTTAAGAATGGTTGCCGCGTTAATATTAAAAATATTTGATCGCCGCATTGGGAATCTATTAAAATTTATGTATAACATATAAAAATTATCCGATAAGAGAACAAAAATAATTATTATTAGATTTAAACTGACATTAGTTTACTGTTTTGGTGCTGGATCTTTTGACTTATCTCTAAATAAAATAGTATATCTCTTACTTTTTAGCGCTATCAAAATCATATACAGGCCAGAGTTTATAAGCATCGCTCAAGTTGAGCGTATGAAGTTCGAATTGGCTCTACAGTTAAGCAGGATATGGCTCGGCAGTTCGGGTGAAGTCATGAAGACGAGGTGGAGAGAGGAATGGTTTAAAGAAGGAGTGGCTATGTACCTCGCTTATTACTTCTTGGCTCAGGTAATGTGAATTGAAGAGTGACAACATATCAATTTTTTTATATGCATGCATTGCTAGCTACATCATCACCTTCTTCCTCAGGCCATCATCATGCCTCCTAGATAAATTTACTCAGAATTGCAGAGCGTAGCTTTGCAATGGGAATACTCCTACCCAACCTCCCTCGTATTTGTGTTATGCTATTTTAAATTGTTATACCACTACAATAATAATAATTAATCGAGAACAATAATTATTAATATCACATACGTCCACTGGTGACTAAGTCACCTCAAGTGATTTCCAATAGGACCGTTTGAATGCAGTCTGGATATTTGCGTAATCTTGCGGTTCGAATCAGATTGTATTTTAATCCTGTGGGTGAACGTTTTACAATAGGCTTATTGCCGCGCGGTCTTTATTCGAGAATTTTATGGCTTTAATGGCCTTCAAATTTCCGCCTTGCCCACTGCTATTTTAACTTACTAATCATTTGGCTACGTTTATTACTTTAGTTCTTCTACCGATCTCCAGATTCCTGAACATGCATAGAGACTTCAGACAACCCTTTTCATATCTTCTTGAGTTGCTTATAGATAGTCCACATCAGTGCCATAATGACCGTCGTAAGGGACATAAATGTAATTGTCGTGAGGGACATTGTGCAAGTTTACAGGCAGAACAAATACAAAATAAAAACAACGAATTCGATACTATTTTATTATTTGATAATCTATTTTTAATTATTTTAAACTATTTCAACAAATATTATTGGAGTAGAACTTTCTTTCACTTGAAACTCAAAAAATACAATTAACAACAGTCAGAAATAAATAAATACAAAAATGTTTTCCCATATGACCCTTACAACAATTGAATTTTTAACCGACGGTATATCTTCATTGGTGTCAGACATTGGTCCAAGACTTTAGACTTTTGGCATTGAAGTTAATCGAGTGTAGGCCTAACATTAACAAAGAATATGGTGTCCGGTCTTATAAGGCTAAGGTATGGTACAAGCATACTGTAGAGTACATTTTGAACGGAGAGTCGTCTTATCTTTATCTGTATAGACGATAGGGGCCTCGGCAACTTCCTTTTTTAATGTATGTTGTTATTTATAGTTTTATTTCTACTACAATCATTCACAGAAGTAAATTTTCTTGTCTCAATATATTATCTTCTATCTTAACGTATTTTGTTAACTTTATAGTTTGACAGCAACGGCCATACGATTAAACAAAAGCAGTCGTTGGGCCGCTACGGGATCCATTTAAAGCACGCAGCTTTGCTTGAGGACTCGCCTCACAGCAATCCAGCTCTGATAACCTTTAATAATGACTTAGCAGTTAACATTGCAAAGAGGTAAGGTTATTTTATTTATTTATTTATTGAACTTTATTGCATAAAATATGACAAAATGTACAAATGGCGGACTTAATACAAAGAATCTAATTACATCTGCATTGGATAGAATACATTTTAAAAAAAGACATGGGTCGTTTTCACTACAGAGCAAGATGTAAGTTTGATATTCCTGTGAAATTATCTAATATCATAGCCATCAGATTTCCCAGTTATGCTTTTGCTTGTCCATACTTGCCACGTTGGGAAGACGTAAGCAATTGCATAGCTTTGCGACGTTGATGCAGATTCTGAGTTTCACCATGGTGCATTTAAAGTACGTTGTTTGTAATAGATATACCGCCACCTGTCGGTTACAATACCTAACTCTATTGTATCTTGGAAACGCACAAAACGATAAACATAATTGTGCGATATACATAACGAGGTGTAAATTTGATTAGTAAAAGGTTTAAAAAGAAAAATAAAATTTGGACTCTTAAGTTTCAAAAGTCCAATTTCCCAAACTACAAGTAGGTAGTCAACGTTGTGATATTTACAATGATTACCAATTGGGTAATTCAACGTTTTCAGATGCTCAAGTGAGAAGATTATCATATTTTATGTTCTGCGAAATAGAAACTTACATGTCACGTCTACACACGTTGTTCAGTAAAGTTAATTATATTACATAAAAAATTTAAAAAAATAAGGTCGATATCCTTCCCAAACACGACAATAACTTACAATATAATTACAAATTTTTATTGATAAATTCTTTGTAACATAAGGTATAAGCAGCTGGTACCCTTGAAGACTGCTTCACTGCTGTGGATGGTTGAGAGCTGGATGGGGGTAGAAAGATTCCACCAAGCATTAGTAAAATACATCATTCATAAGTAAGTGAAAAAATCAGCATTAATGTTTGTAAATAATATAAATAATATGTAGACCACATAACAATAATCATCATATCAGCCGTTAGAAGTCCACTACTTGACATAAGCCTCCTCAAGACAGGATGAATTTTGCCAATAATTATCGCGCTGGGTAAGCGTGTTGGCAATTGCAGAGCGCAGCTATCGCGACGGGGATGTTGCCGCCCATCCCCGCCCTGTGCATTTGAGTCACACTAATGCATGTGTCTATCCATCCATATACCGCCATCTGTCGGTTCTGGTACCCTATTCGCCTCTGACGACACCTGGTAGAGGGGGAGGTACTATTCTACTCTGCTGGTAACTCACGGCACATCTCCATAAGTTAGGCATAACATGTATACCTCTTTAAGGAAATGGCGTTAGTTTACGTGAATTTTGATACAGCTGAGTTAATGCAGAGAAATGCATAAATTTAATTTTTACAAAATACACTAGAATTACTTTATTATTTTTAACACATTTCTATTCCAATGACGCTCACATAATAAGGTGAACATTAATTGTCTATTGGAAACTAATGATGAATTAACTCTTTAAAGGATAAAACCTTTTATAGTGAGTCATACAACATAGTAAATATCTTAACATAAATATATTTTTTAATTAAGTATTTAATTACAATACGTTTTGTGAAGTAATTTATATGTTTTATAGTGATGTTATTTTTGATACATTATAATTATCATCATACTTTGGTTTTAGGTGGGAGGTGTTAGGACAAAAGATATTAACCTGTAGATTATTGTTTTTATTATTAAACCATTATACGTTATGAGTATAAAAGTCAGAGAAAATTAAACAAAGAAGTTACAAACAAATCGATAACACATGGATTAACGGAAAGAGTTGTTTTAATTAGAAATGAGAAGCATTATTAAATATTGCAGAAAATAGAACAGAATAGGCAAAATATACGACTTTCATTTTGTTTAAAACTATCTCTCACCTCCTAACTCTGATAATTGTAATACGTAAGCGTGTGCTTAGTAAATAATTTATAAAATAAAAATAAAGTCACCTAAGGTCTAGAAAATAAGTTAAAAGTTCGCACATAAATTTCCAGAAGGGGCTTGGTTATAACGCTGGAAGACTTCTTGGCCAGTTTAGACCTCAACACAAAGGAATGTTACAATGAATTCTCCAAAGATGCAACTGCTTCCATGATCCTTAACTCGTGGTTCCGCCACCCCGGCTATCCGGTTATTGAAGTCGATGTTATGAGAGCATGGGAAAATGACGCTATCGTTTTAAAACAGGTAAGATTAAATATGTCTAGTATTCTTCTTTCATAGATATTTGAGACAGGGTTGTACATCCTTCTGTTTGCATGGAAAACCAATATATTACCCTGATCTCAATCTTACAATTTAATTTTAAGAACCAGATTGTGAAAATGGTGGTGATCCTGTCTTCTGCGTCAAAGGTAGGTCAGGTGCGATCCCCACCCAAGACAATCTGTGTCTGGGTGTTAAATATATGTATTTAAGTAGTATATTTGTGATTCCTCTGTGTTGTTTAATATCTGTAACATAAGTGCTTAAAGCGACATATCGCGGAATCATGTCAATGTATGAGATGTTGAGTTTATTTATTATTATTTATTTGCGTTATCGAGTAGGGAAATTAACTATTAATAGCCACTGCTGGATCACTAAGCCCAAAAAAATGTATTAGTATAACTATGTACCTCTAAATGGATCTAACTAATTACTCTTAAGTGGTACACAAATAGGTAAAATTGGGTTAATAATGAGGAAAAATATGACGCACATACTATGATTGAATGCTTATTTACGTTTATCGCAAAAATTATGACTAAAACTGGGTAATTTTAATTGAATTAAATATCTTGAATTATATATTCATGACATGGTCTTTTTTATTATGGCTGAGTGATAATAGACGTCACCGCTGTCTAAAGATCCTCTTGTCATCACTGGGATATCACTAGCGTGCGTGACTCGTTGTGTGACTTGAAAATATTATGTAATCTTACCTCGTCATTTCCTTCAAACCGTGAGAGTGATGTTCCAATGCAGACGACCTTGTAGAAGGTCTATCTCGAGTACATGGTTATTTACATCAAGTTCTAAAAAAAAACAATGATTTGACTTGTAATATATAATTTTTTTATTAAAAATTTAAAAATAAACCGCAATTGGTTTCTCTGTAAAAACTAAGTAATGTTTAGCGCGTCTATTATAGTATTACAACAATAATGATTTAACTAGGCTAATAACACATTTTTTTGCCTGAAAATATTAAGATCCCACATTTTCAGTTCACTTATATGGCCTCAATCTATCAATTACCTTTATAAGATACTAGCTGTAGTCGTGACTTCGTCCGCGATCAGTAGTTTTTTTGGGCACCATACCTTTTTACTTCAACTTATATTACCTTTAAATGTTATCTTTATTTATTTATAGAAACAAATAGCCTAAATAATAAGTTTTAAATTCTAGCTTTAACAATAGCGATACTTCCATACGACTTTTCATCCCCTCTTTCGACCTCCTTTCGACCCCCTTACAACTCTTATGTCGCATGAAAAAGAAGTCTGTGTCTTTTCTAAAGCTTTAGACTATCTGTGTACCAAATTTCATTTAAATCAGTTCAGTAGTTTAGGCGTGATTGCGACAGACAGACAGACAGAGTTACTTTCGGATTTATAATATTAACAAGGATAGTTGGGAAGCGATAGTTTATTTATATAAGATAATTTTAAAAAAGCAAAATATATAATTAAAATACACTAATCAATCTAAACATCATTCCGCCATTGAACAACGCGTAGCCCTCCAGTGTAACCACTATCAACTTCCATCAAATGCTTTTTAAATAATGAAATGCCATTTCATTTCATATTATATTTAGCAATAATAAGATTAATGCAATAAAGAAAATTTTAAGAAACAACTCCTTTTAAATTTATTTCAACAGAGACGCTTCAGTTTTACCAAAGAGAACAGACACGAAACTTCGTTCCTGATCCCCATCTCGTACGTCGTCCAGAACATTTCCAATTGCTTCAACTGCTACAAGCCCAGGTTCACGATCGGCAAACAGACCTACACTTTCAAGGAAAACCTCAACAATGGCTGGATCATACTCAACAGAAATGCTTCAGGTAACTCCATTTCATTTGGCGCGTTGGGTCAGCGTAGTGACAATTTCAGAACGTAATTATTTAAGCTATTAAGTATTTAAGCTAGGCTGATACCGCCATCTGTCAGTTATAGTACCTCCGTCAACTCTTACGACACTTGGTACAGGAGGAAGTACTATTCTACACTACCGATATCCCACGTTGATAAATAAAGTTTGTACTTTGTCTCTCTTGAATAAACCTTTTTAAAGAGTCTATCGTCTGTGACGTTATATCAAAAACACGCTATAGCTATATATGTTAGTTGGTATCTTAAACCGCTGATTTTGGCATTGAACTTAAATCCGAAATAGCGTTGCTCAAATGCAACTAGGTGGGGATAACCGTCGTGAGAGCTACGCTCTATGGTGGCTGCCACGATTTGACGATTGAAGATTTTTAAGGTAAAAGTCCTCCTAAGGTAAGTCTCCGTCCAGCAGCAGACATTCTTCGTCTGCTGTGATGATGAAAATTACTTTAAACATGTATTATACGTCTCGACTTCTGTATTACACAACATCGAACTGAAATTCAAGAGTACATTTATATGAAGTTGACATTCAGACTGACCGAGGTCGACAAACAAGCATATAGCTGCGTGAGAGTAAATGTCACTGCAGCCTATAGACGCTCGTAATATAAGATATCACTAGCGTATTGCTAACATCATGACTTGAAATTATTATGTCACATTACCTAGTAATTTCACTGCCTCTCTTACCGTTTAAATCGGGACACATCAATGCTACCATTGCTATTTGGTGGTAGAAATAGGTGAGAGTGAGATACTAATGCAAAGGACGTATGAGATATACGCTATAATAATAATAACGCGACGTATAGGCTATAATGATAATAGCTGGAATGGAGAACACATTACACTGTAATATAAAATTTAACAATTCATGTATTAACATTACACAGTAGGATATTAATTACAAGTGGCACGACGACGATTTGGCAAGGGTTGTAAGATCGCGCTGGATATAGGCCGCTCGCAACCGGTCTTTTTGGAAATCTCACGTTGAGGCACTTGTCCTGCTGTAGACAATGGATTTAGTTAGACACCTGAATAAATATATGCATTCACTGCAGATGTGAAATGTACAAAACTCAAAGTTACCTTGACTGATATTCATAAAAATTCTAGAGAGTAGGAGTGACATTGTATTTGCATCTGACTAAACAAAATAATACAGTGTCTCCGGTTTGCGTAGATACCTAAAATTAGGTATTAACTAAATTTAAAAGTGTTAATAAGACTGAAAAAAATATTTAAATTTTATTAAAACTGGTAGTCAACTAGTGGTTGAAATTCGATTATATATAATACAAATTTTAAGCTAAAACTTTCTTTTGTCAAAGTACCCTTAGACAAAGTAATCAATAATCAAATATTTATCATGATTAAATATTGCACCACAATCAATTTGCAATTCTTTTTAAGTTATTTGATAAAAAAAATATTATTTAGCGTTAGCGCGAAAATATTCAAATGAAGATATAAACCGTATGCTTAGCATTCCACAATACCAAAGAGAATATTATACCTAAAACCTATTTACAATTTATGCTCACTTTATTTAGGTATATTGTGTGAAATTGTAACAGTAGTGTTAGTAATGAGTTAATTTATTATTACTAGTAAGTATCATTATATATAGAAGTAAAAAATGGTGCAGAAGCTCCATATTAACTTTAAGAGTCATCATGACAGCCGTTGGAAGTCCACTGCTGGACCAACCTCCCAAAAAAGGGGAAATTTTGCCCATAATTGCCGCACTAGGCAAGCGTGTGGGCAATCGCAGAGCGCAGCATTCGCGATGGGGATGCCACTGCCCTATCTCCAAACTATGCATTTGTGCTACTGTTTCGAATGGATATACCGCCACCTGTCGGATCTGGTACCTTATTCGCCTCTTACGACAACGGGTACAGGTGGAGGTACTATTCTACTCTGCCGTTACTTCCCGGCAGAGTCGAATAGTAGAATAGTATAAGTATAGTATAGTACCTAGAATAGTACCTCCATCTAAGTTTAAAGGTGTGAAATTACATTATCATTCGTTTGCCCAATTTCCTTACAAATAGTACTCCTTCACTTATCAAAAGTTTTCGGTCTATGTATTAATTAATTTATTCCCTATATTGTTGTCATTTAATTGTTGTAGTTACCTTAAAAACAAAGCTTGTCCATAAGAAACGATGTCTGTAGCAATTATAGACAAGTATCAAGTCCGTTACAGCTTGTTCATATCTAAAATTGGACCAGCTGCATGCTTCATAGACTAACACAATACAACACATGCTGAGATTTTAAAATAAATGCAGGCGCTCTACAGCTGTAGGTCTATGATAATATTACAAATCCAAAACTGTTTCTTTCTAACTGTTTGCTACCTTTTCCCGACCTATGAACAAATAGCTTAAAGGATATTGATGTAATTTATCATTTGGATGTACGAGTTACTTCTAATACCGCATTATAACGTGGAATGTTCGCGTATAAAGTCGCGGACAGACGTCTAGTTTATCAATACTATCTATTTAAGGTTTTTAGACCTTGTCTTCGTTAAATATTGCCCTAGGGTGTACGTTACGTTGAGAATGTATGTGTTGCAGACCAAACTGGTTGACATTGAGCAGTCCTTGACCGTAGTTATTCTAGACTTGTGCGCCTACGCCTAACTGCCTATACAATTACGCTTGTTAGCATACACTAAAATATTTATGGCTCTAAGAGAAATAAAATAGCAGATTTGACTTTGAAGTACTGTGGAATAATAACTTTTTTTAAGAGCAATGGAATTAATTCAAGGTAAATAATACATTTTACGGTTGAAAAATAAACGATTCTGGGTTGAGTTAGTTTGTGATATTGTTTACTGCGCATTTAGCAAATCTTCTGACATTTTTTTTTTATTTCATTTGGATCGCCTACGATTCCTACATGGTATATAAAAAATCCTTGACACCTTGTAGACAAAAACTGCATGCATTTTAACAAGAAAGAGTAAATTTTAAATGCATATTTAAACTGTGCAACTAATAATATAATAATACTAAAAAAGTAATTCAAAACAACATTTCAAAAATGTAAATAAATCGCACTTGGACTAGAAATATGACAACTATTTCTTACACTAAGACATTTTTTAGTTATTTTTCCTTTACTAATAAGACATAAACATAAAGAAGATATATTTTATAACAAAGTAAATACTTTTTGTTCTGAAAATCGATTACAAGATATATTATTTATGTCCATGTGATATATCTAAATTACTTTAGGTGAATGTGAACGCTTGTTTGACGCGGCAATATTTTTTTGCCAATGTACTAGTGTTATATTATTTACTGAAACTCTTAACTATATTGGATGCATTTACTTGTGTAACTCACACATATACGCAAATGAAACCAAATATTGAACTGTAGATTCTATGTCTGTCTGTCATTTCATAGCAGACATAGAACGCTACGTCTACTGTTAGACATAAACCTTTCTAAGAAAGGAAGACTTTGCCTTTAATTGCCGCGCAGGTGCCAAATATTCTGCTGCTTACCCCTATCGCACTAAAGCTAAGCTGTTTTAGATGGTCCTCTGTGGCCTTTTCCGACTCCTAATATATAGGGTATAATAATGTTGTGAGTGAGTGTCTTAAAAAGGTATAATATAATAGTACCTTCTATTCAAATCTGTCGGTATGCATACTTATAATTGTTTATTTATTTTCCAGGATACTACCGTGTTAATTACGACGAGCACACATGGCGTCTTATAGCCCAAGCATTAAAGGATGACTTAAACGCCATTGATGAATCGAATAGAGCTCAAGTAAGTCATGTGTACAAATGTTTAAAATTAATTTATACCGGTTAATTAAAAAAATGGGAACGAAACGTTACACGTTTTCTATACACAATTTTTTCTAGTTACGAAACAATTGACTAAATATGGCGGTCTCTATCTAATTTTCAAGTAATTTAATCACAAAGTCATAAGAATAATATTTTATGTATTATATTATATTATATTTGTTATTTATATAAAGTAAAGTATGAATTATATCATCATCAGAAATGTGAGATGCTTTCCATACAATAATATTTACACATCAATTTCAAATTAGTAATTCTTAACAAAGTATGACAGGAGTAAAATTATGACAATAGATAAAAATAGGTAGTACATAGTTATAAAATCATTTAATAGTAATTTAGCAGCATTTGGTAGATACCAAAATGTATTCATATAAAAATTGTTATATGTAGTTTAAGTTTAAGAGCGATTTTTTTGTAATATTGTAAAGGAATTACTCAGATCGTCGAGTACCCTATGCAGTATTTATTTCACACATATTTATATGTTACTTTTAATTTTAAATTATATCTAAAAATAGTATATAAGTTGACTTTTGTATTATAAACAAAGTAAATTTTTTAATGACTTAACAGTACATTTTTAACAAATTTTATTATTTTCAAATTCCACTGGTATTGCCATTATCATCAATCATTTGTGATTGAATTACTAGATGATTTCATATGTTTTTTTATAATCCGATTGTTGAGAATGTTTTTCTGAAGGTTAGCAGAACTTCAAAAGTTTCTTAAAAAGCTATATAAACCACGTTGCAAACAGCCGTTAAAAGAATAATTTTATTAAGAGTAGTGAACGTGTAAATATCAGAAAGTATTAATATATATTTAAAATATAGATATTATATATATATTTATTTATAATCAAATCTTTATATTATAAGGTGAAGCGAAATCTTCAAGACGAAGTTATAGTATATTAGAACTGTGAAAAATATGAACTTATCATCATATCAGCCATTAAAAGGCCACTGCTGGACATAGGCCTTCCTAAGAAAGAAGAAATTTGCCTATAATTGCCGCTCTGGGCAAGCGCCTTAGCAAACACAGAGCGCAGATTTTGCAACGGGGGTGCTGCTGCCCATGCCCGCCCTGTGAATTTGACCTACACTGTTTCGTATGGATATACCGTCATTTGTCGGTCCTGGTACCTCAGTCGTCTCTTACACGATACAGGGGGAGTACTATTCTCCTCTGTCGGTACCTCATGGTTGAATATGAACTCATTTAATATATTTTATACGAGATTGTACGAGATGTAGTCGGCAAAATTTTTAAACTTTTTTAATTTCTTGGAGAAATCAATGTATTTATCTACTTATACAAAAATAATATCCAGTGTAATTCAAAGGTAAAACTAAACTTCTAGAATGATTATATCGTTTATAATTCCAGATAGTGAACGACGCTATAGCACTGTACGTAGCCGGTGACATGCCTCAACATCTAGCCATGTCTATTCTCGACTACCTCGACCGTGAAGAGAGTCAGCTCGTATGGGAGTCGGTGGCTGACGCGTATGAGATGCTGCGTATTGAGAAGGCGGCGTGCTCCATGACCAGGGAACTGTACAATGAATGGCAGGTGAGATTGTAAGAACACCATAACACGAAGTTATAGATGTTATCATATAAACCATAGAAAGTCCATTGTTGGAAATTGGCCTCCTCAAATTAAAGCCAGGCGTTGTGGCAAATGCAGAGAGCAGCTACGCGATAAGGATGCTGCTGCCCATCCTCACTCTGTAATATTTAAGCTGCTATGTTTCGGATAGATATACCGCCATCTGTCGGTCGCCATAGTCGCTTCTTACGATACCTGGTACTAAAAGAAGTAACCCATTATAGATATGTTTATGGTTAAAATAATTTATTTTCATAAGTCTTTATGTTTTCAGTTTTTTAATTGAGAAAACAGTTAAATACATCCATATATTCTGAATTAGTATTACTCGTATAAAGTACGAGTATTTAATTTAGGTACGAGTCTCAAAAGTTTGTGTTTAAATTATATCACACCCCAGAGCTATTCTTATTATTCAGGAAATAAAACTAAGTCGCTCTCTTTTAGGTAAACAGATCCCCCAGGAATGGCAGCAATACTTTATAGTTGCTGGTCGTTTTCCGAAGTGACCTTCTCCTCTAGGTCACATATATATATGTTTGCTTTTAGCTCAGGTCAGTCCTGCATCAAGCAGGTTCTGCTAAGTGAGTGGTCGGTCAGAGATTTATGTATTTTGAAAGATACAAAAATTGATTAAAACTCATTACAATTTTTTCCAGGCTTTCCTACGAAGGAAATTAGTGAACATGTACAACAAACTGACTACTACGATAGAACAGAACACGAGCACTCGCATGTTTCGCAGCAGGCTCATGGAGCTGGCCTGCCAAGTGCGGTACCAGAAGTGTTCGGAGTACATGACATATCTGTACAACAGATGGAAAAAGGACGAAAAAAGGAGGTAGGAATTTTATCTGGTTATTTTTAAATAAAATAATGGTGTACTGTTGTACACCATTATTTTACATTAGCCATACTCGGACGTAAGTATGTCTGTCAAAGTAGTAATGATTTCCCTTTAGGTAAATTAGTAGTCAGAAATTGCACATGTTATTTTAAGCTTTAATTCGCATTTGAGGTTTCCGGAATAGGTTAGAACCTTCTTGGATTCTTTATACATCGATTGTATAATTCAAATTTGAATGTAAATGATGTTGAATGATGGCAGTAAACTACCAAAAAGTTTTGTTAACATTTTTTTTTAAAACTGGAATTTACCTAGCTATAGAAGCTAATGTAAAGACGTAAAAATTAAGGAAATATAACAAAAAAAGTGATTAACAAATAGGTCTGCCTGTAATAACTTCAACTTCGTTATTGACTTCGTAATTATTTCGCTTTATTATTTTTCAAGATTGTCGTAATCACCGTGTTTAAAAAACTAACCATTTCTCTTAGCATAATGCGGTTTTAATAAACAAAAAATATTACTGTTCATTTACAAACGCATTTTTACTGTTCTTATGTTAAATTCTATTCCAAATATATATTCTGAATGTATGTTATTTGCTAATTATATGGATGAACATATGTTTTTTTTCTTAGACTAAGCAGACAAACAAGCATACGGTCCGCGTGATAGAGATATTAATCAATCTCTAGTGCATTGCCAACTTTGTGATATGAAGATATCAGATGTCACTTACCCAGTAATTTCACTGTTTCACAGAAACACTGCTATTAAGCGGTAGATATAGAATAGGTAAAAGAGTGAAGTACTTTTGCAGACGACCTTTGTATGAATTCTTTTGTGATGTTACCAAAATGTTACTTCACGATGTGTGGAAACATGCATACAGCCCGCGATGGTACACGTGCAATACCAGGGGACCATATGCACATTTCCAACCCTTGAAAAAATCTAATAACTCTATTAGAAAGAATCCTGTTATGCATTCCTTATGGAAGTCCGCATCAGGTTTCAACTAATTGCATGTTTCATTTATATATTTTTTAACAATGTTAACTGCAGGATTGATCCTGATATTCGTAACGCGTTTTACTATACGACCTATGCTGAAGATATGCCGGGGAGAAGGTTGAACGCATTTGATGCTGAAGATTTCTTACACGCTGATAGTAGACGGTAAGTCATTAAAATATTGATTTCTTATTCAATCATTTGGAATAATTAGCCTTATAATTATTTTATCAAATTCCTGTTGCTCGCATGGAAATTTGATATGTAAGGGAAAACTGACGAATTCACTTTTTATTTACGAAAAATGTAACGACCTATAACATTTTCTTTTTGGTTTGGTTCTCATTGGTTCTACGACAAAAAGAATATTGACCAAAGTTGTATTGAGTTTTAAACAAAAATCGCTTCTTTGAGATCTGTTTTTTGTCCGATGCATGACAAAAACCATCTGTACCCCTTTCTATAAGCCTGCAAACTTGGATTTCATATCACAAACCCATCTCTGCTGTTTAAATGTTGAAGTTTTGTCCTCGGACAAATGTAATATGAAATACAAATTTTTAATTCACTAACCAAATCAGCACTCGGACGGTATAATTTATATGTTTTTGTTAACTTAATACGCGAATATTATCCATCCAAAATAGAAAAGCTCAAATGCACAGGGCGGGGTCAGCAGTAACATCTGCGATTGCCAACACGCTTACCTAGCGCGGCAATTTGGGGCAATTTCTCTTTTCTTGGGGAGGCCAGCAGTGGATTCCCAATGGTTGATATGATGTTGATATTTTTTTCTGTTAGATTTAAAAACATATTTATTATAATCATACAACATATCAACCTACGGATCACTAATACATTTAGGTCTTCATTTTAAAAAGACCAGCACGTAATGAATTAAGCGCCACCTGTCCTATCTATCTCCTCTCTTACACCTAGTTTAGGGGGAGGTACTATTCTATTTTGACAGTACTTTACAGCAGTTGTCTATATAATCTTCGTAAATATTGTTTTAGACGAAATAATTGTTTTGCTTATAGGCGGAAAGAGCAATATTTCCTGGTCAAAATCCCAAAAGGAGAACCCCGGCCTGAGAATTACACGATGACTACATCTGAGCCGTTTCATATGGTAAGCACTTATAACCTAATTGAAAGTTGTGCGAAATCGTTGTGTCGACTATTCATACTTTGTACATAAGTTGTTTTCATACTTTTAAGTCCCTTTTTAATTGACTAATATTATATATGTTTTGCAGTAAAATAGAGTAATCTTTGTTGATACAGAACTAATTTTATGAGCTTCGACTCGTCGTGGTACCTGTCTGCCCAATACTAGAGTAATTTAAAAGTTGGGGTATTTTTTCAGATTATCATAATGAATTTATTTTTCTTGTTTAAAACGTAAAACGTCTACCGCTACATAGGGCTCCATGTATTTTTATAGAACCGGTCATATGCAGCCTGAATGGGTGCAATTTTTTATTTTTTGGGAATATTAAGACAAGATTTTTGTTGCTCAATAAACGACTCAGATCTTCTATTACTTGTAGAAATGCTAATTGAAATTACGCTTTTATATGATTTTGGCCTTTTGATGGTCTGTTACGAATTTGTGGAATAAGCACTTCATATTACTATAGTATGTATGGACATTTATATGCAAAGCACACCAGCTTTGTCAGTTTACAGCAATAAAAATATGCGTTTCAGTAGGTAACCCCCACCTAACGACTTGTAATGGGTAATTAAAGTTTTTTTCTTTCTTTCAGTCGACGGAGAAGGAAGCATTGACTGAATCGAATAAGCATAATGGATCTCACGCGTTATCGTCTTATTGTTACTTAGCTCTAATGGCAGTTTTAATGTTAGTCTTGAGATAAATTATAAAATTTTTAAGCCATACATATTATGATGATATGGTTTAAAAAATGGTCGTGGTTGCACCGCCACAACTATGAAACATCACTGTAATTGCTTAAGCAAGTGTAAAATGTAGACTATCTGAGTATTTTTGTATAGAACATGAAACTGGTAAAAAGTCGCATTAAATTTAACTATTTGAAAATTTCTGCCGCATAATTGTCATACACAGTGACTCCTAAAGTTGACTGAAGCTTCTTATCTTTAAAATATTTCCAACAAGAATTAATTCTGCCATTTAACACATAGTATAATACTGATAATATTTGTTAAAAAAAAAAGTCAACTTGCCTCAGGCATCAGGCGGGACGTGAACCTGCAATTATCCCATGCCGCGGTACAGCACTACTGTTGTGCAAAAGAGTTAAACTTTTTTTTTGCATTTATCTTTGCATAAAACATCTAAACTAATTGATTATTCCTATATTACGCGATCTTTTTGTTCAATTGCAAAACTTGAAACATGAACTTTATTCTCTAATGCTATATTCGCGATATTGAAATTCCCTAACATAATGGCATTATGTTTTATTATTAAAGGTCTGATAATGAAAAAACTGATTGTTGTTGATCATAACTTTATGTTCTTTTTAAAATATATGTCGTGATTTATATGAGTTTTTCGTAATTTCATATAATTCTCTTAAAATATGTGTTTTTCTTTATAATCAGTGAAAATAACGTATCCAATTAAAGTTACAGTAATGTTTACTTGTATTACAGATGTTACAGTGATTTATCATTTCATACATTTGGGTTTTACCCCATGCAATCTAGAGTATCAGTAACATATAATAATAACACTATAAAACTTATAGACCTCAGTAACATTTTTAATATTTTTTAACGTGTAAAATACTACGTTATTTTATATTATTGAAAACAATTTTGTTCAAGATTTAAACAGTTATTTTTGTTCAAAATATATTTATGATGTGACACATTCCGTGTATATGGAGATTGTTATTTATTTCATTATTTATTGAAATATAACTTATTTGTATCATTATTTTATATCATAATCTAATTTAATTTATTTAAGATTTAATGTTATTTGTCAATAACTGCCTTAATAAATATCTAGTCATTGTTTCATATTTCAAGATATTATTTATACATTGATTATTTTTTAAAGCTGATAAATATTTGTACTCTTAAACGTATTTATACTGGGCTAATAGTAAAAAATAGCATTTGTATGATTATATATATGTGTACTAATTTAATAACAATAATTTAATCGAGGAAGTATTATATTAGTTCCAAGCACTTATGTGTTTACAACTATAATATAATCTTTCTTAACGGCATCGCTTTTTATGTTCCACGTATAAGTAACATTGGGGTTATCGTTTTAAAGCCGTTAAACAGTAGTTTTCGTATAAGACATTTGGTGTTAAAATGAATCTTGATTGATTATTTTTACTATTATATCCATAATATAATTTACAAAGTGCCTTATGCTAAAAGATTTTTATAAATACTTGGTCTACAAATATATAAACAAGTAAATAACTTTAATGTTTCTTAAAATTATAACTTTCTTACTTGCGTAGAGGAAAAATAATATATGAATATAAATAATACACAGAAAATAATAGAAAATATTTATTTTTTATAAAAATAAAAATCTCAGCACCATCTAAATATATTGTTACACTTAAAATTTAATGTCCTTAATAATAAATAATATATAACGAATAATATTAAATATACATATTAAATGTGCCTTGCATTAGTGTTTTATATGTATTATAGCTTAATTTACTCAATATATATAGTACCTACTGCTATAGGAATAAATAAACAAAAATTCACAATATAAGTTGCTACTATTTTTATTAATTTTACCTAAGCACTTCCCGTTTTTCTGAAAGTTCGGCAAATTAAATTTGCGTAGCATTTTACTTTATTTTATATTATGCTAATATAGCTGCACAGTCGGAATACTATTTATCGGCTAAAACCCGTTTTAGTGTAGAAGTCTAGACATTTTAAGCGTCAACAATAGAGCAGCAGGATCAAGTTTCACTAAACCCACAGATGACGGAGCGGTGTCACATACGTCCGCCTCTCTTATCATAGGTTCTCAATAATAAATAAACATAAAAATCAAAGGGAGAGGCCGAAAATACCGCGCAAGATGTAGGTGTTCCCATGAAGGTTTTCGCCGGGTTGTAATATCGGGGAACTGCAAAACGGGGAAGTCGTCCAAGGCGCACCTGGCGATGCGGGTCTAGTGGTTGAGGAGCGCGAGCAGGAAGGCGACGCCGACGAGCGCGCCGGCGGCGCGCGCGCCCGCGCCGTCCGTGTAGTGGTCCTGGAGCCACGCCTCCACGGTGGCCGCGTTCTCGCCGCTCCACGTGATGGACGCCGCGATATTCTCCCTGATAGCCGCGATGGACGCCAGCTCGCCTGCCGTGAAGATGCCGTCGTGGCGTCTCGCCAGTTCGTCGATCTGAGAATGTCGATTCGAATGAGTGTATTTCGATATACGATAACGGCTAAGGCCGGGTGCTTTTGAATTGTAAAATAAAATAAAACGATTGTCTCTGAACACTCGATGTCCATATGGTTCCGAACGTAATCTGTGGTCAAGCAAGCGTCTAGATAATAGAGAGGAAAACTGATTGATACAAAATCATCTTGCACTCAGAGAAAAACCTTTGGGAAAAATTTAAGGAGATGAAAACCGCGCGTCGGCCGAATCGCCGGGACTTGCATTGGCCTAGGCGATGCCGCCAACGATACTTCTTATAAACGAAGTCCGGTTCACGTTTCGATAACTAGAACAAAAACTATGAGAAATTCTATCATTAAAAGGAAATGACATAATTGATAGTGGTATGGGGTATATATATATGTGCGTATGTATGTATATATACTATAATTTTATAATTAATCAGTTATTCACTCAATTGTAAAGCTATGTAAGAAGTCTAAACTATCTTCTTAAAGTCTTTATACAAAGATCGTCTTCATTGGTATTTCACTCTCACCTATTTCTACCGCCAAAGAGGAAATTAAATTACTGGGTAAATTGACATAATACATATCTTTTAGTCAGAAAGTTGGCAACGCGCTAGTAGATATCCTTGTAATGCGACCTGATCTAATAAATAATATATTATATTTAGCGGATATTTAGCGAGCCGGTAAGGTTCAGGACACTGTTATCAGACAGTTTGCCTTTAAAATTATAAGCTACCAGTGTCACCCGCATTTATTAGTGGAAAACTCAACTATCATTTATCTTTAACATTTTGAGGAGAACCTAAAGCTGAACTAAAACGTCAAGTTCAGCGCGACCGGAGTAATAGGCGTGGTCGCTCATTATTGAGATACCCTATATCTAATTGTACTTGCGTGCGCTTCGGCAGCGCACGTGCAAGATTCGCGACTGGGAAATGGTCCTAGAGTATATTGCATTATAATAGGTATATTGCCGTTATTTGTGGGATGAGAGATGCAAGGGCATTAATAGTTAAATGTGATTTAGAGTCTTGGCGACAGGCTAGTGGCAACAATGACTGATTAATGATTTAGTGGCATATCAAAAAATGCAAGCAATTTGTAGTTTTGCTTTACAATGATGTTAGTCAATGGCCTCTTTAGAGAGCTATATTTGCTATAACTAATCTTGGCCTTGCTTGAGTTTTCAATATTAATAAGTAAATGTTTATAGGTAGGTAAGTGTCCGATCTGTCTATTTATTTATTATAAAAGACAGTTAAAAAACAGTACTAGAAAAATCAGTCATAGAATCAAAAGCAAATCTTACTTCAAGTAAAGTTTTTAATAATAGACAGCAACGGCATGGGTTGACAAAAAATATCATAGCAACCATTAAAAGTCCACTGTTAGACATAAGCCTCCCCAAAAAAGGGGTATGTTGCCCTGACAGAAAAAAAATAATATTATTAAACATTTATTTTCTTACCTTTGAAACGTGCTCCTGTGTTGTCAGCCTTCTAGCTAGAGCGTTCAAGATGTTTGTAGTTCCGGTTAGGCCTTGAACTCTGAAATATTTCAGTAAAATTAGACAGGAATAATTATTATCTTTTTTTGAAGAACAGACTTTTGATATTACTTTAAGAGGAAAGTCTATATAAAAACGAGTGCAAGGAGTGGGAATTTTTATGTAGTGTCTGAAAAAAAAATATCTGGGGAGATCAAATTCCATTTCTTCATTATACGAATAACAAAGATAAACATTTTACGCATATAGGTACATATATTGTTCTCAATAGGATAGCGATCAAGCCCTACGATGTACATTGTAAACATGATCGATTGCGTCATGATATCTATGAGTCAGGAAATTTTATCTTTCACAACATCATCGAAAATTTAAAAGAAGATAAAAATTTCCCAGGTTTGAGTCATATTGTATTCTTATTTGTATTGTTAATTAACCGATACATTATAAAATATTATAATTATAGTTATTCTAACCTCGTCATTACATGAGGAAGAAAAAACCCGAATTGTGATAACATATTACATTTTTTGGTGTGTAGTTTGGATTGAATGAAATTCATATTTTATATAGTTAAGTTCTAAAATATGTATGAAATAATCGTCATCATATCAGTTTTAAGATATACGCAGCTAGACATAAACCTCCAAAAGTGATTTTGGAGTTTTACTATGTAATAATCGTCATGCTGGACAGGCGTTGTGGCAATCACAAAACGATACTTTTTGACGAGAATGCTGCTATTTATTCCCACACTATTACGCTGAGCTACGTAAGTAAGGATAAATATACCGCCATCTGTCGGTTCTGGTACTTCAGCTGTCTGTTGGAACATCTAGTACAGTACCAACCTTTTCTCACCCACGGTATATTTATTCAGTATTTTATTTTTTTTCCATTGATACTACATAAAAATGACATTACCTCGGTTGAATTAAGTGGAAGTTCTCAATAATGAAGTCCAGCGCAGCATTCATGTTGTCTGGACTAGAATTGATTATTGACACAAGAATGGTATGTCTGTCTTGCTCTCTCACAATAGATGTGTCACTGACGACTTGCTCCATGTAGCTGTAAAAAAAAAAATTGTCATCTCTGGATTCTTTACCGATTGCTTCAAAGTTATAAATGTTTGTGGTTAAAATTATACATTTAACTTACAACTGTCGAAGGGTATCGTTTGAAGTACAACCCAGAGCGTTCAACAGAACGGACTGGGCGCTAGAGTCAGTAGTAGAGCTGTATTGATTCCACAAGAAGTTAAAGTTCTCTGCGTCACCTCCACGCAGGCTAGAGCAGAAAACGGTGGTCTGGATGTCAGGGTGAAGAGGCGTGCCTGCACAAAGTTATTCATTTAAATTCAATGCTGTGTTGTCGAATGGAGACCTAATGAATTATTGCGAGGTCAAGCGCACTACGACAAGTATTGGTTAATATTCCACCAACGACACCACTGGCTTCAAAACTGGTAATCTTATGGTGAATATGCGAATGAACTGCAAATGAGCGAGTGACTGATTATACTACCGGTACACTGAAATTCCTTTTATAAGATTTGACGCTGAAAGGCGTAGTAGTAATCACAGCAATCGAAGTTGCGACGGGAATGCTATATCTCAACTGTTGCATCTTTTCACTTTTGCATTTTTTTCAGTTGGATATACCGCTACCAGTCGATTTCTGTACTTCAGTACCAGTAATACTCCTGTAAAACACTATTTTGCTCCACCTGTACCCCATGTATGTTTGTCATGAATAAACTTCTAACTTCTGCTAACTGTGTATAAATTCTTATAATTTGAGAGATAGGGTTGTTTATGTCTTTATTGATAGTCGCAATATTTTTTATCATTTATAATAATATCATTCATCTTTTATATTACCTGTGGCTCTGAAATTCTCCAGCAGTGATACAGCAGCATCGATACAATCGACGTTACCGTGTCTACAATTGATGTCTAACACGATGTTCCTAAAGTACGGAGTCACGTGTTCCTCGTTGGTGCCAATGACAAAGCCGAGTCTTGCAAATGACGGAGCGGTCAGTTCCAAAAGGTATTTCTGTTATTGTATTAAGAATAATTGTGATTAATTACTTTTGTATTGAGGACAACGCTAAAGGTACACTAACAAAATTAACGTGCATTATAATGAAAAATTAAATTGAGGTTATTTGGGTAATGTTTCAAAAAATAAAACGTTTTTTTATTCAGAGTAGTGCTCAGTAAATTGAAATAATCTATGCACATAATAATTGAAGTAAATCGTAAACATTGAAAACGAATAGGATATCCGTAACACAAGTGCATCAAACTACTTATTTCGGTGTCAGGCCATAATATAAAAACTTGTAAATTTATTGTGTGAATTTTACTTTTGACCTAATTTAGTTGATATGAAAAACAACTTCACAGTTGTGTGATATGATTAAAAAATATAAAATAGCAGCGCCCTGCAGCTTCACCCGCGGAATGTTGTCAACCAAACCTAGTATCATTCATGCTCCGCTGTTATTGTTATTAGTGTAGCCTCTATCTATCCTTTCAACAAGTGGCCTGAGTAATATTGATTTTTCTGACCTTACAGTTTAGGCCTTATTTCAATTAGTCAGTCAGTCAGTTTGTTTTTTTAAATATATAATTTTATAGAAATAACTTTGAAATCAAAGAACTTTTAAACCCCCCTTTTATCCACTTAAGAGATGATTTACTTAAAAATATTTAACACATCTTTCTTGAGTTTCAATAAAAATCTATATACTAAATTTTATTTGAATAACTTAAAAATATACAAAAATTTATACTAGCTTACTACCTGTAGCTTATGGTGACTCATAAAAATGTATTCTTTGTGCTTACCTATGTTATTAAACGAACACCTGTGCAAATTCAAGGTTTTATCTCTTATAGTTTAGGTTCTGTTTTGATATGCCAGTCAGCTAGCTTCTCTTTATATATATATAGATATGTTTGTCTTACCTGGTAAAGATCATAGGCATTTGATCCACTAAGGACCATGTCCAGATAGTTGAAGGCAGCGTTTGCAGAAGCCCATGGAATGTAGTCTTGTTCTTCAACCAAGTATTTGGAGATTTCCAGAGGGAAATTGTATGACTGTGGAAGAAAAATAACTAGTTAATATTATAGACTAAAAAATAGTAGAGGAATTATAGTGTGAAATTATCTTTATGGCCACACATATAGTTATGTGATAGATCTATATGTCTGTGCTACTTTATCATTTTAAACTTCTAACAAAGAAAGTCCGATATAAAAATAATTCAAGCCATTGTAAGTCCACTGCTGGACATAGGCCTCCCCAAAAAAGAGGGATTTGCCCATAATTGCTGCGCTAGGCTAGCTTGTTGGTAATCGCGGAGTGTACCTTTGCGATGGGGATGCTGCTGCCTATCCTCACCCTGTGCCTTTAAGCTATACTGTTTCGGATGGATATACCACCATTATTCAGTTTCGGTACCTCAGTCGCCTCATACGTCACCTGGTTCAGGGGAGTTAATATTTTACTCTACCGGTACCCGACGCTAAAGTAGCCTCAATTAATTTTAAAAACAGAATTTAGGTTTAATCTGTTATTAAATCTATAGTTCAGGTCCATTAAAATTGGTCGACCCGTTTAGAGCCGGAATTGACAAAAAAACAGAAATTTAGAAACCTTGCTTTTATTTTCAAGTACCGTAGGTATGTACTTTTATTTGCATTTAGTGAAAAGTTATTAATTAGGAATTACAAACTCACACTTTCACTTCTATATATATATATACTTTGTACTTATAATTGCAGGTATCTTATTATAATTAAATTAAATCTATTACTAATGGCATGTAAGGCAAGGTATTTGATGGTACTGAATTACTTTATATTTAATTACAAAGGCACGTGGCAAAAATGTAGTAACAAACACTTATCAGAGGGAGATACTTCTACTTTAACGATAACAGCACTTATTTTGCTAATATTTTAATAGTGTTTGTCCACGTTTTCAAGAAAAATGCAATAACGACAAGGCCAAAAAAGTCTGGAGCCAGCATAAATGCCTAGTCACGTTTTATTCTCATAACAGCTTCTCGCACGTTGGGGTTAAACTCACTTTTTCCATAATAATAAATCAAAACTTTATCCCTCTGTTTATTCCGTAAACTTTTTGTTCGTGTCAAAATATAAATTGGGTAAATGAGTAATAGATTGGGGAAGTTTTTGTGTAAGCCTTTCTGTCATCTTTCGTAGTTTGATTTTTGGATATGGCCATTCGACATACATTCTGATTTCTTTTCCAGTGTGCAATCTTAAATATAGTAACTACAAAGTATTGTACTTGCAACTACTTCTACATTTTTCAAAAACAATTGAAGTGAACAAACTATAAACCAACTTTTTCAGTTTCCAAACTATATGTAATAACATTTTCATTTTTATATGTTTAGGTTGATAAAAAATACAGTCCGCATGATAGTAAACCTGTAAACGTTCGAGTTATCACAAGAATATCATAAGCGTGTTGCAGTCTTATGACGTGAGGACATTATGTAACATTACGAAGCCTTATCACTGCATCTCTCACTCTTTAAATAATAACACAGCAATGCAAAAAAAGCTGTTTGGTGGTAAAAATGATGTACCAATATAGACAACCTTTATATGAGGTCTATCTTTACATCTATTTCATCATCATTGTGTCAGCCATAGAAAGTTTACTGTTGGGGACATAGGGCTTTTCAAAATAGGGGGATTTTATAATTGCCACGCTGGGCGGGCGTGGTAGCTAATGCAGAGCATAACTGCGCAACGAGGATGCTACTACCCATGTCCGCTTTGTAGTACTTAAGTTGTGTGATATTCCGCCATCTGTCAATTCCAGTACGTTAGTTGCCCTACTCTGCCGGCACCCTACGAAATGAATTTCACTTAAACTGAATCTGTTCTTCACGTATCTCTTTAGGGTTATCGGCAATGCCTAGTAATAGCTTGTAAGCTGAAGATTCGGTCATACTCACAAGTCGTCCATTCCTAGCAAGGTTGAAAGAGTCATCAAGGATTTGAGCTCTGTTTAGCAGATGGATGGAAGTGTGGGCCGAGTTCAACACCCGTGCGAGAGCTGCCCAATTATCTTCTGGGTAATTAACCCTGTAGTAACCTGGAAAGAAAAAAGGTTCGTTATTACGTCTAACTACACTACTATATGACGAAAATACATATGTAAACATTATATAAGTATATAGAAGCTCGAAACAGCAAAATGCTTAACATATTTGAAATTTATATTATTTTCTAATATAAATGTGTAAAATTATTCCTTCAAATTATATTATTAATAATTGATACCCCGCTATCAATTAAGAGGGACAAAATAATTTTTGTCCGATGACCAATGGATGACAGTTAAATTGACATTAAATCCACAGTAAGGACATGATTAGTAGTTATGCAAAAATATAATAAATATTTATGATAACAGAAGCATTAATTTCACAAGCATGACACCGGGACATAGCAATGGTTAAGTGACAGAAATTGGTGAGAATGTTCCACTACAAACAACATGTTTAAGTGGCCTTAAGTAAACCTATGTTCACTTCAAATGAGCCTTACTTGCATCATCCATTATAACATAAACAAATCAAGGAATTCAACTTAAAGCCATCATCAGAAGTAATAAAATGTTCACTTTTATTGACCGGACTAAGTCGAAAAACAAGCATACGGTCTATGTGATGTAAGCCTCTCACCCTTCAAACCAGAACACAGCAGTAAAATTATACAAACCTGTCTGTTGCTTGTTGACAATGTACCATTCCGCCTGCGCAAGTCCCTGAATATCGACAGAGTTGGCGGGGAGGGTAATAGGGATCCAGGCCTGAGGACTGGTGTCGGAGAAGTCAACGTTAGTCGACAGCACCCAGTTAATGGGCACATGCCAGCGATCGGTGGACGTCAGAGAACGGTCGGTTAAGAACCGTTCCTATTGAAAAAAAAACAGAAAAATCATTATATGTTTATATTTTGACGGATCTAATAACGCAAATGGTAGTGAACCTATCTTGTGCGTTAGGGGTCGTGTGTTCAACTCTCCGCCAGGACAAATATTTATATGATGAATGTTTGTGTTTGTATTATATTTGTGATTCTTCTGTTGACTGATGTCATGGTTCAAGACTTTAATCGACTTTTCTTAAAGATAGGACAAATTATAACGTGTAATGTAAAAAAAAAAATTGTTATCTTGTGAACTGTTTGATATAAAAATTAGATTTTATATATATCAATATAGCTTGATTAAACACTTAATACTATTCATATTATAAGCGAAAACTTTTTTCAGCATATAGGGATACTTTTTAATGTAGTACATTACAATGAAACTGTGTCGCGTGGCCACACAGTAACTTCAATCAAATTGCAGTTTTTTTTTGTTAGTCCAAGTCGACAAAGAAGCTACCGTCCGCGTGGGAGTAAGCGTCACTGCAGCCTATAGATGCTCGTAATATCACATGGATATCACTAACGCGTAGCCATGTGACTTGAAGATATTATGCCACATTACCCAATAAATTCACTTCCACTCTCACCCTTCAGACCGGAAAACATGTTTCCATGCTATTTGGCGGTAGAAATAGGTGAGAGTGAGATAACAATGTCTACTTCACGTAGTACTAAAGTATGATGCTATTACCATATTCGCTTCTTACGACACCTGGTACATCGGGACTATTATACTTTGCTGGTACCTCACAGTTTATAGTACTATCTTAAAAAGTTGTATGCATTTAGATAAATTTAAGAATTATGTAAAACAAACACATGATAGGTAATGAATTGCTTTAACTGCTTACAAGATATTGATATGTTTCTAAGTGCTGAATCACATACTCTTGCACTATTACCGACATCAGTTAATAGAGAATTTACAATAACAATAGTTTATATACAACAGCCAGACACTTAAAAACACAAATATTCAGCGTTTAATATTCTGTGGGGATCAAATTACAACCAACGTGCACAAGAGAAATCAACACCATCGAATGCGCCATCCGGCCTGTCAGACCCCGTCAAAGTAATTCTTTAAATCTGCTGAACAACTACACTAAAGGATACAAATCAAAAATATTCTTATATATACCTGCTCAAATGTCAAAGAGTTAGCGGTGGGAGAAGACCTTCTAACGGTGATCACGGGGAATCCACCCTGGTTAGTCCACCTATCCAGGATGGTGGAGAGCGAGTAAGCGATGGTGTGGTTAGACTCATCCAGAGCCTGTTGGAGTGCGACGTACAAATCTGATGGCTGGGCTGCTTTGCGGGTCCTTACACATGAAAAAATAGAAGATTAATGAATTTTCAAGTGTTGATCAAAATGCTTGGACGTCTGAACCACCAAAATTAGAATCCTTGTTATTTAGTTAGTAGTGTTAACAGTTGAATTTTTTTAAAGGTAAATAGATTTGGCAGGTTTCAGTAACTCGCCGTATTTTTGCAGGTTTGTTACATTCCTATAACTCTTGGTCCTACCTTTTTGCAATCCCAGTTTTTCTAATGATAGAACTCGAAAGCATTTTATTTTTCAAATCATGCACTTTGTCTCTACAGATGGCGTTGAAAATGCTAAAACTTTATCTAAGTTATTCTAAGCCGTTTAGTGGCTTCTATTAGATGTTTAAATTGAATAGGGATACCGTCGCTACTCGCCTTATCCTATTATCTCATTGCATCTCCCAACGAACTAACTAGAACACAGATACTGTAAGTACAACTTCTAGTCATGCTTGGTGACAGAAATAGGGGAATGCGTAACATTACCAGTATAGTAACGAGCATACAATAAATAGTCTCCTAAGTTCTTTAAATTATATAATGAGGAAGAAAATAATTGATAAATTCTTGTTTAAATAAGTAAAAACTTGCCGCAAGGTAACCGGAAGGATAAAAATACATATAGGTTTCATAGGTAGCATCACCCTTGATTATGAACCTCCACTTGCCATCCTAACTCTTCTAAAATACCTCTTCTACTCGATTTAGTTACGCCGTCTTATATCAACTCTCATTCGCTTCCACTCTATACAATTGTGCAGTCATTTTAAATAAACCGCGTCTTAATGCCGTGAGCCTCTACTATCTTCAAGAGGTAGTTCTATTAGTAGCTTGAAAAAAACAGTGAAAAAAGGATATATCCGGATACTAATTATGCCAATTAATAGAAATCAAAATTCGTAATTTAAAAATTAATACATTTACACAAATTAAATTAAACGACAAAAGCAACGGGTACGGGGTCGCGAAATATTTATTTATAAAAAGTAGCCGTGAGGTACCAGCAGAGTAGAATAATACCTCCCTCTGTACCAAGTGTCGTAAGTGGTGACTAGGGTACTAGAACCGACATATGGCTGTATCAGTACCTGAAACAGTGTAGCTTAAATGCACATGAGTGGGCCCTCTCTGTGCATTTGAACTACGAGTATATAGGCTACAAGGGAATGCTGATGCTCTGCGATTGCCAACACGCTTGCCCAGTGCGGCAGTTATGGGCGTCATTCCTTCTTTATGTATTTGTATCATGCTAACGATTAAAAAGCACTGTTTATCGGTAAAAAAATGCAATCTCCCACGTTTATCTATAGCCTATCTTTGGAATTTCGCATCTTACACTTCGCAAACTGGATTTTCACTGTAACACATCAAATTACTCATACAATATTATCTTATCTAGCTGTCAATCTCAAAGTCTTTACGTAATGAAGGTAAGAAATCCAATAAGGTTTTTCATGTACCTAATTTCGTACATGCGACCTTTTCTCGTTACAGATTTGATGGCGACGCATGCTCTGTATAATAAAATACGCACCGTTATGATGCCGCTGCAAATAAACAATTTTGAATTCAATGAACAAACAAATAGAATTCAATATCGTCTGTGAAGTTTTGATAGAATTGCATAGGTTGCTGTAGCCGTGAGTACATCGTATAAAATAAACTCATTTATTAAAGATGTAATATATTATTTATACGTTTGGTGTAATATATTTTGAAATATAGAAATTTATTTATAGAAACTTGAAATTTTACTCAAGAGTTTTTTAAATAACGTAATTGCTTGTCGTAGAATAGAAATTCTACAAATTAACGCGTCCTATTTTCTATATCACAATTAAATTTTTCCATAAAATGTCACAATCGTCAGTCGTGACATCTAGTGGCCTTGTTAATAAAACGACAAAGACAAACTTAGGAAATATTTAAATAGGTACATTACATTTTGATTCAACGTTAATCTTGCCAAGAGAGAAATGTATAAGTTAAATAAACCGAAACTTAAATCTGTAGAAAGTGGTTGTATTATGAGAAATAAACGCGTAAAGCTTTTGAAATATTGTATTACTTACATGTTCTTGATGTATATGACGAGACCCCGACGGAACACTTCGGGTGTCATGAAATGTTGCATCATGCGGATGACAGAGCCAGCTGTAAAAAAATAACACAATATCAATTATTCAGTGTCACATAACAGATTCTTAAAATCCACTTACAAAGAAACAATACAACGAATTGACACTTAAAAAAAAACCCTGGTTTCAGTATTGACATATACATGGATGAATATAAATATGTTTCTGACTATAGTATATCTATATAATGTATATATCTATATAATGCATATATCTATATATATCTATATAAAAAAAATATTTATAAGTGTTAATATTATAGTTTACAATTTGTAATAAATTTTATTATTGTTCTATGTCTACATCACATGCTATCCCTGATCACTATTTAAAGATATACCCCAACTATTAATTCGAATTATCGTGTGGGTGCGGGATGAACTTTAGACAATCTTGTATCATCCAGAGGTAAAAAGCAATGTTAGTCATCAAGTCACCAAGTTTTCATTGGAAAGCAAACCGGGCGGGTCTAGGGAGAGTTTTACACATATGGAGTAGTAAAAAAGTGACAGTTTTAATTCATCATCCTCATCATATAATTCATTGGAAATCCACTGCTGGGCTTAGGCCTCGCCAAGAAAGAGGGAATTTTACGAATAATTACTGCGCTGGGCAAGCGTGTTAGCAAATGCAGAGCACAACTTTGGTGACCGGGATGATGCTGCCCATCTTGGCCTTGTACATTTGAGCTACACTGTTTCGGATGGATATACCGCTATCTATCAGTTTTCGTATCTTAACAGTATTTTACGACACCTGGTACAGAGGGAGGTATTATTATCCTCATGATTCAATTAGTTAGCTATTAGTACACATAGATATAGGGTCCCAATAGCTATAGAAAATAATACAGTAAATATAGTCTTATCTGTTTGAATATATCTAAGCAGTTACTTTGAACAAAATATGACGTAGCAATTATTTTTTTTATTGAACAACCTGATTATTAAGGATACTTTTATAAATATATCAATAAAATTTATAATATAAATGTGAAGAAAGTAATTGTTAAACTGTTTTTCAGTCTGTCAAAGTCAGTAAAAGCATATTATATAAATAGTATAGACAAAAAATATAAAATCAACATATCTGCTAAGATTTTAAAAGCAAAATTGTTGTCGGTGGCAAAAAAAAGAGGTGCTGATATAGACCCCTTTAAAGACTGAATCATTTTAAAAAAAAAATTAAGCTACACTTTTAAGCATTTTGTAGAAAAATATACTTTTTATGTGCATCTGTATTTCTAACTGTGCCGTATTATATTCGTTTCAGAGACATACATTGAAGTCTTTTTCAGGCAAACAAATTTTCGATGAATATAAAACATCCTATTCTCGATTTTCATGTTATGGTTCGAATTTGGCGAGAGTATATTTTTAATCAGGCAACTCTAGATCCATATTTCAGAAACAAAGCAAATTCGCGTGAATTTAACAGTGGGATAAGATAATCGGCTTTACGACGCATTCAGTATGATTCTCATATGCATACATATATAAGGGTACTTATATTTTTTAAAGTGCCAATAAAATTCTATAATGATATACTAAATGTATTTAGACCTCTTAAAATCTGAGAGAAAAAATAAATAAAAAATCAGACTACATCTCATACATTAACCTGATTCCGCGATAAGTCGCTAAAAGCACTTGTGTTATTCTTGAATACAGAAAAAACACAAATATTCAGCATATAATTGTTTGTCTAGGCTGGGGATAAAACCGTCGTATGCCAATTGTATCGCAATGAAAAAAACAATTTACTTCCTCTTACATTTTTGGTAAGCCACAGCGTTGAATGTTCCCAAAATTTGAGATGGCGTAAACACCGGGTGGGTCATAGGGTTAACACTGAGCACAGCGTCTGATTGGAAGACGTTTTGCATTGCGATCACAAACTGGTCCATCATGCGCCATCCTGGGTTGACCTAAAAAGAAGGAGAATTAATTACCAGGCTGAAATTCATTATAATCCCAAACTAGAAACAAATAACAAGGAAATGGTTAAAAAAAATATATAGAATTTACTAATAACCTTATAAGTCTCCCTAATAACCTTAAGGGTTTATAAGTGCTATTTAAACAAACAAATAATTAAGTGGAAAACTTTAAAACTAGTCTGCCAGCACCAGTCGGATCTTAAAATTAAGTTTACAGCATGTTCTCTACGGGACTGGAAAAGAATTTTCAAACAATTCTGGCGGCAACAGATCGGTATTGTTTTAAGACTGTTGTCTTTCCGAGTACTTTCCATGACTTGATAATTTGTATTCTAGAATTGCATTATCCGTGGCATAGAACAAATCACTTTTATAAATATACAATGTGCCAAATTATGTCTGCCATCATAACTTTTAAGGCATTATGTTCATGGTCTTACCATTTTGTGCCTTTAACAATTCAAAAGTGATTATGCTTACCAAATCAGTGGCGAAGTTCTCAAAGAAGTTGGCGAAACCTTCGTTTAACCAGGTATAAGTCCAGGAATAAGGCCCGACCTCGTTACCAAACCACATATGCATATTCTCGTGGCATATGATCCTACCGATGTTCTGCTTGGTGGCGGTGGTGGTTACTCCTTCGGTGACCAAAAGAGCCACTTCTCTAATAACAACATATAATATTACATTTAAAACAAAAATTATACCAAATTTAATAATCATGGTTTAGACATATACAAAGGATGGATGAAAGTAGATTGCACAAATATATACGATGGATGTTAATGGAAAAGATACTATAGCATTGCCTAAGCGGATATTCCTTAACCAGGTATAAAAGGTATTAAAGAAGGGCCAGGTCAGAAGTACCAAGAGTAAACGGGCATGGCACGGGACGGGGCACAAGTGAAATTTATGTTGAATAATCATATACGAGTATATTTATTATTCTAAATGTAAACTCATAAACAAATGGTATAATAAAATATAATAAAGTGGAGAAAAATGTGTTTCACAGATAAAAGTTGTAAGTTACTGGAAACTTATTTTCATACAATAATTTGCCCAAACTAAATTCAAAAGAAATTAATAAAATAAGTAGGTACGTACTTTGGCAATGGGTATAGTAGAAATGGATTATTAAGGATTGTAGGATTTTAAATATGTAGTAGATTCAAACATACAAATAGAATAAATTCGTTGATTCTTTTATATTTGCATTAATGACCTCCGAGTTTTAATAATGGTATACTTTTTTTAAGATTTGGAGGTCATGTCTTTTCATTTTATATGGAGGTCATTAATTTCTTAGTTGTATCGACCGTTAAGTCATATAACAATAATAATATTTTTTTAATAATATATAAAAAGAGTGTGTTACCGCTTTTAAACGTTTTGTGACTACCGTCCTCTTCAAAGGATATTTTCAGACCATTAAAGAAAACTTTACAGGAATTAAACAAATCAAATATTCCCATTTTTAAAACAGGGTCAGATATAAATATATACCTAATCCTATTTAGAAATAATTGGTTTAATATAAAAATGGGATTTAAGTGTAAAATTTAAGTCTTTTAACTCAAAGATGGCATTGTAATTTATAACTTGTCTCTGCATGTCAAGTAGACATTGACTAGTAAGACTAAAGTGCCTAATTGAAATGAGTCTTTAACACAGTTATGTATATACAAAGCTTAAAAAGTTTTAATACATCGCCCAAAGACGGTTGACAATCAACTTACAGTCTAGTTTTAATTACATTTATCACTGTCTGCAAAAAACATAAGTAAGCTCTCTTTTAATTTATAAAAGCGGCTAAGTACGAGTCGGTCTCGCTAATTAAAGGTTCCGTATCAGCAAGTAGTGTTAAAAAAAATACTAGATCTTTTTTAAGCCGATTTTCAGTGTAAGTTTGCATTGTCACATATATTTTTTTCTCATTCTCTTATTTTAGAAGTTACAGAGGGGAGCAAGGGAGAGGTCAGGACATTTTACCACTCGGCTGTGTCTCTCAATTATATTAATAACCTTTATGTCATTATTGAAACCTATGGATACCGAATACGGTTTTGATAAAAAACAAAAATGAGTTTCAGTTCAGTTTCAGACAGGAAGACAGACATGAACAATCAATAAGTGTTTCGATTTTTTTCTATTAGGCTACAGAACCCTAAAAAATGGCATGGTAACGTTTGTATAATGTTCATAATTTTTTTTATCTTGTCTGTCTCATTAAGTAAAGATATTAGGCTCTTCATTATAAAACTCATTGATCCTGAACTAATTGCGAAAATGCTTGTAATATTTAATTAGGTATTACTTGGATGAAGGTAATTTAATTTCCATTATATTAGGTAGTTCAGTTGATAAAAACGTTTTCAGTGAAATATGACATTTACCTTTAATCAATAGTTTGAAATCCATAACTTATAAAATGGTCATGAAAAATTTTCGGCTTGTGTACTATGAAAAATCGTGAAAGCAATTTTTTACGAGCTATAAATGTAAAGTGTAATTAATACATTATCTTTAATGTACTTTTAATGGCTGTCTGTTATCGGCAGATACAAATAGTACCTTTCCTCGTACTGGGTGACATAAGAGGCGACTGAGGTACCGGAACTGATAGATGGCCGTATATACATCCGAAGCTGTTTAACTCATATGCATGTGAGCGGGAATGAGCAGCAGCATTCCCATCGCTAAGCCACGCTCTACGATTGCCACCACGTTTTCCCGGCGCGGCAATTATAGGCAATTTCCCCACTTTTTGAGGAGGTCAATATTCAGCAGTGCACTTGTAGCCGCTGGTATGATAATTAATGAACTTTTAACATCTTAATTTTAATAAAAAAAACCTAAATTAAATTTGCGACAAACGACTATAAAACTTACAATATAATAAAAACATCCGATGTCAGATCGGAAACTGTACAAAAATGTTATAACCTTATATTGTATAAATTTTGATTTGTATTTTTTTGAGTGTTGGAAACTGGATTTGTCTTATTGTACAATTTTAATTTAAGATATTATTCCTGATATATTATGAATTAGAGTGTATATATATATATACACTCTAACGTATATATATATGCATTTATATACGTTACATATATACGTACACGCATAAGTTCCAACACAGCGTATGTCAAAGTTGGCAACTTAATAGTTAAGCCCAATGATAATACGATATTACATTTCTAACGCTACAGTAAACGTTTTATACCGTGTATTAATTAAACGAAATCTATTTTGCACCAACATAAATCATAAATGCACAAGCAATTAGTTTTAAAATGATTTTATGAAACGTGAGTAAGTTTCTCCTCAATTGTACAAAGTGTCAACATTTTGACTTACGCGGAGTTAGAACTTAAACGACGATTTATATTTGTTTCACGGGCCCGATGGCGCAGATGGTAGTAATTCTATATTGTACGCCATCGATCGTGATTCGATCCTCACCCAGAGGACATTTATTGATATGATGATATTTATGTTTGATCTTTCTGTGGATGTAAGTATTATGTATTTAAGTAGTTTATTTGTGATTCCGCTGTTGTCTGATGTTCGTAGCATAAGTGCTTTAAGCGACTAACTATTGAGTCAGATCAATGTATAAGATATGTAACAATGTGTAAGAATAAACCGAATGAACACTTCTTTTGGCGACACAGGTAAAGGAGATTAGATTAGATAAAATATATTTGTTGTAAAAACGTGATAAATATTGTGTATTGAAGTATTCTAGGCGTATATTTTAGATTAAATGATATTTAGATCTAGGAGTTTTTTATGCAATAAACTGTAAAATTGTTGATATCGGATCAGTTATAATTTTTTATAGTAATAATCATTATTTATCTCATAAAGATGATAAAGGCGGCAGTCCGCAATTCGACCAAAATTTATAAAATACATTATATCGTACAATCAAATTACAGTACAACTAATGTTGACTTTATTTCAGTTCTACGTCAATGGGTAATTCAAATAGAAGTGTGTGTAATAGTTATTTTAATGTATTTATAATTGCCGTGAGGTACCGGCAGATTAGAATAGTACCACCTTCTTTACCAGGTGTCGTAAGAGGTGACTAAGGTAACAGAAGTGACAGATCATAGGGTGGGGATGGGCAGCATCTCCACCGCGAAAGCTGCGCTCTGCTATTTCCAACACGCTTGCTTTAGCATAGCAATCATTAAATTCCCCTTTTATTGGGGAGGTCATTGTCCAGCAGTGGACTTGCAATGGCTGTAATGATGATGGTGATAATTAATTTTTTTTTAAAGAAATATCTTTATACACTTCTTTGCGGCGTTCAATTTGTCAATTGTTCTCTTATTATATGTATAAATATCTTTAAGCGAATTGAATGAATTCATAAGAGAAAATATTTTGACGTAGAAAATATGTATGTTTAAATAAATAATCCAGACAACATCTCTGACAACATTGACTTGACACCGAGATAAACACTTAATAAAATAAGATAACAGAGGAATTACAAATATGATTCTTGATGTCTACTTTTGATGTCCCTGTCTTATGCGCTAAGGGTTGTGGGTTCGATCCCTACTTCAGTAACCATTAAAACTGTTCTATAAATATATTTTAGCCCATAAGTTCACTTTAAACGGGACCAATGGCGCAGATGGTTGTCTTGTACGCAAAGGGTCTTGGGTTCGGTTCCCACGCAGGATAAACATAATAGGGAATTTTTTTAACTAAAAAAGGATTTTCATGACACGTAAATGTTGTGTAAAAAAAATTTTTTTGTTTGGGTGTTTAAAAAATATTTATGTATTATATTTGTGATTCCTCTATGGTCTGATGTCCGTAACACAAGTACTTTAAGCTACTTATCTCGGAGTTGGGTCAATGTATGATATGTTGTATGAACTTATAATATTTATTTACTACCAGAAATAATATAGATTACCTGTAAATGACCAGTCCCCAGTTCTCCATAGCGCCTGCAGCGAAATCGGGCACAGCCGCTTTGTCTACTTTAGGAAATTCATAAGGGAACTCAGTATAGTTCTCCAAAGCGATCATGTTCCTCTGTCCGAAGTCCAGGGCAAATGCAGCGGCGTCTCTTGTGCCAGGTCTTGAGTATACCCTGAAGGGGATATGGTAGATGGGGTCCACATTGTTCTCAACGTAGTCGAAGTCTGAGACCAAGTATGCAAGGAGATATGTGGACATCACTAACGTATCTTCAAACTCGAATTTCTCAAATACCTCGTGTTCTGGCCTGTAACAAAATCGTGTGTGTTATAGATATTTGTATATTACAATACGATACTTTTATATGTCACTAGGATAGTATAAACCAATTCTTTTAAAAATTACTACGATATTGT
>JACJUM010002878.1:16637902-16716538 GCA_020976665.1 Heortia vitessoides
CTACGATATTGTAATCCGTTTCTTTTGTATGTCACTAGGATAGTATAAACCAATTTTTTTTAAAAATTACTACGATATTGTAATCCGATTCTTTTATTAATTACTAGGATATTATAAATCGATTATTTTATAGATTATGAGTATATTATATTACAATTTTTTTATATGTTACTAAGTAAACAAACAAGCAAACTTTTTTTGTGTTGGTACGCGTCATGATCCTTGTGACCCGATGTAATTTTGTCACATTTGCTTTGAATCTCATTACTTTAAACCTCCTCCCATCTATATAATGTATAGCATATAACAATCCTCTAGAAAAATCATGTTATTTTTTCACCTAATCTTAAACTATCATGACTGTTTCTCTTAACCTAATGAACATAACAATTTTCTAAGACTTTCATTAGCTTTAATCTCAAATGTTCAAATTAGACTTAATTTCTTCTAATTAGACGATTTTTTTGTTTAAAATATACTTCAAAAGTTCCATTTGAATCATATTGCTTATATATTATATATGAATTAATATTTATAGTTGAGGCAGAACAATACCAGTCAGTTCAACTAGTTTGAAATAAAATGTTGACAAGAAAATTACTTTTTTAACAGCTTAAATTGACAGCCTTGAGAATTGATAAAAGATAAACAAAAAAATGTAAAAAGTTATGGAAACTGCGTTGTAAAGCCGCTAACAAAGTGGTTTTATTATTAATAGTAAATGCGTATTAATGCGTAATCAGAGAATATTGTAAATAGTTGATATCCTACTTCAATGTATCGTTGGCACTGCGTCTTGGCATGTTGCTCCTAACAGTGGCGATCTGGGGGGGAGCGTAGATGGTAGTCCTAAATATTGCCTTCAATGCTGGCTCGTCGAAGCATGGGAACGCACGGCGGGCGAACGTTGGCTGCAGCTGGGATGTGATCAAGTTCCTAAAAGAATTATTATAATAAGTAGTTTTAATAAGGTAATATTGTATTTATATAATATTTATGAATATTAAAGTCTATGATCACTACAGGATGTGTATATATTTCTACAACAAAAAGCATTTTAAAGAAAAAAGATGTTCAACCCAAAGGTCCCCAGAATTCTTGCAGTATTCTACAGCAAGCGAGATCCTTCATCTTTGCATCAGAAAAGACCTGAAGCGGTGGTTCTATCCCCGGTTTACCAAACGCCGCCTCAACTCTCTATTAAGCAAATACTTGGTAATGGTAGCAGAATAGTACCTGCATCTGTACCATGTATCGTAAGAGGCGTTTGAGATCTAGAACTGACAGATATAGACAGATATAGCCAACTGAAATGGGGGGGGGGGGGGTAACCAAAATAGCAACAGAACGATAATTGGTCATCATCATCTATCCCTACGCCGATTCCTGGGTCCAAGGTTGTTGCGGCTTCTTTGATGATATTAAATAGACTATTGTTGGGAGATATTAACAAAAAAATATATCTTTAGTGCAGTGTGATATTATAATGTACAGCATTCCTCTAAATAGCACCACCTTTTTTTACAGATAAAGAACTTTTTTGATACAGTCACTCCATAACGTCACATGTGATGCTGATCATCAAATCATGCATTCATGCATATCAAATTGTGCAAGCTATGGTATAAAAGGTATATAACTTAGAATAAGTTGAAACTTAGGAAAACTTACACTCTATTATTACCGGCAGCTACATACGTGGAAACGTAAATACCAAACATATTGTCAGCAAATCTGCCGACATAGTCAATATTTATGATGTACGCTTGTAGAGGTACCAGAGTTGTATTCACTCTTATTCTTAGAAAGTGCGTATCGTCGGTGGCGAGAGTGAAGCTTTGGAAAAGATCGGTCTCATTATCTCTGTCGCCGAATACTTGAATTTTGTCGATTGTCATCTCCATAGCATGAAGGACAATTTCGCTAGTGTTGTAATTGGGAATGATCCTGATGGACACGTTTCCGTAGAAATAATCAGTGTTGTAAGGATCGAGGTAGAGTTGCACGTCGTAAAAGGTGGGAGTGGACTCTCTGGGCAGGTTGTAGCGGGCGGCGAGGTCTTCATTTCTTGGCTCGATTACCGAAAGGGGCACCGCCGCCGCTGAGCACAGCAGGGCTACCCATAGTAAGAAATGCATATCTGGAATAAAATAATGCATATATGAAATAAATAATGTGATATTTAAGGTCATTTTAACAAGTGAAAATATAGTGTATGTAATAAATTTAAGTTCAATTTTACCATTTACATATTTATTATTTTTGAAATAAAAATTTCTAATAATGTTTGGGTCAGACAAGCCTGATTGCGCGATTTAGTAGTGTCCTTAAATTGTGCGCAAGAGATCGTGGGTTCGACCGCCGTGTTTGTATTCTATTGGTAAATTCAGTATGTATTTAAGTATTTTAATTGTATTTCTCTAATTTTTGTAACTTATATTAAAACTGATATGATAATATAAGTGCTTTAAGCTTATCTTTGAGTCCAGTCAACGTTTGAAATGTTGTTCGAATTTATTGCTAGTATTTATCACTTAATTTAATTACTTAGAATTGTTTTATAATATTTGTGCTCACCAAAAATACGTTTAATAATAAAGTGAATTTATTACAAGTTCGATAGGGTATATAAAATTATGTAGTACTTTAAAGAGTTAGAGACTTAAAAGAGTAATTAAAAATAAAATATATTTCGATTAATGGTTTTGCAAAATATAACTAGTGGTCAAATCAGAAGGTGCAGTAAAATATTATTTTCATTATTTGGACTTTGCCCATTTAGAAGTCAAATGGCAGATATATAATTGATGATTAATTGAAATAATATTGATGATTATTGATAGAACATTAATAACGTAATATTTATAGTGATGATTTATTATTTTTATAAAATATATTGTTGTAAGATTTGATAGTTTTTGTTTAACAATATAGGGTAATTGTTTCATTAAATTACTATTTATAAATGAATTCAGCAGTATTGAGTCTATAAATCCTATGGGTTACCAGCAGAGTAGAATAGTACCTGCTTCTAAATGAGTTGTAGTAAAAGGCGACTGAGGTACTGGAATATTATGTTCTGTGGTTAACAACTTTTAATGAAAAACCTTTATAATTAATTTTAATGGAATATCTTAAAAAACAGCACAATTTCATACTAACTTTTCGCCCCCGTTCTACCCCTTTAGGAGGTAAATTTTCAGAACTCCTTGCTCTTTCAATGCTTTCCGTTGCTATAAGAGAAACTTTTGCGCAAAAAAAAATCTTATAGTTTAGGTTTAACAAAAGATATACAGCAAGATAAATTGTATTCCCATAAAATTATCAATTCGATATTCACTTATCTTTAGTTTACGATAACTGGAAAAAATCCACTCGATCGGAAAGGGAACGGAATTGCTCAATAGACAGAAATGTTGCCCAATTGTTTGTATTAGATGAATCTTGAGAAAGTCGTACTATTTCAATTGAATGTTCATCTGATGTTTATTCTTACAATATCAATTCTACAAATAAGAAATAATGAGGTGTTTAAAAAGTCAGCTCTGCGTGCATGATGCCTCGATAATGTATATGTAATGGCTGTGGTAACTGCTTCCCATCATGCGGTCCGTCGAATGATTGCAACCTTAGTAGTATAAAAAAGTAATATGTCTTTTTTGGTTATTGTCTTGTTTTTTGTTGTTATTGATTAGCCGTATGGCACCGGTAGGTTGGAAGAGCATCAGATGAAATAGGAAGCGGCTGCGATAACGGAACTGACAGATCGCGTATTTTTACATTATCTATTTTAACTGGCGTATTTACCAGTAGGGTGGAGATATGCAAACAACATCGTCGTACAGATACGTTTTAGGGCTGCCATCATGCTTGCTCAATGGCAATTATGGGCAAAACGTAATGTATAAAATCACGTGAGGTTTACATCCAGCAATGGACGTTTAGCTAATATAAGCTCAAATTCATTACCTCGTATTAAAAGTATTGTAGTTTTTAATAAATTTAAATATGTGTTCAGCTTTTTTTTGCAAGTATGCGCAAATCTGGTAATAATCAAATTTCTTGGTTTCTTCCTATTAAAATATAATTGACACTATACAACATCCATAAAAAAAATACATATTAACATTATAAATACGAAGTGAATGGAAGTGTTGGTTTAGGACGACTTAGGCGGACACATCTTAACCAGGTAGAAGAGGTACTAAAAAAAGGCCAGGTTAGAAGTACTAGGAATTAACGAGTGTATAAAAGGAATAATGCGAGTTAAGGAAGTAGGAGTGGTATGCCAAGATCGAAGCAAGTGGAGATCAACAGTGTCTGCCTACCCTGATGGGATATAGGCGTGATGTATCTTTGTTTGTTAATATGACGTTAAGTTTGTTTGTATAATCTTTCACGCTTTAACCTTGATCTTTTATTTAAAAAACTTGCACGTGGTCAACTTGAACTATAGTGAAAGACTACTTTTGATACCAAGAAAGTAATTCGCGGGTAGTGTTTTAAAGGGAAATCCGTGCGGACGGAATTGCTGAAGAAAAGTTAAGACGTTTTCGTTACATTCCGGCATTCTTAGGATCGATCAACATAACCTTTTAAATGTTAAATAAGTCACGTTTTAAAGCCATCGAAAATAGTTTTATTATGAGTATTAAATTAGTAAACGTCAGAAAATCTATATTATTATTACATATGGGAAAGTGTATGTGTGTCTGTTTGTTTAATAACTAATTTTATATATAATTAACTTGTAAGTGGAGATAAGTAACTAAGTGGAGATAGATGAAGGGCTGAAAAATTATATTGGTTAGCTTTTGTCTCTTTCTAACCCTCTAATTCACTAATGGGGGGGGGTGTTAGTTTGTATTCATTACTGCATTCGGCAATTTATACGTGACTAGAAAAAAAAAATTGCATCTTGTTTTGTAAATCTATCTTTTACCTCTTTTAACCTTCCTAAAAAAGGGGTAAAACTTTATATAAGACTATTTGCAGCATTTAAAGTTAGCTAAAATCAGTACAAAGAATAAAAAATACTAGCGTTATTTTTTTGGAAATCTTTCCCCAGCCGCTAAAACAAGGAATGAAAATTTGTGTGAGACTCCGCAAAATTATTTTTAATTAAAGATTCTATAATACGAACGAATAATAAAACAATTCAATTAAAACGTCAAAACGTCGGCGTAGTTTTGAAAGAAATAAGTGGTCTGTAATCAATGAAGCTAAAGCTTTTAATTACGATAGAATAAAAATCTTATTCTTCTGCTCGGGGAGCCTTGCGCCAGAGTAGCCTTAAAAACTCCATTCTTATTATGATGCTTTCACAATATGATAGTCTATGGCAGTCATAACTTATGCTTTCAGAATAGAAAGATTTGTTATATCATCTACGGTAGCGTTATAAATATTATTTTGTTCTGGGTTATTTTCTGTATGCTAAATCAGGAAATGTAACCGTGTAACCCCGGAATTAACGCGAGCAAAGTCGCGGTCAAAAGCTAGTATGCAATAGCATACAAATTTTTGACCATTCCGTTTAGATCGTTTCAATTAAGAGAAAAATGTAACTGAGGCATAAACGAATTCACCACAATCACGAATCAAAGAAATTATGTAAACAATAATTTTGTTCTTTTCCTATATAATTGCTAGTATTGTTATTATATGAAACAATAAATAACTGTACCGAATCAGAGAGTACAAGCACCCGCTCATTTTCTCAGTGGCGTTTAGAGAAGAGGCACGTAATAAAAACGAAACGTCATCTATCAAGATACGTTAGATAAGCGGGGGACATTCAGGACACTGGGTTGAGTCGATGCCTTTGATAGTATCGGCCTACTTTGATTGCTCAAGCAGAAACAAACGAGTAGGAGGAATGTTCCTATTAACCGTCACAGATAGGTGAACTCGAATGGAAAAGGATGTTTGTAATATTTATTACATAGGGTTTTTTTTATTAGACCAGATTGAAAAGCAAGCATACAGTTTGCGTGATAGTGAGCGTCACAGAAGCTTGAAATATCATAATGATATCACTAACGCGTTGCCATCCGAAACAGCATTACTTAATGCAATAGGGCGTAGTTAGATTTCCGTTCGTCTGTTCCGTCCAAACTGCATGCTACGATTGAGTATACTTTCTAATTTCTTAATTAAACCTATGTTTAGATGCTCTACACATTACAGCCGTAGGACATCTAGACATGATGATATCGTGATTTGACGGTTCCGGTACTTCATCATTATTACAGCCATTGAAAGTCCACTGCTGGGCATGGGCCTCCCCAAGAAAGGGGAAATTTTGCCAATCATTGCCACGAAAGCTAGCGTATAAGCGTAGCGTAGCAATTACAGAATACAGCTTTTGAAAAGAGGATGCTGCTGCCCACCCCCACCCCTTGCATTTAAACTACACTATCTCGGATTGATATACCGCCATCTGTCGGTTCTGATAATTTAGTCACCTCTTACGACAACAGGTATAGAGGGAGGTACTATCCTACTCAACTGGTACCTCTTGCGGTCCTTCTTAGCGTCTTAAAGATTAATCTATCTTATAATTGGTGATTGCAACATCTATTTAAACTTTCATGAATTACAAACACTTTATTTGATATATGTACTTCTTCGAGCCACTCTGATGTTTGGGCCTGAACCAGTAAACTTTATAATCTATTTCCATTGAACGTAGAGATTGAACATATGACCCGTGGAATACTAGAAAGTAACACAACCGAATGCGAAGTTGGAATAATCAAATATCCACTCGGCTTTAGGTATATATATTTATATTATATATATATAAATACAAAATAAATAAACTTACTATTTTATTACGCCTTATTAGTATTATCACCGAGGCCTTATTCATTTAAACAAAATTTTACTAAGATATTTTGTTTTCAGTTACACGTTCAGCTATTAAATATTCCTTATAGCTATTTCGTGTTTTATCACTTTTGCACGATTTGTATATGTCTTCAACTGAAACTAAACATTGTTTACTTGTACATTGTTAAATTAACAGTCTAGTACTGTATACAATGGCATAATATAATAGTAGCTACCATCTCTAGCTAACGTTAGAGATGATTAAACTAACAGATGGACAGATATACCAGAGGTAGGCCTCATACAAAGGTCATCTGTATTAGTACCTCTATTCTATCTATTTCTACAGTTAAAATCAGTGTCCACTTAGCTGTTTTTTGGTTAGAAAAGTGAGAGCAACTGAAATTACTGGCGAACATAATATATTCAGGTGACAGGATTGACAGCTCGTTATATTCTTGCGATAACACGAGCGTTTTTAGGCTGTGGTGACGGTAAATATGATGCGGACCTTAGCCTGTTTGTCGAGTTAGTTATATTAAAAAAATAAAAAGAATATGGCGGGTTATTCATTCGAAAAATACCGATCGACGCCTCACCACTAAATTTGCCCAATGTGGCAATTACGGACGAAAAATCAATACCCGCGCTGTTGCATTTTAACTGTTTTGGGTTATACTGGCATATGTTGATTCCAGTAGCAGAGTAATATTAAAAATTTAATTACATGTATTGAATTGATTTTATAATATAGTAAGTGATTCATTGGTATTGGGACGAGAGATGAGGTGAGATGTGGTGAGATCTAATATAGATCGAGAATCAAGTATACACTCCGGATGATAGAAAACATCACTACAGCCTATAGAAGCTCTTAATATCACAAGAACGTTACTAACCTTGTGACTTATAACAATAATACAGGAACTTACTATAGCCGATGTTTTTTATCGATAATTTTTCTAAATATCATTTTAATTAATAATAATAATGGTTTTTGTAAATTCTTATAGTGGTATTTGAGATTATTTTTTACAAACGTACAATAGTACTTGTCTTGCTTACTTATATTCTATAATATTAAGGAATTTCAACGATACTTGACGCATAAGACAGGAATTCGCCACAAGGACATCAAATTTGTTTTATTGATAAGCACTGTAACAGACCTGTCCATAAATCTACAAAAAGTAATTGATAGCGTTCAAAATTTACTATATTATTTTACAGACTTGTGTAGTTTCTTATTTAGTACAAAATGTCATTGCTTTTACCAGTAAAATAATGTTCATATGACTGTTAGGATTCGTTTACATCTTAGCCTATGTTAAGAAAAAATATGATCTTACCGTCGGCGTGCTAACTTGTCCGACGACGTGAACACAATGTATTAATTACTTATGGGAGACATTCAATATTCAACTATCTTATCGGCTTATGAAATAATTCGCGGGCTCACGATTAAAAATGTACCAAAGATACAAATACTTATCGGCAATATAGATATACTCAAATATAGTCGTGAGGACGACAGTAGAGGTTTCATTAAAAACCGGCATTTTTTAAATGTATTATTTGATCGCTAATTTAGCCTCAACTCGGATTATTGTTTATCTATGCTAATATTATTATTATCTATGATAAGATTTGTTGCAAATGATACACTCTTTTACTATTAAAAGCTTCAACATATCTATCACCATAGGGTTTTCTCGCAGGAGCCTTTCTGATGGCACCTGCAGTGAACTTATTTTTAGGACCCGAATGCAGAATAGATTGAATTCGTTCAATGACAACTCCAGGTGACTCATATGGTGTAATAGATCATCAGGGTTCATCAATTCTATCTGTATTCTCTTGATTATCATCGTAGAAACCACCAAACGTCTACTTGATATACGCCTACTTATTGACAAAGCAAGAGCAAATAACATAACTACCTGCAGAACATACGAATTTCACCCTATACTTTCATGTTAGAAAAAAATATATGAAAATAAAACTACCCTATTCACGTAATGCAAGCAATAGATGCGGCAGACTTTGTCGATGGACCAGGGCTCATTACTATTTACGAATAATACCGCGTGGACCGAAATCCACTGTTTTTTGTCCAGAGAGGTATCTACCGGAGTTGTAAAGTCACCCCCGTAGTCGCAATTAACTTCTCTTAATATGAATCTTCGTAAGAAATATCTTATAAGATTCCTGATCTTTTTGAGGAAGTACCCAAACTGTAAGGCACGAAGCTGTTGGGTCAATAGGCACTTGACGTGCCCGTTGGCGCAGATGCTAGTGATCCTATCTTATGTGCCAAGGCTCGTGGATTCGATCTCCACCCAGGACAAATATTTATATGATGATATTTGTGTTTGTTCTGTGTCTGGGTGTTAAAATTATGTATTTAAGTATTATATTTACAATGTTTCTATTGTCTGATATATATCCGTAACACGAGTACTTACCAGAGGAGTTAATAGGAGTCATTAGCGGCTTGACGATTGAATTAGTAGACTTGTTTTATTATATCATCGGAAGAATTGTAAATACTATCAGAAATCTTAAGAATCTAACTTAGTCATGGTTACATTGAAACTAGTTTGGTGTTTTACATATCTTAATTAATAATGTAGCAGTTTTATTATATAAGGTAATGTCATCATCATTCCAGCCATTTAAAGTCCACTGCTGGACAATAGGCCTTTCCATCGCCACTTGTCACGCTGGGCAAGCGTGTTGGTAATCGTAGAGCTCAGATTTAACCGCCATCTGGCGGTTCTGGTATTACTACTACTATACTAATCCTGCCTACCTACAATTCTAATCTGCTGGTACCTTACGGTACATAAAAACGAAAATACTCGTTTGTATTTCTATAAAAAATTCTATTACATTAGAAGAGCCTGATGGCGCCGGTGGTAGTGATCCTATCTTGTGCGCCAAGGGTCGAGGGTTCAATTCTCACTCAAGACAAATATTATGATGAATATGTATTATATTGAGTGTTAAATTCGTTTTTGAGTATTTATTATATTTGTGATTCCTTTGTTGTTCGTTGTCCGTACTAAAAATGCTTGAACTGATTAATCTCGAAGTCAAATGAGTGTATGAAATATTGAGTGAATTTATATTTATATTATTTATTTCTTGTTTATAAAAATTATAGTTACAAAGATTTAAAATTTAGCTTACATTTTACATTAATCTTATAAATCGTTGACAACCCTAGTAAAAAATTATAAAAGAAAAAAAACAATTAATAATTATGTTTCAAGCTGTTAATACAACATAATCCTTATTTCAGACATGAAACGTCAACGACAAAATATCAATTCATATCAACCAATATCGATTCCAGAATGTTTCCAATCATTGCTACACTTGGCATATTAGCAATCGCAGGGCGAAGCTTTGCAACGAGGATGATGCTGTCCATCCCCGCGTTACCATTAAGATAACGGCCATCCGTTGGTTCTGGTACTTCAATAACCTTCTACGACACTCGATACAAAGGAACTAATCTGATTGTACTTCGCCGGAGACACAGGCTCATTAATAAATTACATTAACGTAAAATTTTAAACCATATTCCAATGCACTAGAGCTCTATTTTGAAGGCAACCAGGTACTCCCGGCTTTTCCCCCCAAGCCGACCGTGTGAATGGACACTAAGTATGATTTATTTTCTTCTTTAATTGACTTTGATGAAGACATCTCACACGTGAAGACCATTACTCATGCTATGACAGGCTGTCGGCGGTATCGAGATAGGGAAAATGAATCGGCTCGTGGCTTACCGAATTCTTACTTTATTGTGTCGGATTGATAATCCGTAGACCTGTATAATCGTAACATAAAATTATATGAGTTGCATAGGTTTTTGACGCGATCATACAAAAAATGTGTTTGTTCACATGAGGCAGACCTCACAATGGCCGTCTGCACGGGTATCTCATTCTTACCTATTTCTACCACCAAATAGCAGTGTTTGCATTGCCGTGTTCCAGTTTGAAGGGCAGAAGCAGAGGCAGCGAAATTACAGCGTGAAGTTACAATATGTTCAAGCTATAATGTTGGCAACGCGCTAGTGATATCCTTGTGATATTACTTGCGTTTACAGGCTGCGGTGACGCTACTATCACGTACTGTACCTGTAATTGTATGCTGCCTATATATAATGCTGTATATAAGCTGACTGACTGACATTTCACCGCAGGGCCTAAACTATAAGAGAAAGAACACGAAAAAATGATTTTTGAAAATTCACCCCTCTAAAGATATGAAACGTGGTGCAAACTTAGCATCAAACTTTTCTGTTTTTATGTGTTATTCAAATAAAATTTAGTATGAAATTTTTCAGCACGAAACACGTGCTGAAATTTTTTGAAAACCGACGCTTGAGGGGGTCAAAAAAGGGCGGAAAGTTAGTTTGAAAGATCTGCAACTTAACGCAGGTGATATAGCGAAGCTTGGCCAGTTTAGCATAAAATTCAATGATTTCAGTATACAAACATTTACTTAATTTCAACAGCCCGACTACGACCTGAAGAGCCTATCTGAGTATTTGTCTTTTTGTGACACTGACCAATTAAATTTATTCTTGTCAATACGTTTTCATATATCTTGTTGTGGTTTACTATTGGACAAAAATGTCAAAGATACCTGCGTAAATTAAATAATTAGGTGTCGCCCGTATAACAGGCCAATATAGATGAATAAAATAAAACGTATATGTGTGGAATGAAAAGTGAATACAAAAAAAAATTGTTTCTGATTCACGCAAATGTTGCTTATTCTATATTTCAACTTTACTATAAAGCTCATACAATTTCGTGAACAAAAAGTATAGATATAACATTTCGGCACGACATGACACGAGCAAAAATGCAGTCTACTAGTAATCAAAAATGTAATAAAATATCTCTTCTCAATGATAATCATATATTGTAATAACTTAATAATAATAATAATAGAAAGTTATTCGTATAACATATTTAGTGCATATACCATGTACATGTTATATACAAGATTAAAATACAGTAATTTAAAACTAATCTTATTTTTACCTTAAAATATTAGAACCATTAAGTATTATTTAAAAATAAAACTTAAATAATAATAAAATATGTATTTACTTAATTTGAAGCAAGAGGACGTAATTGCTTCAAATTAAGTGATTTGTTTTCTTAAATTTATCAATAATAAATTTAGACTTATATTTATTTAAATAATGAGTAAAAATGCAGTAAAAAAGCTTAGTAATAAATTCAATTTGTTAATCTTCACTTTATACGTATTACCCAAATGTTATAATTAAATAAACATAAGTTACACTATCTAAGTTCTATTAAAATAAATTCACTTTGTGCAATTTTCTTATAGCAAATACTTAACATTTCTTCACATGTGTAATTATTTTAAATTATACCCCTACTTAATAACTTAAACCGAATAATTCGTAATAATATGTAACCCTTCACCGATACAAGCTAAAGTAAATAAAAAAACCATACTGTCTAGATAGACATCAATCAATCATTCATGATACAATAACAACTGTAGCAAGAAGTGAACAACATATGCTTCTTCCTAAGTACGTTGCAACTCTTGCTGTGATAAGGCTTTTCAAGATTCAAACCAACAAATATGTCTCTAAGTAGAAAAGGTTTTTAATGTATGAGCTTAGGTTGTTTCGTTAAACGTTTGATACTCGATTGCAACTTTCATAAGTTATTTTCATAACAATACTAAATACTGTGAACGCAATTGTCGCGTTTCATAAAAGACAGTCCAGAAAGCGAACACAAAATCTGCCTGTTTAGGTTGAAACTAGCTAATAAAAACTAGTGCAAAAATATTTTTTTGTTCAGAGTTGCTTTTCCTTAGGAAATGTATAGTGAAACAGCAAAACTATCATTTATATAGTAGTGCGTTTCAATAATCTTAACATATAATATAGTATATAATCTAACAATAAAAGTACCCACACCAAGAATCCCAAAACCTAGCAATTCTAAATTATATATCTGTACACATTATACATAGCTAAACTTATACTTTGATAAAAATAAACTGTTCACATACAAAATTCTAACTACAATAACTGAAACAATTGAAGATACCCACTCATACTCTTAAGAGCTAACGCTCTTTATTTGGCAATAACATTTCTTAAGAAATCTGCTTCAACTTACCTTTCTTCAATTTACGTCATAATGTAATTCTTGACATATTATTTCAAATTAACCATCTATCGACCACTTACATTATTAAAATTGGTTCAACCACCAAAAGTAACGGGCTTTTGCACTCATGATTTCATGATATCTTAAATCGCACAATTTCTTAAATCGCGTGAACTCTTAAATAATTATTGTTACAAATATACAAAAGCTTATTGCTATTAGTCGTTGGACCAATTTACTTAAGTTACTTAAAATCTAATGGTTAAAGACTGCCAGCATTACAGTAAAATAGAGTAAAATGATGGAAAGTGCAGCCGTGGTGGCGTCATTCTCGTCAATCCACTCATAGACGTATTCCATGTGGGTCCGATCCCATTTGACGTTCTCCTGGGCGAAGGCCAAGGCCCTCTCTGCAATGGGGAGCGACTCGTCGAGACCGCTGTTCAACGCGCCCACCCAAATTTCGAACTGAAAATATCATTGCCGGTTATTATGAGTAATTGTTCATTTGTATTCACTGTAGCACAGGCTTATTTGAAGTTCAGTCGACAATGAACTTTGAAGTATTATAATTAATTTATGTTCTCCTATTGAAAATGGATATTCTTGTATAAGTAATTCAACAGACACTCATTTTCCCTTAAAAGCCACTGCTACACTTTCAAAATCATTATTATATGCAATTGCGTGCTAAATAAATAAAATGGGTGTTAAATATATATGTATTTACGTAGTATTATTGTAATTTATCTGTTGTATGATAACCGTAACACAAGTGCTTTAAGCGACTTATCACTGAATCAGGTCAATACATGATATGTCGTCGGAATTTAATTATTTCTATTATGGCAAATAGGCAACTTTTTCTCTCAAATTTGAAAATGGTCTTAGTGGAATTGGTTTTGGTTTATCTTAAAATTATAGATATGATTATTTCATACTGGTAATTTTTTTTATTAGTGTTAAAGAATGACATAAGTTGACTTCTTATCCGGGAAAACAGAGTACTGATAAAAACTTAAGTCCACGCGGACAAGTCCTTGGCGGAAAGCCTGTCAGATCTACGTCATTTTTTTATTTTTTTCATAGTGAGTGGTAAATAAGATTTTAAATATAGTAATATGCAACATAATATTGAAATATTTTTCACAACTGTTGTATATATTGATATTTAATTCATTTAGTATTTACTAAGGATACTTTAATATATAATATACTATAAAAACTAAATAGTTATTTATCAAATTACATATACGATTCGTGTGTTGGAAGATGACTTCTATTGAAAGGTTAGTATCAGTAAGATTAATTAAATGAATATTACTAAACGGATGGATGTACTTTAATATTCTGGTTTATGAGTATTTTACATCTATGATGATATAACCAGCTGGACATCTTCATTCAAAATGTTTGTGTAACACATTACATTTTTAAAAATAAATTAACACTGAAGCATTCGAATACCGTGTTTTTTTGTTTCTAAAAATAGAATGATTATTATCTTTTAAAACGCAAAATATTTTTTTTTTTTATATAAAAACACAGAAGCATTAAAGACTTTGCTTTTATTTATATATATCAAAAATTTATTCGAATTATGTAAGGACACAAAATCCACATAAATATCATGCTGTGAAAAATATGAGGAGTTTAGTAGTAGGTATATATGCAGGTTAAACGAATAATAGGTGGTTGAGAATGTATTTAATAGACATTAAATGTTTACTTACATCTTCAGTCATGCCCTCGTCTGCTAAGTTCTCAGCTAGAACGAAGATAAGTTCCTCAAGTTTCGCAGGTCCTCCATAACTGAAAGTAGTGTAGTTGTTTAATACTTCCAAATACACTTATCTTCGGTTTTTTGCTTTAGTTTCGGAAGGTAGGTACTTCAAGAGTAAAACTCTCAATAGTATGTGTAAATAATAAATACATATGATGTACTCTAAGCTTGACGCTAAATAATAAGTAAATATAGACAAAATGGAAAGATCTACAATTGTTTAAAGACAAAGTGTCTACTAGCCCTAAAAACAGTACACCTCAAGATATCATCAGTTTTTTAATTAATGTTTTCTCCATACAAATACTTCCTGGAAGAGATAGCTGTTGGCAATAAGGCCGGGTCTTGTAAAAATCCCATATTTTTGTACAGATCTTTTGTTTTTGTAGGTGTACAATAAATAGTAATTATTGTAATAGCACTTTCGTAACAAATTTACTTTTGCTCAATATTTCTTATACAGATTTTACTGATAATGACTTTAAAGAAAAGATCATTTATTATAGTTATATAAAAAAATCCAAACGTAAACAGATACTTTAGAATACTAGTTAGTGATAGATAGTGAGACATAGAATATACTTTAGAAATTTTCATTCAAATGCTGTTCTGTGATTACTGTGACGAAATAAATTTAAATGAGTATTCAAATCAATTCAATAAATCGGTTATCTTGAAAACAATTGGATTAACAGTGATATATATTAAGTTATCATAGAAATAGATAGTGGGAAAACTTAGAGATTTTCTTTTATATTATAAAGTCAACAAACAAGCATACGATCCGTTTGTTAGTAAACGTGACCGCCGTCAATAGACACCAACGTGTCGCCAATCCTGTCTCATTTACCAAGTTATTTTACTGCCTCTCTCGCTTATCAAACCGGAATACAGCCATGCGAACACTGTTATTTGACGGTAGATAGTGTGGTATCAATACAAACGACTTTTTGTGAGAAGTCTATAAATGTTTGTAAAATATGAAGGACAAATATTAGACGCCCAATTAAAAGGCGGACAGAAGATTTGACTTATACCGCAGGATTGCGCTGGACATAGGCTGCATACAACCGGTCCTACGGATTCTAGTAGACGTCTTACGGCTGACGTGATAATGATATGGAGGCCAGATAAGGAACGCGATAAGGAACCGATGCAGTATGAAACATAATATTATCACTTACCCACATGATAATAAGATCATAGAGGCATGTTTAGATGCTTTGGGTGTATACAACGATAAATTCCAAAATAGTGAGCTAAGATAATTGTTTTATGTTTTCTAACATTTCGTGTTCTGCCCAAAATTAAATCACGTTAAAAAGGATTCAAAAATTTTATCATTTACGTTTTGTGATCAATCTCGCTACAAAAAAATATATGTAGGAATTTTATACTAATTTATAACACTAAAGATATGGGTGCGGTTGGTAGAGGAAAAAGATATTGAAAGACATCCAAACCAAACTGAAGATATCTTTATAAATGTCATGCTTTATCTAGTGTCCTTACTTTAGACCGACGCTCGTACATCTCACCTAATCCTTACTCACCTATCTCTTATACGTATTGTGTTGCCGCGCATAAAGGCTAGAGCTCGTAATGTATTGGAGATACTGCTTGCAGCCACAGCTGAATATATTTTCATCTTTTCTTCCACTGTGTACGGGCTATCCGCGGCAATTGTTTCTTGAAGGTACCTGAACAAATTTGGTTGTGAAATATATCAGACAGTTTTATATCCCCCTTTCATTATGGATGACAATGGAGTAAGAGAAATGTAGTACCATGCGGACTAACGGCTATGAGCTACTCCGACGGCAGCATGATCTCCACAATTTTTTATTTGAATTATTAGAAATATAATAAATTTAACAGTGACTTTTATGTTATGTCTGCCTATTTTAATAATTATTATATTATCTCTTGACTTGACTTCTTTAAGAGATAATAATATATGTATAAACCTGTGTTTATCCTAGACAAGAATATTAGAAGGACTTTTCTTCAAGTCTTTAGTCTTCCATAAGGTTATCGTTACTATGAGGCTAGAATGACTAATGAACCAATATATAGACCACTTATAAAAACTAGACAATAATTGGACTGGGGCCACCCTGCTTAAAAGTTGGGGCATACTTTTGAGAATATGTATATCATAAAGTTACGGATTCTAAACATTTATACAACGTTTGTCGTGAGGTACCGGCAGGGTAGAAAGTATCTCCTACGCTACCAGGTGTTGTAAAAGGCAACTAAGGTGCCATAACCGATGGATGGCGGTATATCCATCCAAAACAGTAAAGATTAAATGGACAGAGCATGCATGGGTAGCAGCATCCCTGTCGGGAAATCTGCGTTCTGCGATTGCCAACACGCTTGCCCAGCACGGCAATTATAGGCAAAAAATCTTCTTTTTTGGTGAGACCTTCACCCAGCAGTGGACTTTCAATGTATAGTATGATGATAATGATGCAATCTTTGATGTAATATAAAAGGGGCGTAAACATTTTCTTACCCTGATATGAAGGCGTTATCCTCAGAGCATCCCAATGACTCAAGGATGACCACCCGTTCATACATCGTCCGAACTTGCTGTGCATCAGCCATGTGTTGAAGCAGTAGATTTCTGACATCTTCGCCACCATCGCGCACCACGGCACAGTATACAGCCGGTCTGAGCTCGTGTGGTATATCAGGGTTACTAAAACAGTATACTTAGTAAGTTTAGTAGATGATGGTGCTGAAACTATTTTAACCTGGATTAATATATGAACTAGGTGCCGTAAGGTACCGTCAGAATAGAACAGTACTTCCCACCGCACCAGGTCTCGTAAGTGGCAACTAAGGTACCAGAACTGACAGATGGCGGTATATTAAGGATATACAGAGGGTGGGGTTGAGCAGCAGCATCCCCGCACGATAGCTACGCTCTGCGATTGCCAACACGATTGCCAAGAGCGACAATTATGGGCAGAAAATCTCCTGTCTTGGAGAAGCCTATATCCTGCAGTAGACTTCAAATGGCTAATATGATGAATACATGAATTTATGGTAGAAAGTTTTGGGAAGTTATTAACAGTGTCATGAAAGCTTGTTAAATGTTTCTTGACTAGTTAAGTCCATGGTTGTATACGAATTACCAGAATTACGAATACGAATTATTATAGAACCAGATATTACCCATATTTTCTATATTAAAATATATTCACCGTGTTTCATACATTGATCTAACTGAAAACTATTTAAAATGAGATAAACACTTTTGTTACTATTCCTACGAAATACCTAACTTTAAACTAGATACCTTACTATACACGAAACAGCTTGTCGAATTCATATAATGCCTACTCAAGCTCAGCAACCCAAAATCGTTTTAATGGAAAGAAAACAATGAAAATTAACTCATGATAAATGGTTGGTTGTAATTCTGTTTATTTCAACAATATTTTCAAAAATTTCATGACAAGTATAATTATTATTTTGAAATTAAATTAATACGATTATAGTATGTTAGAATAAACACAGCATAGAGAAGTTTTGGACGTGTGGAAGCCTGACTTGTAATACAGGTCTGAGAACCTACATAATATTTAAGGCTCTGTTAATTTACGTTAACAATTGTTATTATTATACTCACACTGCAGGTTCATTAGAACTGGGATCGTAGAACCAATCTACTGCAGCCGCTATACAAGGTGCGTATCTAGCGCGGCACGCGTGGTCCATAACCATTCCTCGGGTCAAGCTGACCATTGCGGGCTCATTGATTTGTGGGTCCGGGCTAAAACCTAATTCTTCTTCTATGCTTCCAACTGTTCTTCTTACCATTCGCTATTAATTGGAAATAAAGAGTAATTGTTGTATAGCATGAAAATTATTAAATCGCAAGAAAAGTATGATACGAATAAGGATCTGGAATAAGCTTCCGTTGAATATTAAGCAATCCCCAAACAAATTTATCCTGAAGCGCTGTCTTTGTACTTTATTTACTGATGCTGCTTCTCTAACTTTGTAACCCTATTTCTGATGTACGTTATTTTGTATATATATATATATATATTTTATATTATATGCATTTATTGCGTTTATTTATACAAATACGTTTATCACGTTTATCTATTTTGTATATATATTGTCGTGTAATGGTTGACTGGGAGATAATGCTATCTGGCATTAAGTCTGCCATTTGTACATTTTATAACATTTTGTGCAATAGGATTATTAGAATAATGCAATACAAAATCAATTAAATTTGTCAAACAGGTCTGTTTTTACTGTTAACATTTATTTTCTGTTGATAGACAAAAATATTGTTAACTATTAATCAAGGCAGTATACCTGCTTAATTATTGGCACTTTAGGCACAAACTTACTTAAATTTTAAATAATCAGTATAATAATCATACTTAATTTCAATATATTGCACATACAGCACTTGTCTTTTGCACTATCTAGTTGGATTGAATCTTCAATCTAATTGGATTGAAAATCTAGCGAAAATATTGAAACATATGTTTTAATGGATGAAATTTTTAAAGAATCTTACCAAATAAATATCTGGATCTAGTTCCAGATCTTCATCAGAAACCAAAGCTTCTAGACGTTTCTTCAAGAAACCCATGTTCCTAACAAACGCTTTCCATACAGCATACTCTGTCTCATGTTCCATGGAAAGAACGACACGGAAAGCAATATCGTAGTCCAATCTACCGGATCTCGCCAAGTTCAATGCATCATCTACTAACTGAAAAAGGCAATATTTTAGAACAACTTGCATTTTACAACACACATACTATCAACTCTTGTTACTCAACTTAAAACATTGCCTTAGTAAAATCCGTTCCTTCAAACTCATAATGTGACTTTTGTTAACAACAAAAATACATGCTCTTTTAAAAAAACTTAGTATGATTTGCCAAATATAATCATTAAAAGTATACTTGTCACGCTTATCTTACTAGATGTAATACAAAACGTCATCAAAAAGTTCATTTTCAACAGCTACCATTCTCTTACTAATGTTTCTGGTGTCGTTCCTAAATATACTACTTACCGTGGCTCTGTTCATTGGATGTATTACGTTTCGCCTTTCTGGATCTTCCAATGCTTCAATAATCACTTCCCACATAGTATCATCGTAGTTTACACGATAGTAACCTAAAAAAAATGTTGAGAATGATAACTTATAAAATAAGTAAGAAGAGAAGTAAAAGAAGAAAGATTAGAATGAAGGAGACTACGACCCCAAGCCCAAGTAACAATTAAATATATCTCGTGTGAAGGTCAGTCAGTAACTAATACCATCTCAAGTACATACTAAGACTTGAGTGTATAGATATCAGGGACATATATTAAGTACTTATAATCATCAAAAACCGTGAGAACCAGCAAATTAGAATATATGTCGTTAAAGGCGGCTGATACTCAAACCGACAGATGGCAGTATATCCATCCAAAATACGAGTAGCATAACTCAAATACAACTGGGCGAGAATAGACAACGGCACCCCCATCGCGACATTACAGTCTACGTTAGTAACAACGCTTATCTAGCGGGGCAGTTGTAGGTAAAAACCCATGATAATTGTTCTTCTTGGAGAAAAATGAGTAAGCCTAAGTCTAGGATATCTGAAGGTGGTTATAATACTTATAAAAAGTGTAATCTTGTATATAAATTTCGATGGGGACAAATAACATTTACCTTTTCCTTGTATATTGAAAAGGATCCAATCTTCTTCACCTAAGGCGACATTTAGCGTGGTAGTTCCACCCATCATCATTGTAGGAACAACATTGTCAAAGTTTGGACTCACGCTGGTGGTGAAGGTGATAGGGATTTCACCAGGCATCGTGGCCTCTGGCGAGAAGCCGAAGCGAGCCTAAAATTAGGGATTTTTTTGAATCTACTAGATATAAACAATTATTTTTTTTCGTTATTTTTTCAAAGGATAGTCACTGTTATCTAATACGTAGATACTCATATTATACATTTATGTGCTTCCGCAAATAGTGTATGTTTGCTATATAATAGTAATTATATATTTTTATATATAAGTATGAATGAGATAAAGTTATTTACCAAAATGATATAGAATTATCAATACGTACCATTGTCAAAAACACGCTTCCAAATCTGACGTCAGCTACAAGCAGGGCGTATCCATTACTCGTCAGATAAGGTTCCAAAAACTCTTCTACATCATCAATAAGTCCACCTGTCCATTGGCCGTTTATTGCGTCAATAAAGTTCAAGGTATTGACCGGTTGCAAAGATCTACAAGAATTACGGTGTTAAACAACTGCCAATTACATAAAGAAGGAATAGATTTTAAATATTAGAAGTATTTAAACCTAATATTTTTTATACAGACCGACAGATTTATTTTTTATTTGAAAAACCGCCTAATATTCATCTTTCATAAAATTAGACCTTCATACTTTCACAGTTTTTTGAGCATCTACATAATATGTACTGTTAGTTTTTTAGAATTTAAAAGTTCTTTGAATGGGACCTTTTTTAAAAAGCAAATATAAAAATAACGTATATAAATTAAACTACTTGACTAATGACTAATGGGATGATGATGAAGTTTGGATTTTTTGTGTCAATTTAATAGATTGATTTAAGTAAATGATTTACTGAACCTGCTAACAAGGAGTCCTCTAGCCGCTGACTGTATAAAGTCAGTAGTTGGGTCCAACAGCTGCCTCAGCATGTACATAATAGCTGGTGCCTTATATTTGACGAGTCCATTGATGTGGTCTCTAATTAGTTCCTCTTCGAAAATAGCGTCACTTGGTTCTAACACTTGCGCGGTAGGGTAAGCATCTAGATACAAACTCTCTTGGAAAATTTCAGTTATGAATAGGGTCTCATAATCGAGTTCCGTGTCTGCAGTCGGCAACTAAAAAAAATCGTACGAATATCAAATGGTTTACTTCGAAGCTTCCTATCATGTGTTATTCAAGTCAAACATATTACTAAACGGGTGTATTTTATATTTGGGATCAAAAAATTACTCAAAGGAACGAACTGATTTGATTGGAAAAAAATGAAGATGAATGAATTAACTAATTGACGAGCTTCCTAGGATCGATAAATATTCGCTATTGGTAGTTATCATATCAGCCATAGGAGGTCCACTCCAAGTAATTTCCAATCAAACCGATTGTATGCAGCCAGAGAGAGTTATAGTTAGATCATGTGTCCACCTTATCGGTGAGCGCTTGCTGGTACGTGGCCTCCATTCTAGAATCTTCTTCTAACGTGCGTTCTGCATGTTTAACTTGCTCATCTAACGGTCTATCTTGTTTATCTTATCATTTAATGGATGTCCCCATTCGGGATTTGATCGTGATCGCAAAGAGACTCTAAGCATTGCCCTTTCCATATGCTATTTCCATAGCTCGTTGGGCTATTTTGTATAGGCTAAAGAGTCTTATTATGGGAGTATCTAAATCATTCACTGGCTATTGATAATAATGGTTTCGTGATTTATAACGGTATGTGTATAACATCTAAATAACATAATATTGCGTCAGAAATAGTACTCCACTTCGAATATCCAGGTCTATGTAGGCCTTCTAAGTAATTAAACTTTTCTTTTTAAACAAATCTTTCGGCGTGTTTATAAATCACTAGGTATACATATATTAGTTGACTTTGTACTCTAAAGTTTAAATGGCCGTGTGAATAATGCGTTATCACATTATATTGCTAAGATATGGGCAGTTAAAATTGAGATTAAGATGAACAAGTTTTTTGTATACACTTCAGATTAACATGTCTCTAAAATAACAATATAAATATAGTTAAAACATTAAATACAAAGAAATAATAAAAAGAGAGAAAATATTATAAAAAATAATTTTGAAGAAATACTGGTATTTTTTAAAAACATTTATGGATTTACATAAACATATCGCTATTAGAAAATTTTAGTAATTTTATGGTTGTATTACTTAAAAAAAAAGAAATTAAAGTAAATTAAAAATAGACAAAAGTTTCAGACGATTGTTTAATATGACATTCGACTGATTTTCATAATTTTTTTTGTATCCTTTATATGTCTTAAACCATATTATTTTATAGTCACCTGATGTATTTTTACTTTATAGCTTAAATGAAGTCTATTTCCAAAAAAAACGGGTGGTTTGGATTTTAATTCTTCTTTGAAATAATTCGGTACCAAAATGAAATCAATCATTTGTACATGTTACTGGCCGATTTTAAAAACGCCGTGGTGTTTAAAACAGAACGTTTTAAATTAAAATTTTGTATTTGATGCTCGATTTTATAGAAAACCACTTCTTATCCTACATTTTTGGTGTGAAATTCCAAAAGATAATATCGGTTTTCATAACTTTTAGTGAACTTTTATGAATTTATTTCATATTCTAAATTGTCAAGGCTTCATTTATTGCTGTCTCGCTGTCTCAATAATGTTAAAGAAAGTGGTAAAAGCTACCAAAATTATTTCGCTGCACGAAGAGGGTTGCAGCCAATGCTTCGTGGTTCAGAGGCTAAGTTTAAGTCACTCGACGGTTCAAAGGACCTGGCAGCGGTATCAAGACACCGGTCAAGGTCAGTGAAGAACGACTTCGGCGAGTGCTACGAAGACGAGGAGAACGCTTTGCATAGGCTTGTTTTTAAGAAATCACACCTTATGATGGGGGCTCTTTTATGTTTTGGGCAGGAATAAATTCAAAGGATCGTATAGATCATTCAGTCTTCATTGAAAAATATGTGCAAGTCAAAGAAAAATAAGTGAAAAATATGTGTTGAGAAATATGTGCATTAGGCGTTCAGATTGTCCAGCTCGAAGTCACAAACTTAATCCTATAGATACTCTATATAATCCTATAGAGTATCTATAGGATTAAGTTCGTGACGTTTGGGACGTTTTGAAACGACGCGTGAGATCAGTACAACCGGCTCCGCAGACCATCAGAGAGCTGAAGAATGTGATTACCGCGGAATGGGAACGTTTTCCGCAAGCAAGTATCCGAGATATCCTCGCTAGCAAACCCAGACGATTTCAAACTGTGATTTCAGCTAGAGGGGGTAACACTCGATACTAAACATTTATCTGCTTTTACTTTATTAAACAAAAAACAAACAAAAATCTTTGTTAACTTTTAGTTCACGAGCATATGCCCTACTAGCGAACATACACTACTAGTGAACTTTAGCATTAGAACCCATAAATTTTATTAAAATGTTATGATATTACTGACGAAAACGATTAATTGTTTAATAATTTACAAAATTGTGAAAGTAAAACTACATATAATTATCAAATAAACCAATAGTAACATTTGAAATGGTTCATTGCTTAGGTGCCCGTTTTTTTTTCAAATGAGTGTATCTTATTTTTTCACATAATTTTATCTAAAAGTTATTTTTTATCATTCGCCAAAAAGCGTCAAGATTAGCACTTTACAAATAAATAAATGACGTTTTCAATTTGATATTTACTGTGTACAAAAATTGAATTTCTCTTTATTTATAAAAATATAAAATAAATATTAACACACTACTACGACACTACCTTTAAATATAAAAAATCATGTCATTTCAATTTATAGCTATAATATTTTTTGATGATAAACTTATAAGTATAAATAAGACAGGACAACATTTATCAGGCTACCTTAGTTTAAATAAATATAAGGGAAAAGTTATAACTTTCAAATTCTGCCAGCACTTAAATATCAGTGCAGCACTAACAAGCCAGCCTTAATTTACTAACAACATTTTATAATTTACTGCACGAAACTGGAACATTGAACCATCAAAAATCAGGTCAAAAGTTATTTGCCCTTAATACTTGATACCTGGCAAACGCTTGTTAAGGATATAATTAAGTGTTTTACTTCTAAAAGAGCCTCACATCAACTGTTATTGATAATTGTCAAATATTATCCGCAACTAATACTCTTTAAAATTATTATGTATTGTAAAATATCAGGGAAGCCATGCTCGCAAGATGATGTGATAAACGCATTATTCACAAGTTATATAGACGTTAATAAATTGTTTAAAAATAAAGAACTAAGGAACTGATGATTTATATTGCACATTCACTTTCTTGTACTATTTTTAAATTCAGTCACTTATGTTTATAAAGCATCCATCCAGCAATTATGCACTGTCGCAAACAATAAAAATCGCTTGAATTTAATACAATATGTATAATGTTAATATGTGGTTCAATAAACAATGTAACAAGGTGTACCTAAAATAACAATAATTACATTTGTAAACTGGATTTCTGGATGTACACATTAAATTCTAAAGCGAAAAATGCCCTAGAATCTATTTGTATAAAGTAAAGAAGTCTATATGACGCAACCCGAACATGTTTTTACGAGAGCCGAGAAATATACAACAAAATGTTCAAATACGGTAAAAGATTTTAGTACTAAAGAGACAAAAATATTAAATTGATTCAACCCATAACTGTATAGGTAACAATGGTTGCTTTGAGGAAATTAAAATGTTACACATAAAATATAAGTGCACAGTATGTAAGTCAACAAAAATATGAAAATCTTACATTGGACATCTTACTTGGATAGATAAACCCATCTGAAATAACATGGCACAAATACAACAAAGCGGAGATAGACGTTAGTGGACGTTCGACGGCTGATATGATGATAAAAAACCATTTCCTTGAGTGACCGAATAAGCAATAGACGAAATAAAAATATAGCGAAGTTTACCGCTTTAACAGCCTCGAACGCTGCATATTTCTGCAGACCCGTGATGACCCATTCATGGATCCAGTTCTCAGGGTGGATGGTGAATCCGAACCATTGTCGGGCCATGGCCTCTGCTATCTTTATCTGGGCAATCATCCTTTGCTTCGTCGAGTGCTGGTTCTCCATGAATATGTAGGGTTCCCTAAACAAAAAATGAATTAGAAAAGGCATTTAATCCATGGCTTCTTGCCTTAAGGTTACATATTGTTTTTAAAACCACTGTTAATGTATAAAAACGAACACATGGGCTAAGGTACACTGAAACTGATACAGATATAGAATATTAACAAATATATCGCTATTATGTTCTTACCTCGCAGTTGTTTGTGGCAGAGCTTGTTTGTTTAAACATAAAATTTCCCTTTCCAATACACAAAGTGAAACTACATCAGCACTTTTAGATCGGTAAAGGCATAGTAGAATATCGGTAATTTAATTAATAAATTTATAAGCATCCCATACATTGACTTGACTCCGCGATAAGTCGCTTAAAGCACTTGTTTTACGGATGTCAGGGAACAGAGAAATCATCAAAGTAATACTTAAATAATACATATATTTAACACTAAGACACAGAACAAACACAAATAGCATGTAAATATTTTGTATGGGTGGGGATTGAACCCACGACCTTAGGAGCACAAGATCTCTACCCTCTACGCCACTGAACCCGTTAGACAATATGAATAGAATTAATTCTATAATTAAAAAAAAGTTTACCACTCATTTTGTACTTTATGATAGAATTTAAATCTCATTATTTTACAAGTATATTGTAATCAATAAAAAAAATATAATCTATAATATAGAATTGTACAATCTATATATGTATGTATGTAAACTTGATAAACTTATATAGTATCAAGAAAAGAAATTAAGCAAATAATGTTAATAATAATGTATTGTAATTATATAAATATAAAGTTACGTTACGAGTTTACGAGGTGTTCACAAAATTTTGTCATTCTACTCAAAACGTCCAAAATTTTTTTTTATGGTTCACATGGTATTTATCTATTTATAATTATATATAAAAAGAAAATATATAACTGCAAACTAACTATTCTTGTTATATCCAACGGGAATATTTTTTGTATGGTTTTAATTTTACAGTTAATCTAAAACTTCCCTTTTGTTAATTACTAAGTATTGTCGGTGATCACATAACTCCATGTTCCCATGAATGGGCAATGTAAACTGTCCCGCTACAGATTAAATGACATAAAAGTAAAACAGTATCACACTATTTATATTACAAATAAACTACAATATTTAGCGGATGGTTATCCCTAAGGTTTCACAACATGACCTTACTATTAGTTTTATTCAAACTATAAGAGAGATTTATTCATTATTTATATCATGCATCGAATGTTGGAAAGCAAAGTAAAACATGTTTTGTAAATGATCAGTGCTGAATTAGAGTTATTTATATCTGACTAATAATAAAACTACTATATTAACGGGTGCCCCCTTCTCAAAAAACTAATCAAAACGTCAAATAAATAAAGTTGAGTTATAAGAACTGCGATTAAAACCAGTTGACCGGTTAAACCAGTTGAACCAGTACTTTCGTAATGAGTAATAAACGCGAAAATATTATAAAATATTAAAAACTTACCAAATTCCGATAACAGAAAGTGAGTTCCATTCTAAAGAAACGTCTGGTAATGCAACAATATTCATCCTTCCGTCTTGATTCACCAGTATTTCGAAGTAGTTTTTTTCAGTCCATTCATTGAGCATGGTGAAGAAATTATTAATGGCTAATGAAGCCACTGCGTCTTGGCCGATCAGCCCTGGTCGCCCAGACAGCATGACGTTGGCAATTGGAATATTAATGTTGGAGAATCCGTGTGCGATCATTCCCCACTGGTGGGGTGGTCCTTGCAGCGGCCGGAATTGAGTTCTAAAATATTTTTTTTATGATAGATATATCTAAACCGTTGTAGTTGATACACGTTTAAATTTTTCATTGAATTTAAAAGACACAATACTTATACCAAGAAAAGCGACTTAGTTACGATATAAGAAATCCGTTGGACTTTTTAATAGAGATGGAGTTTTTTTGAATAAATCCTTTTTAAACCAACAGAAAATTATTCTAGAATTTTGTTATTTAAAAACACTATAGAAAAGAAATACTTACGCGCTATTTTCATCCAGCATCGAATTAGCTACCATAGTTGGAAAATTGACATTGTTAAATGTGAACGAAATAGTGGAAGCTTCAGTAAGTTCGTCGATACATGGAAATACGCGCCTTGCATTAGTTGGATACAGGTTCATAGCCAAATAGTCACTGAAAATAAAATATAATGTTAATTCTTCTTTATAAGACTAATTTTAATAGAGGCTCTACGTAGCACAAGAAAATATTTTTGCGGTCTTTAAGTAGCTTATATATATTCATGAAAATAGATTTAAAATAAAACTATTTTAATGTATTTTTAGGGGTCTCAATATACGTAAAAGAATTATCTGACAATCTTTACAACGAAATCAGTGGGAAATTAACAGAAATATATAGCATGCAATACTACTTTTCTCCAAAGCCTCCTGAAAATATCCCAAGCCCATTATTCGCTATATCTCCAGAATATCCAATAATAATTGCGTAGATTGAAGCGGGCTGTGGAGGTTCAATTTCCAAAATGCCATCGTCTGTACTGAAATCCGCGTCAACTGCATTCGCTTCACTGAGAATACCGACTTTGACTGATTCTATTTCTAAATTTTCTGCATGTAGCAATATTGTATCTTCTCTGGTAGCACCAGTTACAACAACATTAAGCAAAACACGGCCGCTGAATTCGCCATCTTCGATTGTCAAGTCGACATCATAACTCCTAACAAACATTCCTGGTCTTATGACTGCCTCCTTGGTTACAACTTCAGGTCCATAATTTTTGTCTACACTCGTTAAACTGGTAATCACTTCAGATTTTACCACGCTTAAGTTGAGGTTACCATTTTCAGATAAATCTACCGGTATTTTAGGTAGCACATTTTTAAAAAGCTTATCCGAACGTTCGCTTAATTCATTATCGGGAATGTTTTTATAAATAGGCAAACAATTCACCGGGGAAACAAAAATTGATATTAAACACAGAAAATGACACCAAAATATTGTCCAGACCATTTTTGGCCAACTTGCCAATTTGCGTGGTTCACGCGCAATTTTCAGTAAGACTGTTAAATACATGAGAAGAAATATTTCAGGGGACTGCTGAAGATTACTTTAATCAAATATCAATCATATCTGTATGCTCATGATAATGTCAAGCGAATTTTTCACAACTTCAATAAAATATAAGAAAACATCTATAAATAACATTGTTTTATTTAAAGGTGTGTATGCAATGCATACCAGATACATGCAATACTTTAGTTGTGTTTTAATAAGTAAGACAATAATCCTAACAATACAGATTTAATGAGATGATAAAACAATTGAAGAGACGAGATCTGTATGACATTTGGCATGTATAGGGTAAGAAAATTTCCAGTGAGACGCCATGTGCATTATAATAAAATAAATAAAATATACATTGAGCTGACACAGAATAAGGTAACTTAAAGGAGGTCTTTTAATTGCGTAACGAATATCAGAATAACAAATATATAGAATTAAAACGCACAGATTAAAAACAAATTTACATCAAATAAATGTTCTCCTGGGTCGAACCCTCAGCCCTAAAGTACAAATGGGTGAATAAACCGTCAAACGTAGCAATCAATGTGATAAAGCGCGATTTTTCGAGTAAGAATATCATAATCTTTGTTCCTATTAGCCATAGGACAGCCACTGGTCCTATGGCTAATACAAAGATTTATAAATCATATGTCTCAAGTGATTTCCGATAGGACCAGTTGTATGTGGCTAGCACCTGGTGCGATCCTGAAGTTGTGGGTAGACGCTGCGTTTTCCGGTGTATAGTCTCTGTTCCAGCACCTGATGACTAAACCGACCATCAGTTTAGCGTGCTATGTGCCCTAGCCCTTATACCCGAGCGTGAGTTACCAGTAATGTAATATTGTCAAGCATTTTCTTTTTTTGACGGACCCGATGGTGCATTCAATAGTTTTCCTAGCTCCTCCCAGCTCTAGCGTCAATGGTCGTGTACAGGTCAAATATTTATGTGATGAATAAATTTGATATGAGTATTTGTTTTCTGGGTGTTAATTATAATTAACACCTAGAAATATAATTACGTGTAATTTAGTATATACACATAATTATGTGTAATTTAGTCTGTACTATATATACTGGCAAATCCACTGTTGTCTGATATCCGTAACAAAAGTACTTAATGCTACTTATCTCGGAGTCAGGAATGTTTACTATTCTTATATAAACTTCTATGTCTAAGCTTGTCAGCCGTTCGGCAAAAGACCCAAGAGCCGAGTATCCCAGAATATTCCGGACATCAGTCTGAGCGAGATTAGAATAACCCTGAATCAACTGAAGAACAACAAGGCACTAGCTGATGACGGAATTACATCTTAGGTTTTATAGTCCTTCAGAAGCTCTTTAACACTGTTATCTTCGATGAAAAAATGCCAGAAGCATGTAACAGGGTGGTGGTGCTGTTCTTTAAGGGAGGTGATAATACTTTGTTGAAGAATTACCGCCCCATCTCGCTAGTGAGCTATGTTTATAAGCTGTTTTCTAGGGTCATTAAGAACCGTCTCAAATGTAGGTTTAATGACCTCCAACCTTCTGGACAAACCGGTTTCCAAAAAGGCTTCAGACCACATATTTAGGCTATGGCAAGTTATACAGAAGACGGAAGATCTTAACAGGGCATTATGTTTGGCGGTTGTAGACTATGAAAAAGCTTCCGAATCGGTTGAGACGAAGGCATTGCTTGAATCTCTTTAGCGGTTCCAAATGGACTATCGGTACATCGAAGTCTTAAAGTGTTTGAATGACAACGCCACTATGTCAGTCCAAGTACAAGAAAAGAGTTCGAAGGCTATTCCTCACAAAAGGGGTGTTAGACAGGTAAACATCATATCTCCGAAACTGTTTAATGCCATTTTAGAAAACACCTTCAAGCTTCTGGAATCGAAAGGATTTGGCATCAATATTAACGGTGAATACATCATTCACCTTCGATTTTCCGACGCTATTGTCATTATAGCAGAATCAATGGAAAATTTAAGCACGATGTACGAAGACCTCAATCGAGTTTCTCAACAGGTGAGTCTTAAAATAAACATGAAGAAGACTAATGCAATGTGTAATACCAATGTTGTACCCACCCCAGTTTTAGTTAAGAGCTCGCTTCTTGAAGTTGTTGTCTCGTATTTATACCTAGGTCAAATAGTCCAATTAGGTAAGTCCAATTTCAAGAAAGAGGTCAATCGTAGAATCCAACTCAGCTGGGCAGCGATCGAATAACTGCGCAACGTCTTCTCGTCTGACATACCTCAGTGTCTCAAATCAAAAGTTTTCAACCAATTTGTGTTACCAGCAGATGACATATGGCAGCGAAATGTGGTATTTTACCATTTACCAACTTTACCTAGACATTTATCTATACCAACTCAAAGTAGCTCAAAAACTTTCAAAACAGTGACGCTCGGAGTCTCTGTACGATCGAATCAGGATTTAGGAGATTCGTAACAGATCTAAAGTTACTGTGATTTCTCGGAGGATTAGTAAGTTGATATTTCAAGGGTGTAGTGTAGCTGTGGGCAGGGCATTTGGTACGCAGAACCGATGGAGTCACGGGGTTCTGGAATGGAGACCACGTTTCGGCAATTGCAGCGTAGGACGTCCACCCACAATATGGACAGATGATCTGTCTAAAACGGCAGGATCTCGCTGGACACAGGCTGAATACAACCGGTCTTATTGGAAATTACTCGAGTAGGCCTATGTCCAGCAGTGGACGTCTTAAGGGTCTAAGCTAGGTGTTCTTGATGTGTATATAACATACATATATAAAATACTAACCAGGGGTAGGGGCTTCACTTGAGAAACCAACATTATTAGCAGAAATACACATCTGTTTATTTCTATGAGTCCTTAGGGATTTAAAACCCACGGCAAATAGCTACAGCTAATTTAAACATTCACATTTCACACAAGATTTTAAAAGATCCTGTACCAAATTGAAGGAAACACACAACTTGAGAATACATTCAACAACTTTTTGTTGATCCTGAAACTTCTATTAAGTTTAAAAGCCTCTTATTAAACTCTTCAAATGAATTTAATATAATTAAAGCAATTAAATAAATACAAAACATCTCATGAGTGGCTTGACCTAAAACTAAATCTGTATCACGCGCACTGTATGCTTATTTGTCAAACTCTAAAAAAATATATACTGATCGCCTAAATATTAATAAAAAAGTAAATTATAAGCATTTTGAAACTTGGTATCAACTACAACTACATTCATCCGTTGTGGCTTCACAGATTAACACAGAACTTCTAAACCAATCCTTTTCCTGTTACCATTGTATTTTATTTTCATATGATGTTCCTAGTTAAATTTAGACTTGACGAATCTTGTAGAATTTTCTTTGTAACTTTATTTGTTTATCAATTCACAATTCTCAGGAAAAGTTCTCCAAATTTAATTTAAAAGAAAATCCAGAGATTAAAATATTTAATTTGATAAATAATAATTTACTATTATATTTATGTATAAAATTTACGTGTCATAGTGTTTGTTCGGGACAAATATTACAATTCTGTACCAATTTTTTTCATTTGTTGGTTACTGAGTACAATTTTAAACAACTGGATTAATAGAATAGTTGATATCTGAATTAATAGTTGCAATTTATTTTTCGTGAAAAACATACATCCCTACTAATATTATAAATGCGAAAGTAACTCTGTCTGTCTGTCTGTCTGTCTGTTACGCTTTCCCGGTTAAACCTCTCAACCGATTTTGATGAAATCTGGCATAGACAATCTTTAGACCTTGAGAAAGGACATAGGCTATTTTTGAACTCGAAATAAGGGTTGTCAGGGGTTGCAAGGGGGGATGAAAAGTTGTTTGCATGGATCGCTATTTTTAGAGCTAGAAACTTAAAACTTATTTTTCAGGCCATTGATTCGATATAAATAAACGTGACATTCAAAGTTTATATAATTTGAAGTAAATAGGTATGGTACCCAAAAAACTATTCCACGCGGACGAAGTCGCGGGCACAGCTAGTATAAATATAAAGTAAATAAATCAGGCCAATGTCTCTCGGGGTAGCTAAATATTAAAAAAAAAAACATTGTTTTAAATGTAATGTTTGAGCTCGTTTGATCAACCCTACATATAAAATTTGTTTTTTATTGTAATGTTGTAAATGATTTGTGAACGTTATAAATATACTCATTTTTAAAAGACAAAGATAAAAATCATACTACTGCAGGAAATATTTTTCTACAAATGAAAAATTATATATTTTTATATGTTAATAAACAATATAATATATTTAAAAATTTTAATAATAATTAAAAGTAAACTTCTGCTATTACAATATTTTTAAATAGTACATAAATGTTAACTAGATATCCAATTTGTTTTTCTTATAAAAATAATGTGTTTTAAAAAGTAATAACGTTATTTATTCTATATTAAGCTTATTAAATTTTAATCAAAGTCCCTGTATTCTGTTTCGGTATTTCTGCTATATAAAAAAATTACTCCAAAAGTGTCCTGATAGGACCTACATGTCAGTTGAAAACTAATTTAAAAAATGACTTGCACTTTGGCGGATTTCTTTGCTAAGCGCAGAAAAGCTAACGAGCACTTTTTTTTAATACACATGAAGATTATAAGTCTTGTAAAATATTTTTTTAATTTTTTGAGCTCTACTAATTATTCCTAGCATATTTATTTTAAAATAAAAAAAACAAATGTATATCTCTTGATAGATGTAATTTCTGATGCTTAGAACAGAATAAAGAATACATGCGAATTGCTAAATACATAGTAAATAAAACATGACAGTAAGTACACTTAACAATATACTCATAGTTCTAAGTAATTTTAAAATTCCTTATATAGTACTAGCGACATAACTCTCATAGGTGCTGAAGGAAATGCGAAACGATGAGTCGTATTGTTTATTTGATGATGGTAGTGATCCTATATTGTGGGGTCAGGGGTCGATTTCCACGCAGAGCAAATATTTAAATAATGTTATTTATGTTTGTTCTGTGTGTTAAATATATGTATTTAAGTAGTATATTTGTGATTCCTCTGTTGTCTGATGTCCGTAACACAAGTGCTTTAAACGACTTATAACGGAGTCAGGTATGTATGTACGATATGTTGTGGGAATTTATTATTACTCGTTATTATTATATTATATATATTAGCTCTCTTCCTTATTTCTACATATGATTTGGTTGTTACAAAAAACAAAAAAAAAACAGTCATAAATATTCAAAAACTGAGTGCAACAGAACGGGAGTGGGCAGCATTACTATTGCAAAGGTACTATATAAGTAACGAAAGTCCACAGCTGGATATTAATTCAACAGTAGTCTTTTTGCGCCTGTTATGGTGAGTTGAGAGTACGGCAAGAACAATACAGGAAAGGAATCGATGCGTTTAAAGTGAGATTTTAGGACAGTATTTGCAGAGTGTTTAGCTAAAGATAGTATTTCGTAAAGATGTGAGTAAATATCTAGGTTTTGATAATGTCAGTTTCGTTCAGATACAAGTTATCAACTCTCATGTCTGAGTTGAGATGAGAAATAACGATAAAATTTGAAGAGGTGTGAGATATGGTACAAAACTCAAGCTATAATGAATTAAATATAATATTTAGTTGACTATTTCAAATAAGTTGCATTAGTGCGAGAATACGTCCATAAATCTATTACAGGTATATAAATGAGATAAAATGTAAATTATTTCATAAAGGAATCTGACGTAACAGGTTTACAAATACAAATTTTCAACGATTGCTACGACCTTAGCATACCTCTCTCCCTTATTTTACTTCGAGTCCTTCCATTCGTGATCTTTTATTCTTGATTCTTTTGACCTAGGCCTTCTTCAATACGTTTTCTACATGGTTAAGATATGTTCACCTAAGCCATCCAATATTCTTCCATTCACTTCCGTTCTATATCCATGTATTTGTGCAGACATTCTACCTTCATCCATACTTTATTCATGTCCAAACCATCTCAACATTCCTTTCTCTATTGTTGTCACAACATCATCTTTTACTCCACATTGATCTCAATTGACCTCATTCACTTATAACACAAAGGTTTATTGATTTAATTTTTACTCGAGGGACCTTCTTGCTAAAGTAGTTACAAACTAAACAGTTTGTTAGACCTGATATAAAGGTCACCGGCGTACCTCACTCTCACCTATTACTACCGCCAGTCAGCAGTGTTTACCGCCAAGAGCATTGCTGCGTTCCGTTTTGAAGGATAAGTGAGGTAGTTCAATTACTAGGTTATGTGATATATTATGTTCAAATTACAAGTTTGACATCCTTGGTGATCCGCGTTGGTGATATCCTTGTGATAATACGAGTGTCTATAGGCTGCGGTGGCGTTTACCACCACACGGATCATAGGCCTTTTTTGTCGACATATATAAAAATTAATCATTAACGAATATATTAACATGTTGGTAATAAAAAAATACGTAAATGTTAAATTACATTGTATATTTAATTAATTTTGGTAAAAATCCATTTATTTTTAATTTAAAACTTTAAGTTTTGTACGATTCTATTCAATAGATACGCTAATAATTAGGTTGTTACCTACGTTTTTAACGTATCTTTAATGTATGTTTTCTATTTAAAACTCATATTTTAAGTAGGAATGCATTTCATAATTTGGAGGAGGATATTCTTCTGACTTCAACGGAAATTCCGGTCAGATCGAAGTCTCTACACATAAATATTACGTGTTACCTTCTTATTTGGAATAAACTTATAAACTACTAAAGCAATTTTAATTATTTTTTGCTTATTATGTATAGTTTTTATTAACAACATCGTCATATCAGCTATTGGTTGTCCACTGCTCGACATAAACCTCTCATCGGGTTGTATGTATTCTTTATGTCACATAATATAAAAAATATATCCAAAATATTTAAAATAAAATAGGTTAAGTTTGGTTAACCCTTATTAATTAAGACTATAAAAATAAATAGTAGCTAATTTTCAGGACTACAGAGAATGAATAAAATATTTTACAAGAACCGGTCAAGCTGTTTCGGCGGAGTATTGTAACTAATACTGTTGCACGAGAAAATTACATCTTTTGCATTCACCCTGTTCGGTTATGGTGCAATAAGTATGCGTACATTCTCAAGTGTTGAAGCATGAGTCATTTGCGTGATAACCACAAGATATTCTGCGTAAAATTTAGCTGCGCACTTATCGTAATCTTTCGACGGACCCGATGGTGCATTTGGCAGTGATACTGTCTTATGCGCCAAAATCTGTGGGTTCGATCCCCACCCAATACAAAAAATTATATAATGGTATTTATGTTTGTTCTGTGTCTGGATTTTAAATATATTGTATTTAAGGAGAATATTTGTGATTCCTCTGTTGTCTGATGTCCATAACACGAGTGCTTCAAGCGACTTGTCACGGAGTGAGGTCAATGTAGGAGATGTTGGGGTGGTTTATTTATATTTTTCATGAGTCGGTGAACTTACAACTATCTACGCACTTAGAATCAAGTGACTATTCTACCTCTATGCTAATTGAGCTATTAAATGTATCGATTATAAATGTATAAAATACAAAGTACTTACTATCCACCCGTTCCAGAAAACAGGCCAGCGCTCTGTCCTAATGATCCAGTATACGTGATAAGCAGAGAGTATAGTGTAGCCACTGATCCCGTGGTGATTTCCACAATGCCATCATCGGCGTCCACGGAGAAGTCCGCATTCGCGAAGTTGCTTCCACCACCCACTGCGAATTGCACGGATGATATATCTAAATCTCTAGCGTGCAAAACTATGTCGTCTTCCCTTGTGCCAAGGTCTACAATTTGCACTTGTGCTAGCATCGTTCCACTGAACCTGCCATTCCCCAAATCTGGCTCAATCTCCACGGCGTAATTGGATATAAGAATCCCTGGTCTGATGGTGTTCCTCTGTAACGTCCGATTCCTAGCTGTAGCGTTGAAGTCTAGATATACTGTTTCCAAACCCACAATTGCCGGTACCTCCACCTTCTGTATCGGCATAGAGGTGGACAGCACGAAAAAAGTTGCAAGGCAAAAAGTTTTAATCATTTTGATTGTTTTTTTTTAACTATAAACCGTCATTTGCACTGCACTGTGTGAAATTACTTGATCTACCGAACGGTGGTACACTACATAATGATAGATGATTCAACAACCGCACTATGGAATAAAAGAGGTGTTATTTCGTTCCCGCGTTTCTATATAAGGCGACTATTTCATCTGGACAGCGGAAATATCAACGCACTTGAGATAAATACAGTAAGTGTCACTAAAACTGCTATCACATTTTGGCCATATAGTTGCAGATAGGATTATCGCAATGACTATCCAATCATACTTTTCAAGAAACGCGTAGTACGTATTGTATTTGGTCAGTACACTCTTCAGTTCATGAGTGCGTCAGTTTCGGAAACTTAATAGAGAAATAAATATATGATAATCTAAATAATAATAAATAATCGACGGGTACCAATAGTACAGGTGAAAGATCCTATTTCCTTCCTTTCCTTTATTTAGATCCTATTTTATGCGCCAGGCGTCGTGCGTTCGGTCCCCTGCCAAGAAAAAATATTTATATGGTGATATTTGTGTTTGTCTTGTGTCTGGGTGTTAAAAAGATGTATTTAAGTATCATATTTGTATTTCCTTTGTTATCTAATGTCTGTAACACAATTGATTTAAGCGACATACCATGGAGTAAGGTCAATGTGTGAGATATTGTTTAAATATTTATTATTATTATCAAATGTTTGGTACATTTATCAAACTACAAACATTTTTATGCATAAAAAAATCGTGTCACATTGTTTGTTCAAGATGATAAAACTTAACTGTTGAACCAATTCTAATAAATTTCTGCTTAGTGTGTACATGTTTATGTCAAAATGTATTTTTTATAATAAACATATAAGTATAGTTAGGGCAGGACAACGACTGCCGGGCTGGCTACCATACATGTAAAAGTAAAATAAAATAATACATACAAGTACTTTTCGTTTCCCTAACTAGTGTACGTAATGATTTAAATAATTAAATATAACGGTCATTATTACAGACACACTATTATATTGAAATTGATTAGCCCTCCAACTTTTTAGCCGTCTATAACTTATTTTGTCCTCAAGTGTAACATTATAGGCAAACTCGTAATTGATAAGTACAATATATCAGGAACTGCTCTGTCGTTGCTCTTTGAAATTCAACTCTAATATTTAATCACTAAAGCAGATTTGTAAATTAAACTTCAGATTAGACTATCGATCATTTTTTGAGATAAAATTTAAGATTATTGTACAATCTATGTAATAAAAGAAGCAGCTACAACAAAAATATAGATGGGTAAAATTTGATCGATCTTTTTAAAAAGTTAAATTTAAAACAATCAATGTGTAGGTAAGGTTGTTAAAGATCATCAAGATAGAATCATAACAATTGCAATATATAGTCAATATATAAGAATAAACAATGTTAAATACACCGATCAAGTAGCTATCCATACCCTTCTTAAAAACTGAGATATTAAGATATTTAGTTTCGCTTTTATTATATATTGTTTTCACTCTAGTTTCATTGATAATTATCTAATTTAGCTTAGTTTATTTCATTGTTTAATTTTCGTACATTATGTGTCTTAATTGTAGATGAATAGAGATTTTTATTTAAGGTTAACCTTATGCCAAAATCTCATAGATATAAAAAAATGTGCTGTGATTTTGCTTTGTGTGCGCAATAAATAAATCAAGTTCTTTCTTTTATTAAAATAATAATAATTTTAGAATGCTTGGTTAATTATAAATAGATTGTTGTAGAAAAATTTATGGAATAATTATTTATGTTCGGTTACACTTCTTTCATCATAATTATCATACCAGCCATTGGAAGTCCACTGCTGGACGATAGGCCTCTACAAGAAAGGAGTTATTTTGCCCATAACTGCAGCGCTGGGCCAGCGTGTTGGAAATCACAGAGCGCAGCTTTCGCGACGGAGATGTTAATGGTATATTTCGAATGAATGCGGTATATTCATCTGTCAGTTCTGGTACCTTAGTCGCCTCTTACTATACCTAGTGCAGTATAAGGTACTATTCTACTCTATCAGTACACCACGGTGCCTGCTCTTTACACTAATAAAATAAATTTACCTTCCAAGGTCAGAAAAGTAAGCATCCCGTTGTACCAAAGATGTATCGGCTTTCGAAGTGTCCATAAGTCTATTTATGATAATTATTATTAGCTGATTCTCGGGGCTCTGATGATATCCTCAGTATCCGCAGATAAAGATAAAAAGAATAAACAAAATCAGATAAGCCTGGCAGCTAATCTTATCGCTATTTATGTAAGCCGTTAAGCGACATCTATTGTAGATGTCTAACACTACTACGTAGTTAATCTCCTGCTTATCTTTTCTGTAATTTCTCCTGAACGGCGCTTCAATGCTTTATAAAGTAACTACCGTTTCCAAACTAATAAACATGTTGCGTTAATATCTGACCTATCTGTCTATATAGACTAATAACACTTCTAATAACACTTTAAGCCATTAAAGCTTTTATTCTAGCATTTTACTTTGGCCCGAATTCGGACATATGTCAAAGTAATCCTTATCCATATTTCGATGTGCTAGTACTCTATTTTGTTTAATCCGCGATCATTCTTACAGGCATTATGTCACTAGATATTTGTAACGAGCTTTCCCGCGAAGATATAATTCTATTGTTCTTTTTTTATTCGTTACATAAGTGGTTCAAGCTATTTATCTTTGAGTTAGGTCAACCTACAAGATATTATGGAAACATTTATTTAAAAATTTTTTTTTAAGTATAATTTGTACTAATATCACTATACTCGTAGTATAAAAGAAAGAGTCCCTTCCCCCTATCTGTCTGTCTCTATGTATAATAGTGCTTTAAAACAGCAAAACGAGTTATGATGCAGTTTTTGAAATAGAGTGATTCAAGAGGAAGGCTTATATGTATAGTACATTACAATATATTATAATTGCAATAATATAGTAGAGAAACACAAATAATTTTAGACCTTTCTAATGTGATCTTGGAAATAAACACATTTTTAGCGCTGACATTGCAAACGCTGGAAGAATCCAACGAGATTAAACGAAATAATTTAGTATCGTTCACCATAAAAAGGTTTACAAAAACTCTGAAAGGGATAACCACAATAATATTTTTTTATCCTTACTCACACGTGCCAAGCCGGAGTGGGTCGCTACGTATAATTAAGTAAGAATATATCTGTCTGTTTGGATATCTTTAGTTAAAAGTAAAGGCTTTTGATAACGGCATAAATCCCAATTGACGTGTTTTAAAATAAAACAATAACAAGTTGCGTGTGGAATGCTAGTTGTACAGTATAATAGTTCTATTGGGTAGAAAATCTATCTACGTCTCAACGTTTGCTAACTGATAAATTTTGTATATTGCAAAAGCTGCAGAACTAAGTCTATTAACGAGATCAACTAGATGGGGTCCTCATTATAACCTGCCACCTAAAAAAAAATCTAAGAAAACTACGGTGTTGGCCATAATTACCTCATTTTTAATACCTATACATGATTGTGTTTATTTAACATTTGGTTTGGTATTTTTTTTCATGAAGAGACAAATCGTTAACGTTAATTCAGTTAAATCGTTTGCTATTTCTGATATAGGGCTGTTATTTTCCCATCAAGGTAGGCAGATACTATGAATCTTCATTTGTTACGTTCTTTGCATACCACTCTCGCTTCCCTTACTCACATTAGCCTTTTCATACACGCTCGTTTACTTTTGGTACTTCAGACCTGGCTCTACTACTTGGTAAAGATATGTTCACCTAGGTCGTCCTATACCTACTCTTCCATTCACTTGTGCACTACATATTTGTGTAGTCATTATACTTTTATCTATTCTTTCTACATTCCAAATTATCTCAACATTCCTTTCTCTATTGTTGTCACAATAGAGAAATTGTTTGTTTCTAAAGGGTGTTTACATCGTCATAAATAGCCTGTTATATCGCTATAATCTTTTATTAAATGAAATACATTGAATGATATATGCTTACAAGCCTAAGATAGATTATTGATGAATTCTCACGGGACTTTCTGAAAACTGAAGGGAAACTGAATTGTAACTCTGAAGAAATATTGTATTATATAAAGGAACGTGGCATACATTAAATGCTTTACACGTGCCTCTTCAATAGTCGTACTTGCATGTTGTTGTAAAACTGAGAGTAACTTAAGAAACTTATAAATAAGGTTCAAATTAGTTTGAATCACATTATGAATAAAATAAAGTTTTATTTTTTGGAGCATAATGTATGGAATAAGAAAATATTTTAAATTTATTCAGTTTATATTATTTATCTTTATTTACGTATCTATATATTAATACGTGAATCGAAATCTTTGTACGCCTTTAGAGATATTGCGTGAACTGATGAATGCAAGATTTGACACAATAGAAAGATAACACTACTTTCATACAAAATGCAACACCCTTCTGTTGGAATTTAAAATGGATGTACTTACACAAAGTAATAGTTTTGGTTTCTTTTTAATTAGTGCTTGTATATCAAGGGCTTGATAAAAGAATTTCAGAAAATTTTATAAGTTATAGTCGAATTTCAACTATGTGGCGACCACAGGTATACTGCAAATACTTTGATCTTGAATATAAGAAAGCCAAAGTTAGCCCTTTAATATTTTCACTAAGCTTGCATTCAAGGACAAGGTTCGCGTAACGGTGAATATCACCCCAACATATAGATACACAATAAATCATCACGTATATATCAAGATGGACCGGCGATCTGACTAAAACCGTAGGATCACGGTCGACACAGGCCACAACCGGTTCTATTGGAGATTACTTGGGGATGCCTTTGACTAGTAGTGGACGTCTTATAGCTGATATGATGATGATAATGGTGATGATATATCACTGGCGCGTTGACAAACTGAAAACTCAAATATAATAGATAAAATTACCCAGTAATTTCACTACTGCTACTCTCAACCTTAAATTCTAAACTCAGCTAGACAAACACTGCTGTTTGGTAGTAGACGTAGGTAAGAGTAAATTTGTAATGTCTATAGATTGGTAAGGGCAAGTTTCTAATAATAAAAACCACCTCATCATAAAAAGCCTCTATTAGACAAGAATATATACTATATTTAAAAAGCACCCTGTTCATATTAATTAAAGAAATCTGACATGCTCTTCGATCTCCACCCTAGGCAAACACCCTTATACGACCATTACTTGTGTGTTTTCTTTAATTTCGCTTTAAATATTATGTACTTAAGTTTTATATTTGTGATTCTTCTTATGCCTGATGCCCGTAGTACAATAAGACGTAAAGTCAGGTGATTTTATAAGATTTTGTATGAATTAATAAAATAAAAGATAGGGTAGGGTAGCTAAATCATATTATCATTACAGCCATTGGAAGTCCACTGCTAAAAATAGGCCTCCCCAAAGGAGGAATTTTGCCCATAACGTCCACGCTAGGCTAGCGTGTTAGCAATCGCAGAGCGCAGTTTTCGCGATGGGGATTCTGCTGATCATCCTCACCCCATGCATTTAAGCTACACTGTCTCAGGTGGAGATACCACCATCTGTCGGTTTTTGTACCTTAGCCGTTATAGGTACTCTTACGACACTTAGTACAAAGCGAGGTACTTTTCTACTCAACCGGTACCTCACGGCACGCATAAATCGCATGGCTATCTTTAATCTACCTTACGGGAAGGTGAATTACTACGTTAGAAGAACTTAGAACCACTACCGTAGGATATCCATAGCTGGACATAGGCCTTCCGAAGTGATATCTAATAAGACCGATAGTGGGTGACCTGTGTCCGACGCGATCCTAGTATTTCATCATATCAGCCATTGGCAGTCCACTGTTGAACATAGGGTTCTACAAGAAAGGGGGAATTTTGCCCATAATAGCCACGCTGGGCAAGCGCGTTGACAATCGTAGAGCGCAGTTTTTGTGACGGGGATGCTACTGCCCATCCCCACCCTGTGCATTTGAGCTGCACCGTATTGAATGGATATACCGCCATCTGCTGGTTCCGGTACCTTAGTCACCTGTTACGACACCTGGTACAGGGGGAGGTACTATTCTACTCTGACAGTACCTCGAGGCTCATCCTAGTGCTTAGCTCCAGTTCTTACAGACCGCCTGTCCACAACGTGGGCGTGCAACATATTATTCTAATGTTCTTGTATTACAGCTAGTAATACAGCTTTATAACTTAAAGATATATAGAAATAATATCACATAATTATTTGAACTTTTTATTTGTTTATTGCATTGTCCGTGCAAGTGATCTTTACAACATGTCTTAAGTTAAAATCCTTACTTTTTACTTATATTAAGTATGAATGTTTGTTTGTTACTTTTTCACGCCGGATCGACTGAAAAATCTGGATGAAATTCAGCACAGATAATTTTACTAATATCGAATAATACATGGGCTACGTTTCATTCCAAAACATGTTTTCATACGATGGATCTGGCTTTTGATCTAATAGTAAATAGTAATTTATATTTAATCGGTAAGCTTTTTTGTGCTGTGAAGCGTTTAAGGAGCGACATCCCACAATAACAAAAAATCCTCAAGGATGAGATTAAGAGAAAATATCGCAGACAAAATGGTGGGTGGAAAGCTAGTAAATTTTACATTTCGTTTCGTGTATCCGAATGTGGTAAGAGGCTAAAATCAGCCAACGTTGCTTTTAACTTAGAACATGTCTAAAGTTTATCCGAACTACTTTACCGATCCATATATATCCATCTTTAGGATCGGTAGTGTTAACCCCAGAACATGCTAAAAGGAAACTCGGTTCAACCCATAATTGTCTTACATAGAGTCAGTAGAATATAGAGATATTTGTTGTAATAAAATTAACAGCTTTTACGAAATGAAACGACTTGTATCAGTTATTGAAACTTAAACATGTACCGTTTTAATTCTTGGAATTGTTGAAAAACAAGAGATTTTCCAACTACAAATTGCTATTATTTTATATATATAAAGATAGAAGTTGACTAACTGACCGACATATCGACGCAGGGCCAAAGGCTATAATGGTTGAAATTTAACTAGTTCAGATGTTATTCAAACGAAATTCAGTATAAAATCTATCATTAAAAGTCATGAAGCACGTTTAATATATTTTTTAAAGAATAATTCCTTAAAAGGCTAACATTGGATGCAGAGTTAATATGAAAGTTATACAATTCAACGCGAGTAAAACCAGAGGGCACCACCAGGCACATAAGTATAAAATAAAATCATTTATTTAATAAAATAATCTGTATCATAGTCAATAATAATTTACAGGCTTTAATATTTCATTTCGATTACCTTCTGGCAAACGTTTTCAAGAATCACAAAGATGTTATTAAAATTATTAAAACGTTGACACTGCATAAGTGGAAGCTGGGGAATAATTGTGATACTTTTATATGTCTTTCAAAGTTCCCGTATTCTTAATTCATTTGATTATTTGTTTTTTTTTCATATTTATCAACAGCCATAGAACTGCCACTGCTGAACACAGGCCGTCCCGAGATAGGTAGGCGCAGTGGCAATCGCGGACCGTAGCTTCGCGACGGGAATGCTGCTGCCCATTCCTGCCCTGTTGCATTTGAGTTACACTCGTTCGGATATACCGCCAACTGTCGAACCCAGTACCTCGCCTCTAATGACACCTCGTATAAAAGGAGGTAGTATTCTACTCGGCTAATTAGTTTTCTTAATCAAATCTAACCCTACCCGCGCTTACAAAATTCTGACAGTGTTTCGTTACGCGGGGCCTGTTTGACCGGCAACCCGTAACAATTTAATTAACTCTCTCCGCTGAGACGCATCGCTGCTTATAATACAAGTACCGTACCTATGTATAAGCCTCTAGTATATATGTATACTAGAGGCTTGCCCTGACTTCGTCCTGATACATAATAATATGTATCCCGTTAATCCAGGTATTGGATACTTATGCAATTACATTACACCGCAATATATTAGATTGTTATGGCCCATACATATTATTCTATCATATAATAAACAAATAATTTGCAATTAAAGAAAAATGTAGCGACTATTAATTGAGACACATACTATCCTATCTCTCAGTAAGAAAAACAATAATATAAAGATGTAAATCATACTTTAAATGCTAGCGAAAATTATTTAAAAAGTATTTCCAATGTAGATGATAGGTGACAAGACGAAATTGTATCCACGGATTGTATTATATGAACCAGTTTTAATAATTTATCATCTTCATTATCATCATCATCATATCAGTCTTTGGACGTCTCATAGGCTATATACCTCTCTAAGTGATTTTTAATAGGACCCGAGCGGCGGAATCCTAAGTTTCAAGCTCGTCTATCTACCTTGTGGGTCAAATACCTTGTGCTAGCCGGTAAGTGTTTCCATTCACAAACCTTACGGCTTTACAGTCATTGGTTCGGCGTGCTACGAATATGTCTCCTGCCGATTGTCACTTAAATATGCTGCAATTACTAATTCGCATTATGTATGTCGGTATTTTTTATATGAGGTCATACAAAAAGTCGTCATGCATTGGCACCCCACTCTAACCTATTTCTACCGCCAAATAGCTGCGTTCGCCTTAGTGTTTCGGTTTGAAGGGAGAGACAGTGAAATTACTAGATAATGTGTCACAATATCTTTAAATCACAGGTTGACAATGCGCTAGTGATGTCGCTATGTGATCGGCCTGGTATAAAGAAAATATTATTTTCAATGATCTCCTCATTCCTGAATCATTCGCACAAACAACTCTTAACATTGCCTCTCAATAGTTGGGCTACATTGAGTTGAACACAGAAAGAGAACAAGTTTCAGAATATGGAATTGATCCAAAACTTTAGATACTGGGGTATTTCGGACCATCGTATTTCGGTTCTTTTTTTATTTATTTGTTTATTAAACTTTATTGCACAAAATATTACAAAATGTACTAATGGCGGACTTAATGCCAGTTGGCATTATCTCCCCAGTCAACCATTACACGAAACATAAAAATAAAATTGTTGTGCAGACAATATATAACAAATAGCTTTACAAAATAAATAAACGTTACATACATATTTGTATAAATAAACGCAATAGTATTTATAGTATATGATATCAAAAAATATATAAAATAACGATAGATAACGATAGACGCATAGAAAAAAGGTTATAATATTTTGAGAATCAAAACTAAAAAGTACGAGTATATTCTGGTTAAATTAATTATGACATGATCATGTCAGTTTGTCTAGTGAACTCGTAAACTTTAAAGTAAAACAACATTACAACATCAACCGTGTCAAACTGTTGTGATGTTAGGATAGATCCCTTTGGATTTTTTGTCATAAAAAGGCAACAAATAAATAGACAAAAATACAGATTCGTCGTTTTGTATATGTATAATAAATTGTGGTATAGTAATATGTAATGAAACCGCACGTATTGTAGTTTTTACATAACATTATTATCATTTATTATAACAGCCGTAGAATGGCCACTGCCTCGACATAGGCCATGAGGAAATCGCAAAGCATAGCCTTACTGAAGGTTTTAGGAGGATATACCGTCATCTATTATTTCTGGTACCTCAGTCGCGTCTTACGACACCTGGTACCATAACCATGTACCAAAAACAAGCAACAAAATATTTAATCTTTACAATATACTAGCGACCTGCCGTGACTTTGCAGCGTTCGCATAAGAAATGGTTATTAAGGGTTATCCATAAGAGATAGACATATACCAACGCAAACATTTTTGTAAACCTTTTTATTGTATACAATACTGTGGCACATCCGTTTAGTCTATCTCGTCGGGTTCAGCCAACGTTTGAAATGTAAGCGCAAAAAACAAAATGTTTATTTACGACATCACTTCAGACAATTATCAGAGCTTTTCGCTTATATTATGCATAAATTATACTTATGAACTTACTCTTGAATCACAGTTTTAAAAAATATCACATCAAAATCCGTTAAGTAGTTTTAAAGATTTTTTATACGGTGTTTAAAAAATCAGTTTCATGACTAAAATAATTTTTAAATATACTGCGTGGTTTATATGAAGTGGGCGTGGACACATATACTACTGAAGAGTTTGTTTACTTGTTTTCTTTTTACATACATTACGTAACTAGTTGACGCTTGTAATTATAACCCTACAAGTTTATATTAACGTACACTTTATTCATAAAATGGAATTACAGGCAGCGCGTAATTGATGTTTGGTGTTGAGGTGTCTATGAGCGTCTCTGATTATTTACCATTAGATGACAGCCGTGGAGTACCGGCAGAGGAGAATAGTACCTCCCCCTGTTACCAGGTGTCGTAAGAGGTGACTAAAGTAATAGAACCGACAGATAGTATATTCATCCAAAACAATGTAGCTCGTATGAATAGGGTGGGGATGGGCCACAGCATCCTTGTTGCAAAAGCTGCGCTTTGCGATAGCCAACACGCTTGCCCAGCGCGGTAATTATGGGCAAAATTTCCCTATGTCCACCAGTGGACTTAATGGCTGATGTTAAGGTGATGATGATGAGATGACATGTGGGCTCATTCACCTCCTATAATATACAAAAAAACACGTGCTCACTAGTTGAAAGCTTAACTTGAACTATGAAACAAATCGACTTTCATATATCGACTTTTATGGTCAAAAAAACATCATCGATATATTGATGTGGTTTTTAACACAAAACTAAATTAGTTGTTGAGTGAATTGTAAAAAGTAATCCCTCTTCAAAATACCTATTTTGAAAAAATATTCTAAAATAACAGTACAATATTTATTTTTTGTAAAAGGATCAACAATTGCTATTTCGAATAAATTACCAAAAGTTTATACTAAACAACAGTTTTTCTACGGAGAGCGCATCCCAGAGTTAGACGCACTCTTGCGTCATTGAATCAGAAATAAGCAGATCCGTAAAAGAAGTATCGCAGGTTCAAGTGGCAATGGGCCGGCAATAAGGATGGCCGATGGCTATCATTCTCATCCAAAGTTGAGTTATACGCGCCCGATAGCACTTTCTTTAGTGTCCCTACCTTGTGCGTCAATGGTCTAATTTAATGACATTTTGTGTTTTTTTTTTATGTCTGGGCATTGAATATGTATTTAAGTATTGTATTATGAGTTTAATGTTGTGGTTATTTATCTCAAACATATTATGCAATGTCAGTGACTCGCTTTAACAAAAATTTCAAAGTGTGTTTAAACAAAGAAAATATGCAACAGTGATATTTATGTATTTATGCAAATCGTATGACCATGTACAGACAATAGAAGAATTATTATTTTATAAATTATAGATTTTAAAATAGTCGCTGGTACAATATTCAAATTGTCCTTTTTATATTTTGTTGTTTACTTCTTACAAATCTTAAGTATTTCCTAGAATTTTCAGGTTAAATAAAAACATTCGTTTAAAAAGGCTTTTGTTAACTACAAAAGCCTTTTTATCTTTAATCTAGCCATATTTATAACATACAATGATCATCATAATTAATTTTATGAATAGCTGTTTATATTTTCACTAACATTTTGTTGAACAAAATGAAATCATAATCTGGCCCACAATATTCGTTTAAAAAACGAACGCTACGAACGACCCGCTACGAACTACGTAGCCTGTTGCGCGACCGTAGCGTCGTAGCGCGCTCCGCTCGTAGTCAGTTATCTGGCGAACTCCCTACTTTCCGCCCGTGGCTTTGGTTCCCTACCATAACCTAGTTTTGTTCGCACGGTCAATTCGGAACTTATTTTATCGTATTTTGTTTTATCAAATGGAGCGGTTTATCGCATTTTTAGTGGAAAGTTTGTTATGAAAATATACACACGAGCTTAATATTAGGTGAGTAATTTTCACGTTGTTTTTAGGTATCAATTATGTTTGCAGAACTTACAAAGCGGCATAATGAGTTTGTGATGTTGCATACTGATGACAGATTAATATAAATCACCGTGAGAACTAAATTTGAAAGTCCGAAATGTTTTACTTTGTTACTTTATTGACAAAACTTTGAACCGGAACAATGGAAATATTTCCTTCGTAAATTTAAACTGTATAATTTTGTGACACAGAAAAAAATGGTGAATTTTTACGTTTAAATTTTAAATTTATAGGCCAGGTTTATTTTAAGCATTGTTACTGGAAATGAAAAAAATATTTTTATTAAAACAAAAAAGTGCCGTATTTTATGGTAATTTTTTTAAAATATTTTCTAACAATTAGTAATTATTTATGATATTACTATTAAACTTGTATTATAATCTTATTTCTAATAATTACTAGATAATTCATTGTGATATTCATGATAATATTTGAGATTCGGATATGGAAAATAAAAAGATATTAAAAAATTTAGTTTAGGCTTCTTTTCACTTCGACTAATACAGATATATATTGAATATTATTAAACATAGATAATTTTCATATCTCCCTACATACACCGCAACCACGCGATGTAAGCAGGCATCAAGAAAGGATTCAATGTAGTTAAGTCGAAGTTTATAGAAAACCACATTATTGAATAAGTGAACGTGGGTATTGGTTTATACGATAATGTCTTAGACTAATATAAAATACCTGTACGATTACGTTAAAATTAACAAAAAGACATAAAATCTCAATTCTTTTAAATTTGTGAGACTTAAATCACACATACGTCCAAATATCACACCAAATACAGGGGCATGTGTGTTTACTACGATTTTAAAATTTGAAGGCCTAATATTATTGAAGCCTAAATGATGGCATAAAAAAATGAGTGCAACAATTTAATTGATTTGGCTTAGCATTATTACGCGCAAAGGTAGTAAGGTTATAAACTTTAATTTGAAGTGACTGTAGCTTGAAAATAAAAAGAATTACACAAATTCATCAAAACGTCATCAAACAAATCTAAAATTTTTGTTTAAATCAGTTTCATAGCGTAAACGGCGAAATAGACTTGCTACAATTGGAACTAATGCCTACAACGTGGCAAAATTTGCTGGTACTCCGGTTTCTATAACCATTGCCTTATAACTATTCAATGCAATGTCAATAATGTTAATTTTACATAACACAATCTCCACATTTTTAACGCCATTCAAATTATAATATTTCCTTACATTTAGGCTATCAATACTTTTCAACAGCATCAAAATCCTGACACATCATCCTTTGTCAATCTTGAAAACGGTTGCCGTAAGTTAATCGAAAGTTCGAAGTAAAAATGTAGTAAATTAAATAAACTGCGATTTAAAGCCGTTTAATTATGCCTTTAAAATTAGAACTTTATATTGTATAGTATAAAATTAGGTCGTATCCAGTGTTAGATCTTTTCACTTAAATCCTTTAAAATACTCAACGGATTTCAATGCAGCTTTCATCAATAGATAAAGTGACTAACATTTCAAAAAATATATTATAGTACAGAAAAGTAAAAAAAATTAAAGATTTATAATGTTATAAGGTCTTAACAAAATATTATTGTGCGCATAAATTGCGAAGATTGATTGAACTTTTCATCATAGATAAATATAATGTGCAGCGTTATATCTTACATTTTACAAAAATTTATATATATACGAGTATATCTCTCTTATAGATAACCCATCGATATTTAACTATTTTTATTTTATACATATGGCAAAAATATGGGTTATTTACCAAAATTATTTTATATAACACATTAATATTTTTAATCCTATTAAATACCATGATTACGTTTTTAATTTCAGGTTAATTTTCTATGGTTCTTATCACCTCTTAAGAGGTAGCTTTTTCTCTCATTCGGTTCAGTCTTTCCATCCAAAGGTTGCCTGGAAGAAATCGCTATTTGTTATAAAGCCGCCCATTGTACTTTATAATATATATATAACTGTTCGTTTTCATGTATTTTTATGTTTGGTGTACAATAAAGTATTTACTATTATTAATAATTTTCAGGTGATTAAATATTAAATTTAGAGAATTCAATTTAAATGGATATCATAGAATATATAAAAGATTTAATACACGTCTACATAGCGGTCGCTAGTATTATACAAACTATAATATTTACATTGTTAGATGAGTTAGCAGATTTCCGACGGATAATTTAATCTTGCAAGAAACTAGTGCGCAGGTGACATCGCTTTAAGTGTTCCAAGTGGTCAGGCTCGCAGACTCATCGATAGTTCGAATATGCTGACGTTATAATATTATCTGCTCTAGAGCAAAAAACTTTATGTCGCGATTTAAAATTTCACCCGTATTCATGGAAATAGAGCTAAATTTTGATGTTTTTTTTTATTATAAGATAAGGTCGATAAAGAAGCATATAATATGCTTATTAGTAAACGTCATCGCAGCCTATAGACGCTCGTAATAACACAAGTGCGTTGCCATTCTTGTGATTTTAATAAGATTATGTCATTACACAGTAATTTCACTGCCTTTCTTAATGTTTAACCCACTAACTGTGTCCCACAGTAAAGCGAACAGTAGTATATTGTAAGTATTTGGAGAATTTGTTGAGTGACGTACCAATCCATACGACATTTGTTATAAGTCCAACTCATGTTACTATAACCTATAAAGACTCCGACGAGTTTTATTTTATTTTTATTTATAGCTATAATCAGTCATATATATCAATATAAGTTGGAAGTAGGGTGTCGCAAAAGATTAAATATTTTGGTTGTATTTCCCATAACTGCCGCGCCAAGTAAACATGATATCATAAAGCGTAGATTCACATCAAGGTCGATGCGGCTTGTTGCATTTAAGACACGAGGTTTCGGATGGATAAACCTTATATCTTTTGTGGTTCCTCGGTCACCTGTTACTTGGCAGGTAGGATAATAATTTTATACTACCGGTTTAACCAACAGTTAAAGAACGAATTACGAGCTTTAAAAGTGTAATCTCTCATTGCAATTTACTAGCTAATTTAACACATGAATTAAAACGGTAGGTATATTTTGGAAAGTGTTCATAATTAATAAAGTTGCTATTTATAAATTAACCCTTTCTATTGGCCAGTTTTTAATAAATAATATTTTTTGATAATTTAAGAACAGTTAAAATAATTTCGAGACCCTCTATATAAATGCAAGGAAATTATTCTGATAAATGATAAAAAAAATAAATAAACAATTAACCAAAATGTATTTTGTAGAAGCTTATTTATACTGTTTAAATTTAAATTCCCTATTAGCGATGCGGCCGCCCATTGCACTTTATAATCACTTTTTAAGTATTTTTTTAATAATTTTTTATGTTTAGTGTACAATAGAGTATTTATTATAATTATTAAAAATATTCTTTTTCTTCATGTTTCTATGCCTTTTTATACAAATAATCTTCGGCGGTTATTGCTGCACTGATTAATAGAAGCATCTCATTTGAGACTTGTTAATAAAATGTATATTTACTCTGTATAACCTAATCTGATTGTTATGATCATGTATATTTTCATTCTAATTATTTTTTATATTTGCTTGAACTTAAATATCTTGATAATTAGAAGATAAGAGCTATGAATATCGAATAAATAAAAATTTTTTAAAATAATATCTAAGAAAGCCTAATATTTGATATACTCGACTTCAAGTGGGTTCGCGGTTCATAATTGCGTTTCATTTTTGCCCATAATTTTCAAAAACACAGTGTAAACTTATTTTAAATTTGTATTCGGACTTTTTTGAATCTACCTGCAATAGCATCGAGATTGTTTTTGCCCATCCGTGAAGCTCACGACTTGTTAGTTGTGGGCGCGTTTATTATTTTAATAACCATTTAGTATTCATAAACTAGGCGATAGTAGTTATATAGACTACTATTGATAAAATAGATCGCGGAAAATTGGCTTCTTTAAATAAAAAAGAATCTATTGCCCTATCTCTATGCGATTTCACGGCCACTTAATGTAACTGTTAATATTTGTGTTTGTCCATGTCTGGGTGTTAGATATATATTCAGAATTATATTTGTGATTCTTCTGCTGACTGATTTCTATAACACATGTGCTTTAAGCGACTTATTGCCGAGTCAGATCAATGCATGATGCCGTTGTGTGAATTCGTTCTGTGGTGACCTTGTTATTCCTGCCTAAAGTCAGGGACTTAGAGACTGACACAGCTGTTACAGTAAATTTGTATCCGAATATAGACAGCTAAATTACCTTCGAATGGAAACAAATTAACATTTCTACATACAATATTATAAATTTCATATACTTCCTTTATCCTATATCATTTCTACTAAATGGTATGCAATTTTACTATATGTACTCAAGAAATACCAAAGCGTAAATTTATTTAATAGATTTCTTTCCTGCGGTTCCCTTATAATTTTACTCAAGCTATAAATTAATTTTTTGTTATTTTTCCTTTGCACTAGTTGAAAACACTTGAAAATTATTTCTAATGTGGTATCTTTAATCATATGGATGGGGGACGCTTGGCATATTACTATCACATACATCTAATGATGTGATAGTAATATTGTAAATAATAACATTTTTTACTTTTTAATTGCACACGCCGGCTTAACCCGACAATATAGATCAAAATCATGTACGAGTAGTACAATATTGTACGATCTAAAAGGTCTTTAATTTTTTTCCCTAACTTTCCGCATTACACCCTTGCGAAACCAGGAAGGGCCGCTTGTATTTGCGTTATAAATATGAAACAAAAGAATTGTAAATGAGCTGCAGTTATTATATAATATTCTTTTCTATTCAACTGAAAGCAACAATGCAATGAGCCAGAGTCCAGAGCCGGGGAGGCTTTAGCATAAAAACGAAAGTACTGAAAAATCGATACAACGCTAATGTAGTGCTTGAAGCATAGCGTGACGAAAACGAAGACCTAATAGAGTGAAGTAATAGATTGACTGGCATGATAATAAAACTGCTAATTTTCTTACGACTTAAAATTTTGTATGGATTAGACCTGATTCAATGCAGTGGCAACTGTAAACATAAGAGGGTTGACAAAGTTCATTAGCTACCTATTTTCGCAAAGTTTCATCACACTTCAATCTGAAACACAGCTCGCATTACTGTGAGCTCGCATTATTGATTGATAGGGGGAGAAACAATGAAATTACTGACTAGTATGACTTGATAATTTAGGGTCCCGGTAGAATAGAATAGCAACTTGCTCCGTACCAAGTATTACAAGAGGCAAGGTATATCCATCCAAAACAGCGCAGCTTAAATACAACAGAGAGGGGATGGGCAGGAATATCGATTCCCACTATACCCAATATACCCCGTTAATTCATATAATAAATATAAACTTTCTTGTATATTATAATAATTCTGATTACTGAGAGTAGTCTCTCGATAGAATAGTTGTCAGTCAGTAGATGCTTACAATCCGCGAGTTGTAGACTACTAACCTTAGATTGAGTAAACCAACTTTCTCAGCCACTAAAAACAAAACTTAGTTGTATGCATTTTAGTTACTCCAAGTCTTCTTTGTGAGGATTTCAAGTTTTTTAATGAACGTTCCACAACCTTAATAAGCGACCTCCTCGGTGGAGATGAAAAATGAGCTGCAATTGTTCCTTCATTTACTTACAAGTTTAATTAAAGGAAACGAAACACAAATATTGACTTTTCTATAATCGGATTCATTTCTAGTATTCTTTATTAAATTTTAATGTAAATTAATAGCTGTAATTCATCATATCTTCACGCACACGAGTGTGTAATGCAGCTGTGTAGGATAGTTAACTCCCCTTTTTTTAAATCTTACCTTATTCAATTTGTATATCATTGTTTCTTTCTTTTTTTTCTAATTTTTGTCTGTAAGCTTAGTATTAAATAGTTAGTGTATTAGTTATTAGGTTGTAACACAGTATACACTAGCATAACTGCCATTTTATCTGTGAATTCTTATATGTTTTTTGTAATTAGTTTAGGAGTTCTTGTAATTTTTTAGTACATTAATAAATTATTATTATTATAACAGCTGTAGAAGGTCCACTGCTAGATAAGCCTCCCTAAGGGGGGATTCTGCGCTATGAGGGCGTGGCGGCAATCGCAAACGAGATCTTCACGACGAGGATGTTGCTTCCCATCCTCATGATGTACTCGCTCACACTTCAAACCGGGACACAGCAGTTCTACTACTGCTATCTTGCGGTAGAAATAAGTGAGAGTGAGGTACCTTTGCAGACGAACTTTGTAAAAGGTCTACCTGATGTACAATGATGCAAAAAAATACTGACAGGCCCGATGGCGCAGATGGTAGTGCTTCTACCTTGTGGGAAAAAGGTCGTCGGTTCGACCCCTACCCAGGACCAATATTTATATGATGACATTGGTTTTTGTTCTGTATCTGGTTGTTAAATATATGTATTAAAGTAGTATATTTGTGATTCCTCTATTGTCTGATATTCATAACACAAAGGTTTTAAGCAACTTTATATGAATCATGTCAATGTATGAGATGTTGAGTGAATTAGGAATTAATTCTATATTAAAATCGGTTCAGTAGTTTGAAAGTTCATTCTGGAGAAACACTGTGATGCATGATTTTTATATATGAATAATTATTTCATCAGACTCGTAACAGATTCGAAAGACACTACGGGTCATGCCAATTTTTTTAATGTCATACATCTGAGAAGCGCCGGCAAATACGTGCACAATACCAGTTCGCAAACGGCGAAGCCGCAGTGTTTATTCGAAAAAGAAAGGCATTGGAATTAAAAATAGTTGTGAAAATGAATGCAAGAAAGTTTACAAAGGAGACGAGTTGTACTTGTTTTCTCTTTACTGGAGTGGGTCAGCTGAAATATGCTTCCGATGAAAAATAATTAAACATCAAGTACACCGAATAGCCTTCAGTCAATAAACTCGAGGGGTTCGCGGTAGGTACCTTACCGTACCTTTAATGCGAATTATGGTTTAAGTTTAGACCAAATTAAAAAGATATTTTGGATTATATTTCGCTTTGATAAATATTTGCAGGCTTGTCTATTTAAGTAATTTACGCAAAGCACCGTTCAGAACGTTGGAATGTCTTTACGTCATATTTTTGGACGGTCGTTATTAATTAGAGGTTTTGATTTTACAAAGGTATCAACACTCGCATGCGACTTCCTTTGTATGAACATAATATATCATTATCATTACAATCATTAGAAGGCCACTGCTAAACCTCCCCCAAAAGGGAGAAATATTGCCCATAATTGCCGCGCTGGGCAAACGTGTTGACAATCGCAGAGCGCAGCTTTCGCAACGGGAATGCTGCTGCCCATCCCCACAATATGCATTTGAGCTTTATTTTCTTGGATGGATATACCGCCATCAATTAAAGCTATGTCAGTCATTTCTTCAGTCAAAGTTATGAAACATGTGTATTTTTTTTGGAAATCATCTTTTCCAAGGGGTTAAATGTAGGGTGTGCAAAGTCAGAGTTACAGTTTTACAATTTAACGTGGGTGATACAAAGGGGCACTGCTAGTTAATTTAAAAAAAATATAGTCTAACAGGCGTTGCTTACGAATAAATAAAAATTTATAATAAATCAGTCAATACGTTGAAAAATACTAATATTACACAAATGTCAATTTAGAAGAAAATACATTTATCGAATAAAATTACGTTATGTGGTCAAGTATATCATATTCCAAACAACGTACATTATCAGCAGTAGATCTATACTCTCGTTCTTTAGTGTATATGTTATAGTTAAAATTAGTTTTCTACCTTGTTAGAACTAGTTTTAAATGCCTTTACTAAGAAAATGCCTAATACTAGAGTTTGCCTTTATTATCACTAGAATTAGCAAATGCTCAAATCGAATATCAGCTCCAAAATACTATGTGTTGGTTCTATTGAAACACAGTGGTAGTAAGGTCAGTTAGATTAGTTAGATCTGCGACAACAGCGCGCGAGCCTAGCAAGCGAAGGGGGCATTCCGCGGCAACGGCCGGCAAGTGCCAAAACCAAAAAATAATATATTAACAATTGATAAATTACAAACAGTTCTATGTAGTTAGAACTAGTTTTAACTAATATTTGATTAGATCATTAGTTAATTCTAGTATTATCCAAGGTAAACATTGAAAACTAATTCGAACTAACTTAAACTCGTTATATCGAAAAAGTGTAATATAAATAATTATAAATAAAGGTGAACCATTACCATCATCATCAACCAGCCATTAGAAGACCACTTATACACATAAGCCACTTCAAAAAAGGAGGTTTTCTGCCCAGTATTTCAGTGCTGAGCAAGCGTGTTGGCAATGAAAAAGCGCAACTAACGCGAAGGGGATGCTGCTGCCCATCCCCACCCTGTGCATTTGAGCTGCACTGTATCGGATAGATATACCGCCATCTGCCAGTTCTGGTACCTTTGTCACCACTTACGACACCTGGTGCAGTGGGAGGTACTATTATATTCTGCCGGTACCTCACAGCTCTTAATACATTTAAATTCATCTCACGTTTTCCAGTAACTCTTGTTATATCTCCCGGTGATAATGATTCTGTTAATTAAGACAATTCAAGGCTTGGAACGCGTAGCTGGTCGTCTCTTTGATATCCTTTGTTTGAGATATTTTACCCGATTTTGCAGTAAATGAGAAGATATAATGTATTTATGTCAACACTATTATTCTAATGGAAGATGATGACGAGTCTTGAATATACAAGTACCAGCAACGACCCGCGTTCACCCGCGTTAAGTTGTAGAGCTTTCATATTTACCTTGCACCCTCTTCAACCTCCTTAAGAGATGATTTTAAAAATGTGTTTAATGCTTTTAATAAAAACCTAAACTGAGTTAAGAAACATAGAAGAAAAGAACTCCTGTACAATAATTCAAGTTCTTAAACTCAGAGATTAGGCCCCACGTTGATATATTAGTCAGTCAGCTTCTCCTTTCTATATATATAGATAGATAAATGTAAATCTCCTAAAATATTTAAATATAAACTATCTAGTGAGTCAAGGATCGTGGGTTCAATTCCCAACCGGAGCAAATATTTATATAGAATGTTTATATTTATTCTGTGTCTGGGTATTAATTATATGTATCTCAGTGTTTGTAATTAATTTGTTACCTAATATCCGCAACTTTGTGTTAAGTTATTTATCTCAGAGTCAGTTCAACGTATGAGATATCGTGTTTTAAAAAAATATATAGTTATATAAACTAAAATAGTAAAATAAAAAAGATATCAAAAGACTCCAGCTAGCTCATATCAACTCGCTAACGTTAATTTGCTAACGTCTCTCAAAAATCGTTTTTTAAGAAAAGTGAGGACGTACCGAACCTTTAACAAAAACCTTAAACGCTGCCACACAAAGACATTTTTTAATAATATCCCCTTTTTGATCAGCGAAGTGTCTACTGAAGACGACAATCGGATCTAGTTTAACAAATACGTCTCAGGAAATGCGATTTCAAGCAGACGTCAAGAGCAGGCCGATTTCACGGCCCAGTTTATCTGTGGAGCGAGGCGACCCTTGCATTTAATCCCGCTGTGTTATAGTTTGACGATCTACAGCTTTGTTACCATTACAATGACGGCGCTGTATGTATTGTTTTTTGCTTTTACTATAGATTGCAGCGCAATCTTATTGTTGACAGCGATAAGTTCATGACACAAATATTCTTTGTTATGAATATATTATCATCATTATCATATCAACTATAAGATTTCCACTGCTAGACATAGGCCAGCCCAAGTAATCTTCAATAGGACCGGTTGTATTCAGCCTGTGTCCAAGGCGATCCTGCGGTTTTAGTCAGATCGTCGGTCTATCTTGTGGGTAGACGCCCTACGCTGCGCTTGCCGGTACGTGGTCTCCATTGTAGAACTTCACGATTCCATTGTGAATAATCTTTCAATCTACAGGTATCAGTACCTCATCCAGGTGAAATATATTTTATTTTTATATTTTTAAATGATATTACCTAATTTACTTTAAGCAGACTAAGCGACTGGTTATAAAACACCATATGTGAACGATTTCTAATCAAAACTAATTAAATTAAAACAGTAAGTAATTATTCAAATATTAATTCTAATCGAACACCATCGTCTCTCGTGAAAAAGATTGCTGTAAAGTTGAAAACAAAGAAAAAGTATTTTAAAGCCGCTTTTAGCTGTAATATAATTTGCTTTATGTCTTAGAAAAAAATATAATACTGAATATTCAGTTTTGCCGTGAGGTACCGACAGAGGAGAATAGTACCTTCTCCTTTACCAGGTGTCGTAAGAGGCGACTAATGTACCAGAACCGACAAATGGCGGTATATCCATCCAAAGCAGTATGAATTAAATGCACACAGTGGGAATGGGAAGCAGCATCCGCATTGGGAAAGCTGCGCTCTGCGATTGCCAACACGCTTGCCCAATGCGGCATTACGGCAAAATTCTATTTTTTTTTTGGGTGGGCCGAGGACTTACAACTCCTTTCTATAAAAAAATATAATAATAATAATATTCTTTATTGTACATACCATAACCAACACATTCAAATAACATAGAAAAATATACATTCAAATAATCATTTAGAAGGTCCGCGAGTCAACAGTATTCTAAGATGGTATCTAATAGTCATACTTTCACCATGTCTCCACTTTGTCTTATTTCACAACATAATCTATTGCTATAAAAAAGAATCCCTATTTCCCATGATCATGCCATCACGTTTGAACGGCTGGACGGATTTTATTTATTTTATTGCGTTTGTTATTGCCAGAAGATGGATTTAATGTAAGAAAAAAATTCAAAAGATTGATCGGAAAATTATTAAATTTAAAAGTATTTATAACCATATCAATTCTATGTCAAATGTCAAATTAGAATAGTTTATAATGTCCAAAATTATTTATATACGCGCAAGAAAAAAAAAGACTAAAATATTATATATAAAAAAGCATTAGAATAATAAATACACTTTTATTTTTCATCAACATAATAATATTTCAATAAAATGTATATTATTTATCTTAATTATACCAATTTGAATTAAATAAACATTGTTAAGACAGAATAACGTCTGTCGGCCAGTTATTTTTAAATACAAGTAAAAACTATCCTTAAAGTGTATGACGTATTTGGCTAAAAAGAACCTTATTACCATGGTATTGTCTAACTTTATAAATGTATAAAATGGGTTCTATATATTTGCATCATAATTAGAAGTTTTATTATATCTTAATCATTACAATGACTGCTAAGTTTTTAACAAAGTTGCGTATATTATGGTAAAACGAGAAATGAACTTTTAGTTATCCTATTTTGTTGAAGTTAATGATAAATTTGTTAGCAAAAATATACTGCCACTAAGGCAGTATATTTTTGCTAACAAATTTAATAATCGCATCTTATTTCTAATCGTTTACAAACAACATCTCCTAATTATAAAGCGTTAGTAGAGTTTAAAAGGTGTTTTTATAACAATGTTTTCTTTCTAAAAAAGTCTTTGTTAGTGATATACTGAAAAATAAAACACAGAATAAATATAGAATAATGGAGTACGCGTATTTCAGTAACACTCAGTACTAGGAAAGTTTTAAGTACTTATTTGAGGTTGTTCTGGATGAGAATGAAGCCTTAGGGAGCATTATACGTCCTTACGTATACCATCATCGTCGCGATGCATTATGTAAATGTACCACGTAGTTTTAAGTTTACTTATATGTTGTTGTTCATACGGATATATTTAAAAGTAAACTCTTTATGAATTATTTTTGTAATTCATTTGAAAATGAATACTCTGATGTACATTATATCATCATTATCATCATATCAACCATTGGAAGTCCACTGCTGGATATAGGCCTCCCTAAGAAAGGGGGAATTTTGCCCATAATTTCCGCGCTAGACAAGCGTGTTGGCAATCGCGGAGCGCAGCTTTCACGCCTTCATGAATTTGAGCTATACTATTGCGGATGGATATTCTGCCATCTATTGGTTCTGGTACCTTAGTCACCTATTACGAAACCTGCTACAGAAGGAGGTACTATTCTATTTTGATGGTACCTCACGGCTTATATTATATATTGATGTATATACTTTACGCTATTGTTATATTATTGATATATTAAACTTCGATATGTTTGAATTGGGTTTAAAATGCCTTCATAATCATCCTAGTAGCTGTAGAATGCTTACTAATAGAAATAGGTCCCCCCGGTAAAGGGGTATTTTTACATGAACCGTGTAATATGTTTTATGTGGCATATTCGAAAAATAAGCATACAGTCCGCGTGATAGTAAGAATGAGCGCAGCTTATTGACGCTCATATTATCACTGTAGACGCGCGTTGCCAACCTTGTGCCTTGAAGATATTATGTCACATTGCACAGTAATTTCACTGCTTCCTACAACCGGAACACCACTGTTTGGCGGTAGAACGGGAGTGAGGTACCAATGTTAACCACTTTTGTATGAGCTATGCCTCTATATTAACATTTGAGTATTATTTATATTAATTAACAATAAAGAATTGTGAGCACATTTTGTTAAGGCTTGTAAATCGTATTATATACATGCACCGACAACGACCGTAAGTCTTAAGGATTATGAAATATTCACTTGTTATTCACAAATATTCACAGTTTGGTACATATAGTAGTAGCGAGGCGTCGTAACCGCAGCCTAAATAAATTTGTAAGATCCAAGCCTTGACGCGACGATACGGCACGCACGCACCAAGTAACAAGCCTTCTCAACATCGACTTGTATGTCTACTAGACATGATCGTGTTGTAGGTACGGACATTAGACAACAGAAATTGTGTAAGGATATTAGACAAAAGAGAAATATATATATAAACTACTAAAACAGCCGACTCTGATTATCTGAAGTAAAAAGATATATAAATGGAATCTAATGATGAATTTATGTGAAACTGAAGTGAAAAGACTAAAATAGTTTGTTTATTTGATTTTCCTGCCTAATTATTTATTATTTAAAAAAAAATATTATTTTAAATCACAAAAAAGGATATTATGTAGTGATGTTTGGACTTTTTTTCTTTTATATGTTTTTAATATGAGTATAACTTACGTTAAGTAATGACTATGTATGCTTGTGTAAGTAATAGTATGTGTATGTGTATACATGTATGGAGATGTATGTGTGTGTAGTCTCTTTAAACCCTTCTGTGCTGTTTTGTACATCTTTATTTTACACATGTAAAATCCTTTATTGGCTGTAAGTTTCGATAATATTTTTAATTAAAATAGATTAGCTGTGGATTTTTATTGAAAAAAAAATAAATTAAATAAACCGTGAGGTACGCACACAGTAGAATAGTACCTCCCACTGTACCAGGTATCGTAAGAAGCGACCTAGGTACCAGAACCGGCCGATGGCGGTATATCCATGCAAAAAAGTCAGCTCAAATGTGCAGGGCGAGGATGGGCAGCAGCTTCCCCGTCGCGATAGCTGCGCTCTGCATTTGCTAATACGCTTGCCCAGCGCGGAAATTATGGGCAACATACCCCCTTTCTTAGGGAGGTCTATGTGCTTCAGTGGACTTTTAATGGCTGGTGTGATGATATGATGAAAATAATACACAAGCCGGTCAAAGCGAGACTTCTTGTAATCCCTTCTTTATAAGGTCATCTGCATGCATATTTCACTTGTAACTACTCCATAAACTTACTCTTAAGGCGGAAACCGATATCGATAAAATATGGCCATTGGTTAGCTTAAAACATATAACAAAGGACATAACTCGCTTTATTACTTTCACATAACTGTATTATGCTGTTAACTATCGAATAAAGAAGTTCATACAACATTTGATACGTTGACCTGATTACGAGATAAGTTAACATTGGTTTTATGTATATCAGACAACAGAAAATTTATAAATATAATACTTAAATAATAATAATAATATATAATAATAAATTCCCACAAAATCTCATACATTGACCTGACTCCGTGGTAAGTCGCTTAAAGCACTTGTGTTACGAATGCCAGACAACAGAGGAATCACAAATATACTACTTAAATACATATATTTTACAACCATACACAGAGCAAACACAAATATCATCATATAAATATTTGCTCTGGGTGGGAATCAAACCCACGACCCCTGGTGCACAAGATAGGATCACTACCATCTGCGCCATCGGGCCAGTCAATAAATGATACTTAGAACACAGATAGAACAAATTCGTCAGAAAAATATTTGCTCACGCAGAGCATTGAGTGGGTTCGAGCGCACAAGGTCACTAACATTTGAGCCATCGGATCCATCAACAATTATGTCTGAATATTTAGCTAAGATCTTTTTGATTGCGCAAATGTACCCATAATTCACAGATTCGGCTTAATTCATTTAATTTTTAGACATTCTACAATTTGATCTACCATCGTACTATCAGATGAAAATCAAACAATTTATCAGTCACAAAAAATTTAAAATAATTACACTAAATGTTTTACTGACGAATAAAAAGGAGTACTCCCATAATTTTTAGTATTTATTTATATAAAAATATGCAAATTAAACAATAAAGAGAAATAAAAATTTTGATTTGTGTTTTGTCACCGTGCCAAAAATAAATAAAATAAAATGAAGTGCAAAACCGTAACTTTGTTTTATTATTATTAGATCAGATACTATCACGCGCACTGTATGTTTGTGAGTTGTCACAAGTATACAGTACGCGTAGTAAGCGTCACTACAGCCTATAGACGCTCGTAATAACACAAGGATATAAACTAATGCGTTGCCAGCCTTGTGACTTGAGGACATTAAGCCACATTACCCATTGAATTTACTGCCTCTCCCACGCAATAGACCGATATAGCGATGCGAACATTTCTATTTGGTGCTAGAAATAGGTAAGAGTAAAGTACCAACCACCCACTCACCCACTGGGGTGTACCAGCGCGTCGATTATATTGATATATAATCGACATATTACAATAATCCTCTTTTCTAGGAGTGGAGAGAGCCTATATCCAGCAGTGGACTTTAAATGGCTGGTATGATGTTGATGAAGTACCGATGCAGACAACCTTTTGTATGAGGTCTTCGTCATGTAAACCTTACCTGTACCTTTGTACCTTTTCTACAAACCGAACCTATTTATTTTTCTGACTCCGAGATGTCCGAGATGATAAAAGCACTTGTGTTACGGATATCAGACAACAGGAATCAAAAACTATCATATCAGCTGTAGGACAGGCACTGGATAAAAGCCTTTCCAAGCGATTTCTAATAGGAGCGGTTGTATGCAGCCTACGTTTAGCGCGGTCCTGCAGTTTTTATCATTTATAGACCAGCGGTCCACCTTAGGGATGTACGCACTACGCTGCGATTCGCTTACGACTCTAATCACATATATAATACTTAAGTACATATTTATCATAAAAAAAACATGACAAACACACACACACACACACACACACATATATATATATATATATATATATATATATATATATAGATAGATATATGTATGTGTGTCCTGGGTGGGGATTAAGCCCTTTAGCGTACAAGATCACTACCATCTGCGCCGGCAACAAATAATTGCCTTTTCGCGCTGTCTTTTTACAATTTATAAGAGACAAGCCTTTTATAGGGTACCATTAATGCTTAGAACGCCGCTAAAGTTAAATTATGCAGAAAAAAAGCAGGCATTAAAAAAAGAGTGGAAGTGATAAATCAAGAAAAATCCCGAGGACAACATAAACAACTTGAAAGGTATTTACTTTGTACAATATTAAGGACGAGCAAAATCGTCCATCGCGGGGTTCTGTATACAAATTCAAGTATAAGCGAAATAAATCTCTTTGTAATACAGTTTCATAAGTACATAGAGATGCAACTCAAAATAGCCCAATGAGGGCAATGCTTGGAATGTCTTTCTACGATTAAACAAGGAATGAGGAGTTTAACAGAACTAAAGTTATCGATCGATATAGACCACGGATTAGTAAGTTTGAATAACAGAGGGCTGGGTACTTGGTACGCAGTACGGATGGCCGACAGAACCGCACGATCCAGGAAGAAGTAGAGTCTGTAGAATCCTGACCACGCACCACAAAGCACCACCAAGCACAGCTTGGATTGTCCAGCCGCAAAGGTAAACAGACGATTTGACTAAAACCGAAGGATCATGCTAAACACACAGGCCGGATATAACTGGTCCTATTGGAGATTGCTTAGGGAGGCCTATGTCCAGGAGTATACGTCATACGCCGGAAATGGTGATGATGATGATGATGATATAGGTGCAATGAAACACATAACGTATATCTGAGAATTTAGATGGAAACTATACTTTTATGTAACAATTCAAAACTAGAATTTTATTTACCTTTCGGAAACAGAGTAAACGACCGCATTAGGGTTCAAAATTCGTTGTGATTGAAATTTTCCTGAAGGTATTCTGTATTTCATTTGAATTTGCGTGACTGCAGTCTATAGACACTCGTGAAATAAATATGCGTGAAGTAAATAGCGTGCCGCCAACCTTGTGAACTGAAGATACCGTGTTACATTTACCAAGTAATATGCCTCTCTTACCCTAAAAATAAATTTTGTCGATATCTTACAGAAAAATAAAAAGTCAAATATATTCCAATTTATACATTGTTATTAGGGTAAAAACTAGCTTGTGTTATTTCAGATTCTCAATAATCAGTGTTCTGCCAAATGCCACCGAAACCCGTGCAGCCGTTCCGGTGTGAAAGAGTTACAAATATCCCGCTAATAAAATATTAGTAAGATGATATAGCAGTAGACTTCATATGCCTGGTACGATGATAATGATGATAAAATAACCAAAATAGGGTGTTCATTCGACACAGCAATCTCTTTGTGACTTATAATAGTTATAAGGCTCTTTATAGCTTAAATTGTTACCATCCAACTAGATAGAAATAACCTACGTGATTTATAACAAATATTTGATATAATTTATTTTTAATACTGCAGGTAGTAAAAAATACAATTATCATATTAACATGCAAACAGTCTAAATTCGAACAGCTGTTTTATAATAGTCATAAAAATAAATGATTTAACAATAGTATAATAAAATACAGTTTAATATCAATGGACAGTTAAAATTCAAGATGTAACGTAACCCATTAATAATTCTGCATCCATCAATACTGAATGGGCAATCAGTACGTGCAATAGTCATCTGTATTTTGGTTTTACTACTTATAGGGATGTCCTTTCTATGTGGAAGCAGTAAGGATTGTATTTGAAATGGCCATCAATCACTAATTTAAAAAAACCTTTATTATCTGTTTTTACCTACCAGTAACTAAAAAGTTATACTTAAAAAATAGATCATTTTTCTTATGCGTTTTATCACAACCATAAGACGTCCACTGCTGGACATAGGCGTCTCCCAGTAATCTTCAATAGGACCGGTTGTATGCGGCCTGTGTCCAGCGTGATCCTGCGGTTCTAGTTAGATCGTCTGTCCATCTTGCGGGTGGAAGCCCTACGCTGCGCTTGCCGGTACGTGGTTTCCATTCTAGAACCTTACTACTCCATTGGTCATCGGTTTTGCGTATCAAATGCCCTGCCTTCTACGTCTTCAACTAACTATTCTTGTGCTTTTAGTTTATTTTAAATAGCAACATTGTTTTATTAGACCAGGTCGACAAACGAGTATACGGTTTGCTTGATAGTAAGTGTTACCACAGCCTATACATGCCCGTAATATTACCAGGATATTACTAGTGCGTTGCCTACTTTATAACTTGAAGATATAATGCCAATTCACTCACCAATAATTTCACTGCGTCTATCACACTTTAAACAGAAATATAGCAATGAGAACACTGCTATTTAGCGGCAGAAATAGTTGAGAACGAGCTATCAATGCAGACGACCTTTTTATGTGGTCTATTTTAATAAAATATAGATGAAATATATTGTTGAAAGATATAGAGACAAACATTGTTTATTAGGACCATATTGATGTAGTCTCTCATAGAGATGCGGCGTGTTTGCGCATATTTATATCGATTGACCTTCTTATGTTTGTATTCAATTTATATTTATTAGCTTTTTTAATGCATCTGGTACTTTGCGATCAGCTGACATAAGACTTTTTTTATTAGAGGAACCCTATAAAACAAAAAACGCTCGGAAAACTTCGGCAATCCGACGTTGTAGGTGGATTGTCAGCGTAATCCTCGCTCCGAATAAGATTATCCCTTTTCTAAAACAATATTTGCGAAAATGCTAATGTGTACTGAAGGTCTTTAAAGGGTGATCTTTTTTCAGAGATTTTTTTAACATCTTAAGAATGATTTAGGTACCTAAACAAATACATAGTGCAGGTTTCCGTGAGTTTAAAGTTTTAAATACAGTAGAGACAGTTTCTAAAGAAAAGATGTAATTTATACATATAATATATATACCGCATACAACCAGTCCTTGTATTTTTGCCGAAAAAAAATCAAAAGCAATCAAAAATCAAATAGACGATATTAATGATTCGATTTTACTGACAACTGTATATATTTTTTATTTTATCTTTAATTAATAAAATTTATCAATTGAAATATGGCAACAAATTTACAAATAAAATTCATAATGCCATATATTTTTCCCGAGTGAAAATCGAACCCACGACCTTTAGCGCATAAGACAGGATCTCTATAATCTGCGCCAACGGGTCCGTCGAAGTTCCCTAACCACGAAACGAATTCGATACCTACGCAAAAAAGCTAGCTCCGTGCAACTAAACCTCTGACGAGCCGGCACGAACTGTTTATGTATTTTTCAAAAGGTCAAGTTTGTATGACGTAACTTGCATTATCTATGGACCCTCCACCCGGTTTGCATGAAGTTGAAATTGCCATGCAAGATGAAGTTGCAAGCCATTGCACAAGTTGGATTGACTCTGTAATGCATTTAGGTTTAGGTATCTGTGCGGATGCTACATTGCTAAATGTAATAATGTTACTTAGCTCTTAGCAGCCAATATAGCCTTTTATTGATATTCACACAAAATCTCATACATTGACCTGACTCTAAGGTAATCTTTACAGATGAATGACAAATATAACACAAATTAGTTCTATTCATCTATCATTTTAAGCCAGTATTTGATACTATATTTCTTTTTAAAATACACATTTTACAAAAAATACAACCTGAAAAAAAATAACTCGATTCAAAGAAATTACTTAATCGTTGGAACATAATACAAAAATAGCTCATTCGAATGGAATGGTGCAATATCCAGTATGACAAGACCGCGTAACGTTGGGTTTATGTTCTAGAAGTTTCATAAATTACAAGGAAAAATTTAAAGAATACAAATTGTAGGTCCTTATAGGTGATGTAATGATGGTGATGATGTTCTCAAGTCGTGTGTAAAATGTTATTAAAGCCGTTAAAAACTAGTAAATAGTTTTTAACGGCTTTAATAACATTTTAAATATTGAGCGACGTTTTGATGAAATTTGACTACAATCAATCTAGAGAACGGTAGCTGATGTACAAACGGCAAAGTTGCCGATCGGGAACGATAGTACGACACTCACTATTTGACGTGGGTCGAATATTTGTTTGCTAACCTAGTAGCACAAAAACGAGTATTCTATCCGATCCATTGATTGGACGCGCGAGGTATATATTTTGATTACATAAGCAGAGCTTGCGAATTCTAGTGTTGCACGGTTAAAACCAGTTTTTATTCGGATCAAATAAGAGCATTTGAAAAGTATTTTTTTAACTGTCGGTAGAACGACGCATTGTAAATTAACTTTGTTTCGTAGTTCACCGATAGTATTAAAGAAATCGAATATATTTTTATTCTTGAGGTATTTCGTTTCGCTATCTAAAAATATCAGTAAAACATGCATTGTAGGATATAGGATCCCAAGGACCAGGAGTATATTTCCCACAAGATAGGGCTGGGCAGCAGAGCAGAGCGTAAATATGCGACGGAGATGCTGGTTTCAATTTTCTGTCTGCTGCATTTACTGCCGTCTAACAGTTCCGGTATCTCCGTAACCGGTTATATCGTCTTGTATAGATGAAGATCCTATTCCTATAAGTTTAGTATTTTATTGTTAAAAATTTCAATAATTTCCTAGAATATTTATTTTGTCTATATGAATGTGAATTTGTTTGAAACACAATCATCATCATCATCATACTAGTCATCATATGTCTGTTGGACATATGCCTCCCCAAGAAAGGGGGTATGTTGCCCATAGTTGCCGCGCTGGGCAAGCGTATTGGCAATAGCAGAGCGCAGCTTTCACGACGGGAAAGCTGCTGTGCATCCCCATAACGCCGTATTTGAGCTGACATTTTTGGATGGATGTACTGCTATCTGTCGGTTCTGGTATCTTAGTCGGTACAACACCTGGTACAGGGTTAGCTACTATTCTACTCTGCCGGTACCTACACAATAGCAGAGGGTTTAATACCTACATCACTCTGTATAACTATAGGTAGGCAGAGACTTTATCTCCACTTGCTTCGACATATCTCTCTCGTTTCCTTTAGTGTATTAGTCCTTTCATACTCGCTCGATTATTTTTGGTTTTTCTGACCTGGATTTTCTTTAATATATAAGATTAGATAGAATAAAGAGATATAGTAGCTTTATATTTATGTCAAGAATATTAAAATTCATGTAATAGTTTCAAAAGATATATATTGGAGATTCGGAAAAAAAATAATGGCCACATCTGTCTTCAGATGGTATTGGATGCTGTCCAATATCTTCAGAAGTAATATAAATTATATTGTGTTTTGTACTAGCACACATATGGCACCATTCATTGTAAATATATGAAGTCCCAGACATACCCAATCACTACATCAGTTTCGACAAACCACGATTAGTCGCGAAAAGAACACCGTTTTATTTTATGGATTCTTTGCTAGGTTATTGTAGTTATAAAAACATCACAAATCTAAAAATAAGATGGTTAAAAAAATACCACCTGCCTGGGATCTTGTCATACATTTGATCAAGAACCTGATACTGTCAGCCCCTATTGCGTGGATGGTGAAGCGAAACGAAAAACATTTAAAAATATATCGTAATTGTAACTTTAAAATACTGAAAAAATATCTTTTGCCAATCTTAAGACCGGTTGTCGCAAGGTAACCGTCGCACTAAAAAAGTTAAAAAAGCCGCGTTTTAAAGCCGTTAAAAGGTAGTTTAATTATGATTTCTTAATTCAATAATAAAATAAAAAGATATTTATTTGCCGAGAGGCACTAGCGAACCGGAAGAGTGCCTCCTCTTAGTGTCTTAAGAGGCGATAAAAGTAACTAAACTGACAGCTGGAAGTATATCTACCCGAAATAAAGTAGCTCAAATGCAACAGACGGGGGTTAGGCAGCAGCATCCTTGTCTCGGAACTACGCTCTGCAATTGCCATGAACGCGCGGCATTTATGGATAAATTTCCTATTGCATAGGGAGCATTCCTTTTTTCAGCAGTTTTTAAGGCTGTCATGATGATGATGAATTACTTTTCCTCGGAGTACTTAATCATTTTTCTATTTTCAAGATTGTAACATCTAATGTTACAACGTGTTGCATAATAAAGAGCAAATATGATGACATTATATTATCCATGCAGTCTATAATATACTTACATAGTTACATCTATAATTTGCTATATAAATTCCTTAGACTCAAACGTTGCCTAGAATATATCGCCGATCATCTTTGCGACGTCTTTGCCAATATTAGTTACAATTTTATGTATGGTGTAGACTTGTGAACAATAAAATGTTTATGGTTTATGTGCAATTAATAATTTCATAACATTAACATGTAAACAGATCTTTAAAAGGCTCCAAGTTTCGAATTCATAAGGATTTGAATGGGACAAACGGTTGAACAATATCAATCACTGTCAAAAGCAAAAACTCCGTCTAAGCAATAAATCATTTTGGTAAATAAAAGATTAAGGAAATGTCCGAGGGGATTAATCTAATTGAGCAGAAGTTTGTGTAAAACTTACAGGGCTAGCTAGCTTTCAGCACAATGGTTATTCACAAAACACTGGGTAAATATTCGCTTGTTTTCCTAAAAACAAATATAAAAAGCCCCAAAGAACATTTAAAAATGTATCTTAAAACATCACATTTATTTGATTGCAATAACTCTGTTACAACCAAGTTTTCAAAACCAGCAAATAGAAACAGGGAATCTGTAAATTAAACATAATTAAGTTTCCTTACTTGTAGACGTTACTTTGTACTTAACGTAAGCGATAATACAAATATATATTTAAATGATAAATAATGGCTTTTTAGTTTCACTTAAGTTAATACAAACTACAGAAACACAAAGAAACCATATATATACGTGTAGTATACAGCCGACAAAATACATTAGCAAATGAATACGATCAAAACAAATACTATATATCACCCGTTTTTTAAATATGCAAACTGTAAACTACCAGTAGTCTAAGATTGAAGAAATAGTATTGATGAACTGACCTAATTAATTTGTTAATTTATAAAAGCAGAAGTTGACTCACTGACTCAAGGCAGGGCCTTAACTATAAGGATGAGAAACTTAAAATTTTGCTCAAGGGTTCCTTTTACGACGAAGGGGAGTATCAAGAAAGAGTTTTTGGAAATTCACCCCTTAACGGAGTAAAACAGGGGTGCAAAATTAGTAAGAAACGTTGCCGTTTTTGATCGCTATTCGAATGAAATTCAGTATAAAGGTTCTTTAAAGTCATGAAAGTCATGAAACACCTGTAAAATATTTTTTTGCAAAATCATCCCTAAAGGATGTAAATAAGGGTTCAAAGGTGGTTTGAGTGTTCTACAATATTAAACGTGTGAAACCGCAGGGTGCTGCTAGTATTGTTTAACTTTGGTGAATTTCTGAATCTATGTATAAAAATTAATATGATGATATTTGTGTTTGTCCTGTGTCTGGGTGTTAAAAATATGTATTTAATATATATGATTTATATATTGTCAGATGTTCGTCTCACAAATGCTTTAAGCATCTTACCACGGAGTCAGGTCAATGTATAAGATGTTCTGTGAATATTATAGATATTTCATATTCACCTATTATATATAAAAAAATTAACAAATACCAATCGTAAGTTGCTTTGCTGGACCATTGCTCCTCCGCCATTTTAATATCAAGTTAAATGTCATGTTGGAATTGCTACATTGGATAGTGTTTTTATTGTACAAACAAAATGTTTCCTAAAAATTACTCTGTTACGAGCGATATGTTCAATTTATATATAGCACCGAAAGACACCGACAAGAGCGTTAATTCCCAAGTGTTTGCTAATCTAGCAATATCAAAAACATTATAACAACATATTTAAAAAAAAACTTGTTCTGAAACTTCAAACCTAATAGAAAAATTAAATTTAGAATTAATACTGTTTTATTTTAGGGCTAATAAAAAACCGTTTATTTGCACAACCTATGGTTTGTACTGATAAAAGAAATAATATTGAACGAATAAAATAGTATTCAATGTTTTAACAATTTGTATCACATAGCATAGAATCATAAATTCGGTAATAGTTATACAATACTCGCAGCTCCCTGAGGTTTCACCCGCTTTAAATTGTAGAACCTTCATACTAGATTTGCACCTTCTACACGTTTTTCTTATCTCCTTAATAACCTCCATATTTGAAAAAAATATTTTACATGTGCTTTATAACTTTCAATATAAAACTTTTAAACGGAATTTAATTCGAATATGTTCAAAAATAGCAAAGTTTCATACTAATTTTGCACCCCCGTTTTACTCCCATAAGGTATCCCATAGTCTCCAATAATAAAAATCATTTGGTAATGCTCCCCAACGTTATAAAAAGAATTTAGTTTTAATCAGTGAAAAACGAAAGTACTCCAGAAAAAACATTTATAACCAGTGAAAAGTACGTAATATAGAAACCGCTCTCTCAATTACTGAGAAACCACCGCACTACACCGTTCTGTTGTTTCGTAGAAACAGCGAAATTGCGAGATTATTAAACTTACCACAAAAATAGAAACGTATTTAACTTTGACCTGCTTTACTGAGATGATGCCTCGGCGGTTTCGTATGCAGTAATGTTGGTCGGAGTGCAAGTGAAATGTGGATTTACAGTGGCAATGGGCTGTTTTTTTGCGTATCCATTTATATACTACGGAAGTTCGACGCCATTATGACCAGCGAAACTTCTTAGTGTTTTTTTTGACTGACATTTCTATAGTGTTATGTTTTAATATAATGTATAAGAGGTGACTATTATAATTTTGTCGGTTTGAACTCAAGTTAAATAAAGAGATAATTCAATACTTTATTTACACAATTGTTCTTGTTTCCATAATTATTTATTTACCTTTAACTTTTCCCTATTCAGTTTTTAGTTTTCTCTTCTTCGTCACTGCAATGGTCTGTCTTTAAATTAATTTAGATTCAGCAGACAATACAATTTGCCGTGAGGTATCGGCAGAATAGAATAGTACCTTCCCTTGTATCAGGTGCCGTAAGAGGTGACTAAGGTACCGTACCGTAGAACCGAGAGGTGGCGGAACATCCACCAGAAACAGGGCTCAAATGTATAATATAATATAATAGGCGGGGATGGGTAGCAGCATTCCCGTTGTAAGGGCTTCGTTCTGTGGTTTCCAATATGCTAGCCCTACAAAGCAATTAAAGGCGAAATTCCCCCTTTCTGAGGATGGCCTCGTCGACTTCCAGTGGCTGGAATGATGATGATGAGATAATCCAATTAAATTGAATTATTTATTTAGCATATATATTTTTTTTATTGAACACCTACGATGACACCACGATTATTTACTTCGATAAAATATGAAGCTTTAACTTCGTTCCAATTTTTCATAAATTTCTTCAAATACATCGTAAATAATTCCAGCCATATTACATTAACATTGCCCTTAATATTAGAAATATCCGTAAAAAAATTGACTGGTTGGTGGAGTTATAATTTTATATTATTGTGTGAAATCGACTCAGAAATAATGAATCGATTACAAGTGTATTTGTTTTAGTTTATGTGACTAAAAACAATTCAAGAAAAAGATAAAACTTCTAAAAGGTGGGAAATAAATTTTTACCCCTCTGTTTTTACATCAAATTATACTACTAAGGTGTTAATGTCTGCTGTTTATGGTAGAAGACAGCGCTATCTCATTAATATTGGTGTTATTTACAGATTTTCAAATATCGTAATATAAGATAGATGTCGTTCGAATTCATCTTGAAATATGACAATTTTGTTCCCTATAAAATTATGTTACATAATTTTTTTATACAAAGGGACTAATATTGTAATTTATGTTTCTTTGTGATCTAAAGAGTTTCTAGCAAACTTAATGTGTTCATATTATTCTTACATTGTTTCATCAGTAAAAGCCCATCATCTGTGTTCCGCCGCCTCATTACGCCTCGTTAATTAAAAACAACAAAACAATAGTTGTTCCAAAGTTTTAGATCGAATCTCAGGAGATCCAGTTAATCAACCTTTGAACTTGGGGACAATGGTGAAGCGCCCAAAATGGAGGTAATTAATGGGCCTAGCTTTATTTCCGCCGTGATAAACACAATTTATTAGATTTAGTAAAGCTGAGTTATATTTGAAGAACTGACGGTCGTTGTAAATTTATTTTTTGTTAGGTTAGGTTAGGTTGGGGTACCGATTAAGTAGAATACCAGTAGAATACCCCCGTATACCAGGTATCGTAGCGGGTGACTGAGATACCGGAACCGATAGATGGCAGTAAAACTATCCAAACGAGTCTAACTCAAATGCAACAGGGTGGGAATGGGCAGTAGTATTCTACGGTCTGCGATTGCCACCACGTCTGCCCAACGCGGCTATTATGGGCGAAAATCTTTCTTTCTCGGAATGCTGAATGAAATGAACATGTTATTCAAATTTCTTTTAAATTTATATACTGGTTTCTTGACCATCATTGCCACTTAAATCGTCTAACATTAACTCGTCTATACAAACTATACTCGTTAGTATTTGAAAGGTTTTAAGGTGTAGCAACTTATAGCTTATTATTACAACAGAGTTTTAACATAATCTTCACCGTATTTAATTCCTATATAATATTATTAAAAATTATTAAGTCATATATGTTACCTCTCACTTTATTTCTGAACATTCATGTTTCTGCATAAGATTCTGCAATTTTGAAGCTTTTCATTCACTTCTACATCCGCGTGGTCTTCTCTTTGTATTGCATCCATTGAAAGCTCGTGTATGTGTTCGCAGGATAGAAAAGCATTATGCTCTTCTCTAAGCTTTTAAGCCTTTTATTCACGCAGCAGTGAAAGAGTAACGAACAGACAGGCACATCTTGACATAAATACCTGCAATTATGGATTGTTGAGTTTTTGAAATTGGAGCATCGTTCTTTGTAGATGTTCCAATTTCAAAACTTGGATCGAAAACGAAAAGATTCATAATTCATCTTATAAAATTAAAAATATTTTTCAGTTACATGAATTATTGGTAATAAAACACAAAGACATTGACCATACATTATCGTTTATACTATTTCAAAATAAAACAAAGTACTTACTTCACTAGTAACTTACGTATATTATTTGCAAAACACAAGGCCAAGTTTTCTTATTAAACTAGATTCAAATAAAGAACTGTTATACCCTATTCTTTAACAAGCTAATGCTCCTTTTCTATCTGTTTTGCTCAAGACATGGATATATCTAGTTATGGATGATTCTATTATACGGCCGTTGTTACTTTTTCAAATATAATATCATTCCCATTTCCCTCCAGAGCTCCACGTAATGTCTTTCTCAACACACTGAAAACTATCGAAACATGATTTGCATATAAATGGTTTGGTTAAACTTTTACCCAAAAGTTGATTTTCGATCATGTTACACACGGAATTGTAATCTTCGAAAAATATTCATGAATATGAAATAAATGAATATGAAAAACAACATTTTTGTTTAAAACACCTAAATAAAATATGTGATGAATAAATATGACTATTTCACTAATAGTCATATTTTTCGTACGATGTTTCGGTTACTTTGCATCAACAGTTCTCAATATTTACAGTAAAAAATTAAATAAATCGCGTTTGAAAGCTATTAAAAATGTGCACGAGTAGTAAATACTTAAATATAATATACAATTAATTGAGAAGATTTTCATAAAATAAAACTATGTTAATATATTAGAATGAAGTTTGTTACTTTAACTTTGGCTTAAAACTGTTGATTCTCTGAAAATTGAGCTCCCCAGAACATTAGATATGTATACCAAATGTCAGGAGTATGAGTGTCTGCTTTTGAAGAATAGTTATAATCAGCATTTTATTATATCCTTGGATATAACATATTCCAGGAATCAATGGGAACTTTTTGACAATCCTAACCTTAGTTAAATTAAGGTGAAACAACAAGTTATTTCGTCTGTTACTAAATTCTGAACCAGCCATCATGAAACATTGCTCAAACTTTAAAACTTTATTGCAAGTATAAAAAAAATTAAAGGTAACTTTTTACACAAAATATTAATGATTCCTATTAAATGCAAAAAGCAAGCATGTAAAAAGTTTTTTTTATTGTTTCATCGATTTGAGTTAAATATAAGATGAATGCTATTAGCCAGTGTTATTATTTTAGAGTTATTTCTTCTGTAGATTTAAAAGAAATGCATAGATTATTTATAAATACTCAGCCAAAATCATTATTTGAAAAAACACTTGAATGTACATATTAATAAATTTAAATATGTACTTCCAAATTAATATTATTTACGACAGCAATATATTTTTATACTGAGACTTGTAACATCAACATTTGTAATTCTTAAAGTAACTTATCAAGATATTCAAGAAATCATACAAGAACACAGATGATTACCGCAGGATACCAACATAGTAGAATTGTTCTTCCCTCTGTACCAAATGTCGAATGAGGCGCTACCAGAAGGGATAGATGGCGGTATATCCAACCGAAACAGGATAGCTTTAATGCAAAACAGAATGATTAACGCTGCCTTCGATTCCTGAAGTTTCCTCTGCGATTTCCATTACGCTAGTTCAGCATGAAAATTGTTTGCCGCAGCTTGGAATAATCTGCGGCCATCCCCTAGCTAACATGACGATTAATGCAAACCTATACTACCATTGCGTTATTTCTTCGCTAAATATGTGAAATGATCTTAACAATACCTTCAGTGTTAAGGGGTTTTATTGTGTAGATATCCTAACCATTTACACGATCCAAATATATAATCTGCAAGATAATCTGACTGAAGTATCTGCTTATCGCGGATTACCACGTGAAGGGTTTTTGCAGCGGTAGAACTGTTAGGAGTTGATACGACGTATTTACTGACCATACGACCAATTCGGACGGAACGAGGGGAATATTAAGTCTGTAAGGGGTTATGAGGTTGTTCTAGATTGTCCTTTTAAAGGGAAATAAGACATAGGTATTTTTCACGCGTTTATTTTGCTATGTGCTTAAGTGGAGCGATTATTTTAACTTACGAGTCTTGTTTTTATTTATAAGTACAATTATTATTGTGACTTATATGATTGTATGATGTTTATATGGATTTGGTGATACCGCTTCCTGTATCAGATGTTGTGAGTGGTACTGGAATCGACAGATCGCTGTGTATCGGTAGAGATGAGGTGCAGTATTCTTATCGTAAAGTTATGGTTAGCGATTGCAACTGCAGCTGGAAATTTAACCAATAATTGCCATGCTGGTGCATGGCAATTATTGGTTAAATTTCCTCTTTCTTCATTATCTTTATCATATCAGCCAGTAGACGTCTTTTGCTGGACATAGGCCTCTCCAAGAAAGAGGGAAATTGTCCATAATTCCCGCGTCGGGCAAGCGCAGTGGCAATTGCAGGGCGTAGCTTCGCGACGAGAATGCTGTTGCCCGTCCCCGCTCAGTTGAATTTGAACTACATTATTTTAAGTGGATATACTGCCATCTGTCCATACCTCAGTCTTCTTACGACACCTTGTACTGATACTATTCTACTCTACCAGTACCAGTACCGACCGGTACCCCTTCTTAGGGAGGCCCTTTTCCAGTAGAGGACTTTGTTTGTCTGTCTTGTCTTTCCAAAATTTGTTTGTCTATCTTGAAACAAATTTGTTTCTGTATATATTTCAATGAAGACTCTCCTAGAGGATTTTTGAAACATGGAAGATGTTTGCAGTCTATATTATTTAATGCAGGTGTGTGATCTTCTCTTGAGTACTATATACCTACAGCCACTTCAAGTTCCTAATCCTCTATATTTTGGCTCGGTATTTCCACAGATGAGTTCACATTGCTCGATCATGCAAATAGCCTCCAAATATTATCTTCAGACTATTTATTATATTAAAGAGAAAAAATTTCAAATATCAGAATGGAAACTACAGCTTTTGTTATCTTTTGAAAAATCTGGAAATCTCTTATACTTTACCAGTAGAAAAAGAGTATATTTTTAAATGATTTTGGTTAGTAGCGAGATATTAACCATCTCACGACCCTTTTGGCGTCGTAACGAGCAATGTAATAGGTGTATTATACGCGTTGAATGTTCTGGATTAGCTCTCATGAGGGTTGAAAGCATTGGGGTGGTTTCAACACTCTTAACAGTGAATACTCCTCTCTAATCCTAGTTCTATTAACAAATTTTAGTATAAAATTTATGTTTAAATGGCCATTTTGTAGAGCTAAAATTACAACTTTTATTTAAAGGACGAGATAAAAATATTGTCCAATATTATTATACACACACACACACACACACATATATATATATATATATATATATATATATATACACACACACACA
>JACJUM010002878.1:16716638-16907827 GCA_020976665.1 Heortia vitessoides
ATATATATATATATACAGGCGGCGAGGCGCGGAAGGAGGTGCGGACAGGAGAAGCTGACTGATGGACTGACTGACATAGTAACGCACGACCTAAAATACAAAGTCATAAAAATTTAGTATTTAATTCATTTAGAATCAATTAGATGACATGGTTTCTGAAAATCCTGATAGCAGTTGCCCAATTTAAATTACGCTCAAATGTTTGAAGAGGGCATTCTCAATGTTTCTGATCACATCCTATCCTAATGCGTTCAAAAACATACATTTTGTACACACATAAAACATATTCTAGTAATAAATTCAATTATAACAAACCGCATGCCAGCCCATCAAATCGTTTTATCATCCTGACAGCAACCATTTCAAAACCTCATAATAACCATTTAATTAACAATAAACAAATGAAATAATAGCCTTGCCTTGCCTCGGCTTCATTGTTCTTCGAAATAAGCAAATACAAAATCGTAAAGAGTGAAGCGGCCATATAAACCCTGCTTTGTTTATTGTTCGTTGGAAATAAACAGTTTACCTGCATAGGGTTTGTGACCTTCGAATCCTTTTTATTTGGAGACGGTCGAGTAACTTTTAGGGCTGCGGTTGGGCAGCAAGCGTCTCTGAGTGGGGAAAGTGCACGTTTTTAAGAGGTTTCTATTGTGTTTTATGTAATTAATAACGAACTAGCGACCCGCCCTGGCTTTGCATACAAGCAATCAGGATAAATATTTTTTATTGTAGGTTATCCCTAACAGGTAGATACCACAGCGGACTTTTTTGCAGACCTTTTATGGTGTACAATACTATAGAACACTATTTTGATTTCTCTTAATCGGCTTAGCCAGCGTTTACAGCATAATTGCAAAATATATATTCTTTTTTTCAACAATATAATAGAAACTTACTCATACTTTATTTTGCATATTATATTATACCTACTTCCTCCTAAATCAATTTATTTATTAAAAAAGCTGTGAGGTACTGGCAGAGTAAAATAGTACCTCCCTTTGTGTAGCTTAAATGCATACGGCGGGGTTCGGCAGCAGCATCCCCAAAAGCAAAAGCTGCGCTCTGCCATTACCAACGTGTTTTGCCGAGCGTGGCAATTATGGGCTTAAAAATTACTTCTTTCTTGTACAGGTCTATAACTAACAGAGGATTTCGAATGGCTGATATGTTTAAAAAAATACATCAAAATCCCATGCGTAGATTAAAAGGTCTAAGTATACATCGGGCTAGTACGTTTTCTTCGAATAATTTGTTTTCTTTTCTAGATGTACTTCTTCTACCTAAGACAGAGGCATATTCCTATATTAAAAAACTAACAGCATCCCGCTTTTTCACCAGCCATTTGTAAATGTAGTAGAGCCCATAGTCACACTCAGTAGTGTTCCTGTCATGTACACAAAGTTGGCTGGTTAGATTAGGAATGTACAAATTATTAATCATTACTAATATTATAAATCCGAATGTAAGTCTGCCTATCTGTCTGTTACACAATCACGCCTAAAATACTAAATCAATTTAAATGAAATGTGGTACACAGATAGTCTAAAGCCTTAGAAAGGACATAAGCTACTTCTTCATTCGACATAAGAGTTGTAAGGGTTCGAAAAGCGGGATGCAAATGTTAGAGCTTTGAACTTATTATTTGGCTATTGATTTGTATATATAAATAAATATTACATTCAAAGTTTATATAAGTTAAATTAAAAAGGTATGGTGCCCTAATAAACTACTGCCCGCGGTTAAAGTCGCGGGAACAGTTAGTTACTATACTCGTTTGTTTGAACATAATAAAAATGCAAGACAACACACTCTAAATTGTTTGTTTTATGGTCTTTTCAAACTTCTTAATACTCTATGGTTTGCTTAAATATAATTATTTTCCGCTGGGTCCATAACCGCAGTCAGATGGGGCGCCTAGCTACTGTACGAAAATAGCTTTTAAAGGGGTCAAGGGGAACTAACTGGCTATATAGCAAATAAGCGATAATTTTTTTTGTCGTTTAGAAGCACTCACTTGTATTACAGCAACCAACTTATTTGCCACAATCAAACAGCCATGAGCATATTCTTATTTTAGCGATTCTTTAAGAGAGAGCGAAATAATAACCTTTTCTTTCAATCAGTATGGTTAGACAGTATATTTTTAAATCACAACCTGGCCGCTATTTATGTATATATACTTTATTTAATATATGTAGGTAGCTTCTATTTTTATTGCTATTATCTGCAAAAATATATTGGTATATATTATTCATTTAAAAAAATATTTCATTGCTATATTTATGGGCTAATCTGTTACATGATGTACATACATTACATCACGCCTGTGTCTCATTGCGTTAAGAAGAGACTATGAATCTCCAATTTATACGATCTTGAGGTGTGCATCTCTCTCGCTTCTTTCACTCGTATTAGTCCTTCGAGCGTGTATTTGTTTATTTTTGGTACTTCTGACCTGGCCCTTCTTTAATACCTCTTCCACTGGATAAGGTATGTTGCCTAGGTCGTCCAGAACATATTGCAAATATTTGCTTGAATTTAATATTGTAATAGTAACAAAAAATGGATACTTCTTACTCTTATGGATGTGTATACCCTTATAATACCAGAATATTCCTAATGACGATCTCGAATAGGGACATTTATCTATACCAGGTTTTTTTCGGACTAACCTATCCTATGCTGGCTCTAACGTCAGTTCCAGCGTCACCGAGGAAAGAGGACTGGCCCTAAATTCCAGAGCGGCCCTATGCCTTCACTGTTGCCCCCAGTACAGTTACAGTATAGAAACTAGATCGATGGCGATCACAGGAGGTCGGACCTCTAAGACTCGGCTCTCGGTTTAGGTGGCCATCCTTGAGAAGATTCAAAGTGGGTGGATGCGCTCGGTCTCACTAGAGTGGCCTGTATGCGAGAGGGGATATCACCCACTCGATGGCGAGTGTAGTGTACTGATATCGCAAGAAACTACTAAGGACTGAAAGCAACAAATAACAGTACATATGTTTAATGGAAACAATTCTGTCAGAACGTGAGCGTGACCAACTGCGGCAAAATGGGCAATAATCCCTAGGTCACCTGTTTTTACATTTGTTTTTACAAGAGTCACCTTTTTTCGTGTGCTTTTGTCTTTTGTCTACCTAATGTGATAATTCTAGATATCTAAATCACACATCAATAGACAATATAATGACTCATGCTCTACTGTTTTTAGAAAACTGGGATATATGCAGGACGTAATGAAAAATTTGAAAGCAGCCGAACTTCTAAGATCCCGATAGCGTTCAAATAATCTAAGATACAATTGATCTAAAGATAAACTTTTATATTGATGACTCGAGTTACAATGATTATAAAAGCATTAATTTAAGGCTAACCAAAACTATTTAAAAAACACACATTTTAATAACCGTAAAAATTTGAAGGTTGCACACCACTAGATAAATACAATTCTAAAACAGAGTTAAAGGTATTGCGGAGTAGATACTAGTATAGTCATAAGATGCAAAGTTCAATCAAAGAACGGTAAACATAACTTTCCAATACCATATTGAATACGTCTATATTTATAAAAGCGTTTCCTTGAGATAGTTTCCAGGTGGGCAAACACGAACCATTGAACCAGCACTTTCACAATGAACGCACCAAGGCGATGTAATCCTTTAATTAAGCTTCACTTACTTGCTCATATTATTCAGACTAAAATTCAATTTAACATAGATGGTTAATAAATACTTACCCCGCTAATAATATAAACGTGAAATATTGTATTGATGGTTGCATTTTTTTATTAGACCAGCCGTGGATAAACAAGTATACAGACCGCTTGATGGTTAACGTCACTGTAGCCTAAAGACCGTGATATCACAAGGATATCATTAGCGCGTTGCCAACCTTGTCACTGGAAGATGTTCAAAATCCAGTTATGTCACTGCAGCTCTCACCCTTTAAACCGGGGCACAGCAATGCGAACACTGCTATTTGGTGAAATAGATGAGAGTGAGATAACAATTCAGACTACTACTATACTTTGTGTGAAATCCACCTCATGGATGTGTGGCATGTCTCTCTCACGTCTGAATTTGGCATAGAAATTATTGAAACATTGGAATAGTTTTATTTCGAAAATATGTTCCCATGGGATAGACCACATGAGACTTTATTTTTTACTCTAAGAAAATGGTAGGATTTTTTCGCAAAGTCGACATAGAAAAATTTCTGGAATAAAAAGAGTTCCTTAGTGTTAGGATATAAAGTAGAAACATCGCGGACGTAGTCATGGTCGAAAATTATAATATATATATATATATATATATAAACACAAGCTCACCAGAGCTTGAAGAACTTTATCATATTAAACTTCCCTTTATCTGGTATGATAGAAGTAAGAAGGTATTTCTAGCTGTTATAGTAACAAGATTGCTGGCTTTTTTTCTGTAAAATATCAAAAGATTGTAAGGCCAGACCATTACCGCAAACAGTGAGTTATTTTAAAACTATAAAGTTTTGATTATAATACAAGATTTAATAAAAAGAAAATACTCGGAGAATGTTTTTATTATTATTTATTAGGTAGAGTAAAACAACAGCTTTTTACAGAAATCACTTATATAGATGACTTAGGATGCATGCTTGAAGTTGACCTACCAGAGTGGTATCGGCAAGCGTTTTAACGTGATTGGGTTTTTTATAATTTTTTGAGACAAGTTGACAATACTAACTTAATCTTAAGTCTACGACCAATATTATATAAACAAGCAAGCCCAACATAGCTAGCCAAATATTATATTTAGGAGATTATTATATAACAATAAATACTTGTGTAATATTGTTGTGCAATAATGTAAAAAAACATTAATGTATGCAACAACTAAGAAGGTGAGTTAAGATTGAGCATAAATGTTAGAGTGTGCGTTTACTTTATACGATAAACAAGCAAAATTTAGACTGAGTAAGTATATAAGTATATAAGTCAAATACACAATATAAATAATAATACACGCACGCACGTGTATTTGTGCGTGTGTATATGTTTGATTGTGTGTGAATGTGTTGTCACAGTTCATTTTATTACTAATAATTGTATTCAAGAATTAGGCTTATTCTCTAAAAATCATATTATTAAAATAAAAGATTATTAAACCCTCGTTGAATCATTAAGGTCAATGACCTCTAAAATATTTATATGTAGTATCAAAATCTCAAACAAAGCAATGTACCGACTCCATAAAGTGAAAAAAGCCAGATATGATCTACTTCACGAGAATATGTTGTCGGAATAAAATTATTATACTGACTAGAAATCATTTCTATGCCAAATTCATCCAGTTCAGGCATAAAAGAGTAAATACATTTATCAACATCCAACTGGAATAAACAGATAGATAGACAGACAAACAACAAAAATTGTAAAAAAAACTAAATTTTGGTAAGTGTACCGTATATACATTCATATGAATGTAGTAGCATAATAATATTCTATTATTATAATATTACAAACAGACACTTTAATTTCATTTACATATATAGATTACAGATTGATTTAAAAAAAAGGTGATTTCATAGATTCCTAGATTGTTTAATGTGTTGAAATTAAATCAACTGTTTGTTTGCAGACGGATATAAGGGCGTGTTCGCATGGACGACGCGGAGGTTCCGGGCTGCCAGCACAGGTTGGCGCCCGCCGCCTGTCTGGCATCAGCCTTATCTGTTTTGCATTGGTACGTATTATGAAATATAGTACGATGAACGCCTTAACTTCTCAATTTCTTAGTATGTTAGTCGTTACTAGTGGATCCGTTGGTACCATCTAATACTCTTTAACGATCTGGATAACCTTGAATATAATTTATTTTTAAATTAAGCAGTAAAGGCAACAGCTGGACAAGCGTGGACTGAGACAGCAGTGGCAGCAGAAAATAAAGGTAGGATTTGGAAGAGGCCTTTGCCAAATTAGGGCAAACGGATGATGTTGTCGTTGTTGATGACGACAAGATTCAACAGCAATTATAAATTAATGAAAAATCATTGTACTGCCAAATAAAAGGTTTATTATTATTATATATTAAATATAGACCTAACGATACACTAGTTTTGTAGCCGAACATTAGTCAAGGTGTTGGAGTATGAATTAGACCATGGGTGGATAGGGCGTCAGATGTATATCTTCCTGTGAGAGAAGTGAAATATACAGGAATGTTATTGTGTAATATGTCACAGGGTAATGTGCGATCATATCACCATAGGTTGTATAACTTTTTGCCAACCGCACAGTTCTGAATAACAGGGGCTTAAGAAGTAAAGGAAGACAGTTTGACAATTTTCTAAAATAAAAATGCAGTTTTTTCTTTTAAATCGCCATCACATCAGCCATAGAAAGCTATCAGGTTTTAATGGGCAAAGGTTTCCTAAGTATATTATATGCAGCCTGAACTAAGCGCTCTCCTGTGGCTCTGATCAAATTATTTGTATACCTTGTAGGTTTGCGTCCTACATACATGAATACATAATTCCTGTTTCCTATCGGGGTAGGCAAAGACTATCGACCTCCACTTGCTAAGATTTTAGCATACGGCTCTCGTTTCCTTTACTCGCATTAGTCTTTTTATACACGCTCATTTATTCTTCGTAATTTTAACCTGGCTTTTCTTTAATACCTTTTCTACTTTCTAAACTATACCAAATGAAATAGGCGGTCGTCCTGTACCAACTCTTTTATTCACTTCTGCTCTACATGTCCAAACCGTCGCGTTAAACATACAAACTCTTCGGCTTCATAATATTTGTATAGACAAGTAAGTGTGAAGTTTGGTTGACTTACAATATTCTCAGTAACTTGGATTTTACTTATGCCGGATATAGAGACATGTCCCTTTTTTAAGTAGTCATATCTAAATCTGGAGGCCGGCTTGAGTTCAAAAATATTTTCGGGATCAACCCCAAATATTTCCTGCGACAACGTTGGGCGCGTGCGAGTCACGCACGCACATTTAGCCGACGATTTGTTTTAATTGTTTGTTATGATTATTTTGTGTCCATTGTTCCCTTTTTTAAATATTCAATGGATACACGTACACATTGTTATTTTACTTATCTCTTGAGCTAAATACCAAACGAAACTTATAAATTATATACATATGTTTTAAGTTTATGCTTTGTATTACTCTTCCAAAAGTTGTCATAATAAACTAGCTCTACTATATATTGAAGCAGTCAAGAATATATTTTACAGATAACCGAAGTTGCCTTCTTATGCAACGTTAAATAACAAATTGCTTTTAGTCACACCTTACTAACTTAAAATGTTTTAAAACTGAGCTTAGTTCTCGACAACAATGTCTGATTCACCATTAAGATTAATAAGCTCAACACCCAGCCGATAACTTTACTACACCGGCCGTCAAAGATATACTGTTGGTGTGACGTGGCCGTTCCGGTTAGCCGGCCGGTACCGGACGATACCGGACGGCGCTCTCCTCTTGTCCGCTCGCGGCCTTATCTCAGCGGACCAAACATATAGGTACGTCGGTTTCTAAACAGCTTACCAGTTATGCTATATACTCTAATAGAAGCAGTCGCTTTGATCTTCGATGTTCTTTAAAAATACATTAGTAATAAAAAGTTTGAAAACCGTTAGGTGCAGGTTGAATATCAATAATGTTGATTCCGCAGCCGAAGGATATCCACTGCTGGTTATAGGCCTATCCAAGTGATTTGCAACAGGACCGGATATTTGCAGAAGTATATTCAGTAAAGTTTAAAGGTCATTAATGATCAGGAAGTGTAAATTATTGAGCTACAAAGCCTCATTATTCCATCAGAATATCAAGCATCAGAGGGCGTCGTCAGGTCGATAGATATATTATAAACTTTCGATTTAGAATTTTTACAGTGATTTTGTTTGTAGATGAGATTTTATTTTCTAGCGCCATCTGATGATACTATGCGGAATTATTTTTTATGTATACTTAAAGTTTTACTAGGCCACCATAGCCCAATCTTGCGTCATAGCAAAGGTAAATCACTACATAGTATAAATAAAGTAACTTTATAAATAGAGTGATTCAAGAGGCAGGTTTATATGTATAATACATGCGTAATTATAGTAAAGGAACACTGATACTTTTAGAGGCCTCTAATGTTATAAACGCTGGCTGAACTCGACGAAAAATAATATATTATGGTATTACAGATTAAAGAAGTCCGCTAAGATGAAAAAAAAATTGGCCGTACATAGTACTTTTAAGCAATTAGTGTATGTATCTAACGATTATGATATTGATAACATTTAAAAAGTCAGAACCAATCTAGTCAATCAATAATTTTGCACGTAGTTTTTTTGTAAGTTAATTGTAAAATTTTGTATACAAAGTATCTGTATACATACTTATATATGTATATATAAATATATGTTTAATAGCACAATATCGTATTGAGTTTAGCCTGTAAACAATTACGAATAAATAAATAATAATAAAATAAAATTTATTTTTTACCACACATAACAATGCTTGGCGATTAAATTTGAAAAAGATGTAAACAAACAAAGTCGCAGTAGTTTCGCAGACCTGTATTACTGGTCACCAGTCTTCTCCACGTCTCAAACTTCTTTGTGATGCGTTTATTTTGACAATAATGTCAGAATAATAATTTATGCGGTGTATTTTTTTTTAATAGGCCTATCATAGGCTCTTGCACATACTCAAAATAACAGAAAGATCTATAAAATCTATATATAGATATATAAGAGATTTACCTATTACAATATTATACAAATGACCGATGGCCCTGATAGCCTGCTTATGGTGTTATAAATATCACTCAAACAGGTCCTAGGGTGTCTTATTTTAATACTTGTTTACCGGTACCAGACAAGTTTTAAAACTAAAATTATAGCACCTTATGATTATGCGAGCCACCAGAAAAGATTCTGCAAGAAAAACTGATACCATAACACCTAATAGTAGGTATTATTGGAACCCATACCGGCGTCAGCACTAACAAACCGTAATAGTAGAAGTTATAGCAACTCAATTTAATCTCAAGTAGTTTCTTTAATTTGTATTAAATTATAATATATTATTATGTACGTTTATATGCGTCAAGAGTTGTGAAAAAGGTTATTGCTAAGGCTTATTAATACTTGAAAGCATGTTCTTTCAAGTATTAATAAGCCTTAGCAATAACCATTTTCACAATTATTGACGCATATACTGATTGAATCACAGCCAAAGTCAACCAAAGCTTTTAAAATATGCATTTCTAGTGCTATATGGATTTTCATATCATTCCACGCACAGATGGGACCGGAAGTTAGATGTGACGTATCTTTGCTCATCCTGAAGGCTATTCCGATACAGATAGGGTAAAGGGTCTCCCAACATGTATATAGAGATCCGTGAAGTAAGTTTTGTCTGACCAATTTATCTACATCCCAGGCCAATCGTAAAATAGAAATCGTATATGTCAGTGAGCGTGTCAATTTGAATGTATAAGTTGTCGGCCATTTGTAAAAAATGGAACTGCAGCTTATGAGACTTCCGAGTTTTGCATTTGGATATGTAATCTTCTTATCAACTTTAGAATATTCACTGGACGTAGGCTGTCCCTAGAGGTTTCCAAAATTATTATTGTTAGTAACAATAGTCTATATATAAAAAAGGAGAACTGACTGACTTAATAACGCAGGGCCTAGACTATGAGGTACCGGCAGAGTAGAATAGTAGCTTTCCCTGTACCAGGTGATGTAATAGGTGACTATGGCACTAGAACCGATAGTTGGCGGTATATCCATCCAAAACATTGCAGTTTAAATGCACAGGTCGGGGATTGGCAGCAGAATCCGCTGCGCGAAAGCTGCGCTCTGCGATTGCCAACACGCTGGCTCAGCGCGGCAATTATGGGCAACATTCCCCCTTTTTTGGGGAAGCCTATGTCCAGCAGTGGACTGTCAATGGCTGGTATAATGATGATTAAACTATGAGGCTTAGAAACTTTACACAGGAATTCCTCTCATAACGTAGGGTATCACTAAAGGGTTTTTGAAAATTCATATCCTAAAGTGCTAAAGCAGGGGTGCATAGTTATTATTAAATTTTTGTTGGATTTTAAGTTAGCCAAATGAAATCCCTACTAATCCTTATATTAATATTATAAATGCGAAAGTAACTCTGTCTGTTTGTCTGTCTGTTACGCTTTTCCGCTTAAACCTCTAAACCGATTTTGATGAAATTTGGCACAGACAATCTTTAGACCCTAAGAAAGGACATAGGCTACTTTTTAATTCGAAAAAAGGGTTGTGACGGGTCGAAAGGGGGGATGAAAAGTTATATGGAAGTATTGCTAATTTTAGAGCTAGAAACTTGAAACTTATTTATCAAGCCATTGATTCGATATAAATAAACATAACATTCAAAGTTTATATAAGTTAAGGTAAAGAGGTATGGTACACAGCTTGTAGAGAATAAAAGTAATAATTTTGTATCCAGATAGTAAGTATCATGCAGCCTATAGACGCTTGTATTATCACAAGTATATCAAAAGCACGATGTAAATCTTGTGATCTGAACATATTATGTCTTGATTACATTACTCAGTAATTCACTGTCTGTCTCACCCTTCAAACCGGAACACAGCAATGCGAACACTACTGTTTGGCGGTAGAAATAGGTGTGAGTGAGGTACCATGCAGGCGACCTTTTATATGAGAATCTACCTCGTGAATTTTTGTTGCCGATTCTTATCTTGTTGTAAAGGAATAGTGACCTGTTTCACACTTGACTTTTCAAAAATTCTTACCCAACATTCTATTACGTTATAAAAGAAAACCTTGTGCAAAATTACGAGTTTCTAACCCATGTAGGTTATGCCCTGCGTTGATATGTCAGTCAGTCAGTCAGACGGCCAGGTTCTACTTTTATATTGTAATAAAATATATACGATGCAATAGAATTTCACTTTTAATATACCATCGAAGAAAGTAAAATCAGTAAAGAGCCGTTCAATCGCCAATGCTTCGACGTTCAACATTTGCTCAATTTACTTGAATTTTAAAACATTCGTATTTTACCATCGTAAGAGAAAACACAATTGTTTTTGATTCAATTGTTCTCGTCAGGTAACTCTTACGTTTTTGTGTAAGCAGCTTTGTATGAAGATCAAAATCAATGTATAAAATGTGATTCGCATTTATTTTTTCTCGGTGACTTTTGTTTGTAAAGCTTAAACAAATTCTGTAGAAACAACGATGTATATTCGTTACGCATAACCTAAGTTTTTGGCGGGTTAATTCATTTCAAATTTTTGCTTAATTTTATTATTTTTCTTCTGGATTGAAAGCATTAGCGGGATTTTCCTGTCTGATCTTCATATCGACTGATATCTCCGTCGGTATCATAGAACCTGCTAAGACCCCTAACAGTATAAGTGTCATATAACCTATTGAAAGTCCACTGCTGGACATGGGCCTCCCCAAGAAATTAAAAATTTTGCTCATAATTGACGCGCTGGGCAAGCGTGTTGGCAATTGCAGCTGTCTCAATAGGAATGCGCCATGTCTCAGGTGTCGTATTAAGGTACCAGAATTGACAGATGATGGTACATCCAACCGGAACAGTGTAACTAAATGCACAGGGCAGAAGTATCCCCGAAGCTGCACTCTGCAATTGCCAACACGCTTCCCCAGCGCGTTAATTATGGATAGATTATTTTCTACCTTAGGATGGCTTTTGTCCAACAGTGAACTTCTAATAGGTGATATTGATGATTTTAGTGAAGCACCTCATTGATAATAATATTTCGTTGAGAGTTACCAAGTAGATTTATACCTTCCTCTTTATCAAGTGTCTAAAGTACTGGAACCAGCTAACCAGTTAAATTGTGGGTAAGAGCAATAAAAAAACACCGTGGAATACTCTCTGAGGAAGTCGTTGAACAGCAGTGGACGATTAATATGATGACTATGATGACGAATTTTCCGTTTGTTTCAGACGCAGGCAATCGCCTTCCCCGTACCAGCGCCGGACTATATCTAGCCTTGATCATGATGAACACTACCGAGCCCAGCTTCGACGTAAACAAGTCTACGCCTATCTACACTATTGGCACTAGTTTTATCACGCAGTGGTTTGTATGGTTCATTTTACTTTACACTAGTACTTCCCGTGGGTTTACCCGTAGAGTTCCCGTTACCGGCAAAGTTCAGGGGTAAAATATATAGTATATTATTTGATAATTATGTATCTCTCTATTAGTAAAATAATTGTTAAAATTAGTCTGATACATATTTGAGTTTATTTGTTACAATTGCTCAGTAAATATGAATCGTGCCTCGTTACATTCCATTACATGTTTATAGTTTGATTTTATAAAATATATAATAGCCTTTGTGACTCGGTAAAGAAGTATCTCTCTAAATGTGAAATAGTTTTTAAAATCGATTTGAGTTAAACCTTAACCAGCATATGTTTCCACTTTATAATATTAATACAGATTATAGATTTATGACACTCCACTCGATTTTTAGTTAACAATAATGCAGGATTACTTAAACGTCAACTCTATTGCTTGAATTGGCTTCAATTCTCCTTTCTGAACGCTTCTCACTCGCTTTATGTGACTTCTATGCAAAGCGTAAATGCTCTTTTAGAGCTCAGAAGAGAAGAACGGAAAGCGCTAGTTCTGTGCTGTTCTGTAAGTTGTGTCAAGGGCTGAAACGATCCTCAAGGCTGCATATAAATATCTCTAATGAAAAGATCCCAACCTCATCGTTAAATTTGAATTTACATTTGCTTAATTGTCATAAAAATTAATGCTTAACTACTTACCGATATTCGCATCTTACATACCAAAAATGATTAATTAATCCACTTACCTCACCAATTCGAGCCATGCCAAAAGCACATTTCATCGTAGTGCTGAAATTATTCAAGTGGAATAAACGAGATTTCAAGCCTTGCGGTTTTACAGTAAGGGTTAACATTTGAAATATTTCAAGTCCGGAAAATTAATATGCACCAAAGGATTTTATTATAACATTTTAAACGGTCTTGATGTTTATTCAAAGTCTTTTAGGTTAATATACTACAGCTGACTCGACAGACCTTCTCCTGTCTTAACTATAAAGGTTTATAACGAAATCATATTGAAAATATAGATTGAACTTTTTATAATCTATCCATCTCTCAAGTTAGGTCAAACTGTATACAGTACGCAATAAATTATATTATTATTATTGACCTACGTACATTATCAAATTTTATATATATAAATAGTTTTAATTTTACACTCGTCATCTGAAAGGATGTCTGTGTATATTGTTACACACTTGAGAAATCACAACAACCCAATTCTCTCCTCTGTTCTAAGTCTGTGATGAAATAGATTCTTTAACTGAGTCCAATGCGATTTGTATGAATTAGCTGCGAGTTATTCTAATTAAACTCAAATATCAATATTCTCAATATTCGTTATTGTACACACCATAAGCAACACATTCAAATAACATAGAAAAACATGTAACAGAACAGTACAATAGGCGCCCTTATCGCATATAGCGATCTCTTCCAGGCAACCTTTGGACAGAAAAGAAATACAACAATAATAAGGCAGTTTGAGGTGTATAATAAATTAAGCTAATGTATAAATATAAACTTTTAACATATATAAAGAAAAATATCCACCAACACACTCACATACATACACACACACATGCACACACACTCACACACCCATGCATACATACAATACATACATACACACAAAAAAAGAGTAGAATATAAAACGAATAATATGCAAGCAACAACTACAATGATAGATAGTACTCCTCCACCATTCTCCGAAATATCGGCAGTGATTGCGCGCGTCTGATCGACAAAGGAAGCGCATTCCACAACTGAACAGCTTGAACTGTGAAGGATTTTCTGTATAATATATATGCGGCGAAATTTAATGTATGTAATTTTCCATGCCGATGGAAATGTACCTGAGGATATCGAATAATTCAAAATATGACAAATTACAGGCAGGATAGGATCCAGGATAGGGAGGATCATCTTACGCATCTCGGAGAGAGAAAGAATACCACTGAAACTATCATTGTCACTTTTAACAGAAAAAAACTATCATTATCAGATACAGACATATACATATACAGCACAATTAAATATAAAAAAAATGAACTACACTATTTTATATACAAACAAACTAATTACTCGTAACATTTGCCAGTTGCGTGTTTATCTATAATTATATATAAACAATTAAAAAAAAACAAATCCAAAATAATCAAATAAGGACATGTTAAATGTAAATCCATAATATAAAAAAGAATGAAAGAATAACAAATAAAAACAAATTAAAAAATTAAAAATGTTAATGCAACAAAATTTAAAAAGCGTTATGGTATTATAATCTTATGTCACATACCAGTGTAACGGAACGCAGACAGATACTGACAGACGTTAAAATAAAAGTAAAAAATCAAAATATTAGGAGGTAGGTATTAAAAAAATAAATAAATGTATCTTACTGTAAAAAGAAATTACTGCACTAAGAAGTGAAAATTCGTGAAATTACTTCTTATGTGTCACAGTACGCTTAATTCTAGTTGTCATCGTTGGCGCAGAAGTCACTACAACATCAGTGGTAGCTGCAGCTTTCTTCTCGATCCTGTTCAGGTCCGCAGCGGTTGAGATCCGGTGTCGCGTATCATATGAGCCAAGAACAAATATGTCTCCAGCCCGGGTCCAGCACCATTCGACGCCCACTTTCTCGCGCGCAGACAGGAACAAGCTATGTCGGTGCTTTGTCAAGAACTCTGGCGCTGAAATTCCTGAGCCTTTGAGCCGCTTCTTCGCAAACCAGATGTCATCCCTAGATTCCATGTCAGAGAGTTTCACCAGAAATGGACGTGGTTTCGGTTTGTAGTAACTTTTCCCAGACGATGACAACGCCTAATATCAGAAGATTTGATATTACTAAGCTTTAATCCAGACTTAATAATATTTTCCACCACTGCAGATGAATCCGCCCTATTTTTTCCAAAACACCATGGAGCAGCAGAATCTTCTTCCATCCCCGCAGCTCTAACTGATCCAGTCCCTGAGCCAAGAGTTTCACTTGGTTTTGTAAATGACTCTGCGGCTGAAGTATAAAAATGCGAAACAAAGCAAAATCCGCGGGCAGTGATGTACTGGTGGCAGGTTCCGAGTTTTTTTTTTATTTCAGCCTCAAATGCAGCCATCCTTGTTGTAAACAAGTCGGACATTTCAGACATTGAAGTTTTAAGGGCCTCGCTCGCAAAGTACAGGTGACGATGCTTCAACGTTTTTGTTCTCAAAGGAATAAAAACAGTAAGCCGGCAATTCAATAACTAAATGTTTGTATATTGAATTCAAACTATCAGTTAAATGATGTTGAATAATTTATAAATAATTATTTAAATAGTTTTTTCAATTTTTCAAAAATTTATTCATTCTCCTCAAAAAAAAAAGTTCTTTAAAATAGAATTGATGTTTAACGTGATAACATTATATTAATAAAACTTTGGTTGAGAAAATCCAATTAAGTTCCTGTATTGAACGGATGTTTATTATATTCTTCAAACTACCAGACCCAAAACGACGGCGTTGTCATTTACATTAAACATGAGATCAGTCATACTTCTACTCAGCAGATGCTAAAGGAAGCTGGCGGTTGAATATTAAGGCTTGATAACAATGTTCGTATACTAACTGAGTATCTATCACCGACATGTAGTAAAATAGAAAACTTCGGCGATAGTCTCAATGCTTGCATCTTATTATTGCATAGGCGACGGTAACAAAAATTGACTAAATTATTGTTAGCCGTGAGGTATCGTAAGCCCGCAGAGTAGAATAGTACCACCCGCTGTAGCAAGTGTCGTAAGAGGCAACTAAGGTACCAGAACCGACAGGTGGCGGTATATCTATGCAAAAAAGTCAGCTCAAATTTACAGGGCGGGGATGGGCAGCAGCTTCCCGGTCGCGAAAGCTGCGCTCTGCGATTGCCAACATGCTTGCCCAGCGCGGCAATTATGGCCAACGTACCCCCTTTTCTTGGGGAGGTCTATGTCCAACTGTGTACTTTTAAATATTGGTATGATTATGATGATCGTAATCATTTCTCCTGACAGTACTGACACTAATTAATACTATTTATATTATATACTTGGGGCTCATGTCTTTTCATGGTTTATTACCCGCACATGTTATTCCCACACGAGACAATAACTGCCTTAATCACGTAATGATAAGAACTTCTCAACATTCTAAGAGAATCTAATATTTCAAATTGTCAAAAAAAACATTAAAAAAATTGACTTATTGTGGTGTTATAGGAGTCATCTAAACATATAGGTCATTGAGTATCCTACTCGTCGCGAAAGCTGCGCTCTGCGATTGCCCAGGGCAGCAATTATAGGTAAAACACCTCCTTTCTTGGAGAGGCCTATGTCCAGCTGAGGACTTTCAATGGTTGGTATGATGATGATGATGAAACAGGCAAGGCATATACAAGAGTCTATATCGATATGGCAGTCTTATTGTTTTTTAAATATCAACAACATCGATAAAACTTAATTTGGACAATATGGTTAAAACATCAATCAGTGATTTTGGCAAATATTTTTACACAAATTATTGATGGCGGAAATAAAACAAATTGCTATTAATAAAATATAGCCCGGACGTTGTATCAATTGATTTAATTTCCCGTGTACTTCTATGGTTTGTACAAATTTTCCATTAGCCAAAAATCTTGTTAATTTCCAATCTTTGAAGATAGAGATGGGAGTCGTAAAAAGCAAATCAAGTCATTTAATATAGCGGAGAGATTTATTAATGCAATTTGTTTTTAAAAATAGAAAAATTAAAATTTCACAAAAATAAGGTTAATATTTGATGATTTTAACTTGATTATTATTTTTTATTAAGAATGATTGAATGTATTTGCGTGTGATTCATTAATCGAAAATAGGCTCAATAAGCACCTAGCGCTCATAAATACCAAATTTAATTTTTTTGTTTTTAAATGACTAAATATATTACATACTAAATACTGAATGATAATTACCCACTACAAAATCATTGTTAACAGTTTTACAATTAATTATAAAATTGTTAACAGTGTATTTATAACAAAGGAACAAATATAAGTGTATTTGTCCGTACGAATTCGTTATGAAACTGTAAAATAACTAGCTTACCCGACAGACGTTCTGTTTTATGTATTTATCATGGAATAATATTTCAACTATAAATTGCGATATAAACTATTCAATTCCTAAGTTGGATCCAACTGTACACACTAAGCAAAAATATAATAAAATCGCTTTAGTTTAGCTTTAGAACAGTTCATCCTAGAAAAACACCGTGTCACGTATTCAATAAATATTAATAAAATTGGAGTGTCTGCTTGTAGTATTAAAATCACTAGTTTTTACTTAATGCCTTGATGTTTGCAAGGAGGCACATTTTACAAATACCGTTTTTCAATTCTGTTGTATGTCTGTCGGTCTGTCTATTTGAGGTGATCTCTCAAGCGGCTGACCTTATTTTTATGTGACTTTAGCATATATGATAAGGAGAAACTAAGGCTATATAAAATCTCGCAATGTATTTAGTTATTTATATAAATTTATCTATGTTCCGCTCGTATTGAGCGGAACATAGATAAAAAGTAAGGCAATAATAACCGAAAATTAGAGCTTTCGTTGATTGCGCTGCGCCATCATAGCACCCGTCAAAAGTCCACAGCTGGACATAAACCTCCCCAAAACCTGGGGATTTGAATAATAAATATAAAGATTCCGTGATAAGTCACCTTAAGCACTTGTGTTACGGATATCAGACAACAGAGGAATCATAGATATACTTATACATAAATTTAACACCCCGATACAGAACAAACATAAATATTATAACATAAATACTTGTCCTGGTGGGAATTAAACGCTGGACTATTAACGCAAAGGGTCCCCTACTATCTGCGATATCGGGCCCGTCAAATTTGCCGCGCTAGGCAAGCGTGGTTGAAACCTCGATTTGCGTAGCTTCGCGACGGAAATGCTGCTGCCTACCCTCGCCCTGTTACATTTGAGCTACGCTGTTACGGGTAAATATAAAGCCATCTATCTCTCCCGGTACCTTATTCGCCTCTTTCGACACCTAGTACAGGGAGAGGTACTAGTCTACTTAGCCGGTATCACACGGTAATAATGATATAAACATCCATTATAACAGCTATAAGACATTTACTTTCCTCTAGACTTCCACCATAGATTTTCAAGGATTTTTTGCCCATAATTGCCTCGCTTATGTTGGTATTTACAGGACGTACATACGTTGTTTTGGATTGATATAGCGCTATCAGTTGGTTCAAGTACAAAAAACGCCTAAACGTTTCTAATCACACCAACCACTTGGTGTTAATGTAACCTTTATCACTTCAAATTTTTCTTGCATGCTTTCTCTAGTGGTTCGTGTAATGAACCTGCAGAACACTTAGTTTTAAGACCCGTCTGGTGACGGCAGATTAGTTTTAAAGTAGGCCACTCAATAACCTATTTGATCGTGAGTCTTATAACATTATATGTCATACAAGTTCGGTTCTGTTAGATAATATAAAAAACAAAATAATTGCCAACAAAATAAATTCAGTTGACTTCTCAAATAACGAAAAATAAAGAAAATATTACCTAAGCTTAAGAGTGTAAGAATAAGGCCAACTCTTGGCAGCTCTTATGGTATAAATAGGAATCGGTCTGAGGTTACGCGGTTCACCCCACACTTCGAACTTTCATTAATCTTTGCCGACATACTGCGTGCTTTACGTACAACCATAAATTACTTCCATTCAATACCGTACGATGTAAAAAGATTGCCGTAGTTCAAATCATTAATTAAACAGAGAGGTTCGGTTTTTTACAATTTTATTATAGTAGTACCAAAACGAAAGTTCAATTATTTATTGTGCATTTATATTTTGTTTGAAGACATTTACCTAATTTATTATCGTATATGTACATTATTAAAGCTCTTTTAGATAGATATCGTCATAAATTATTACCAACTAGCAGCGAAGTTGCGAAATGTTTATACTTCACAGGAGGTAAAAATAGATTTTAGAAAAAATATATGATTCATGATTTTTAATGAAAAGTTTCATATTAACTTCACCTCCCTGTTTTACTCCTTTAGGGGCAAATTTTCCAAAAATCCTAACAACCTTTTAGTAATTTTGAGATTCGATGTCAGATTGTAGTAAAATTTCTTTACGACCCATTTAGTTATTTTTGCGTGAAACAATATTAAGTATCAAAACATACACTCGTCCATTCATACATGCCCCCAAACTGTCACGTTTATGATATTAGTCATCATTATAACCGCTATCTGTCGCATAAGTAGAAGACTTTTGCCTCTTAGGAATCGGCAATTTATCTTAACACACGCATAATTAGAAATAACATTTGATAAACTTATCGTTCAGAGTTATTTCTTCTAGGCAATCTCACAAATAACACAATTAGATATTACCGTCGTCTACATTTTGTAAATAGTAAGTTAAAAATAAAAAGTTATAAATAAAAGTAAAGGTGATGTCGTAAAACTAAATAAATATACTGCGAAAGACAACTATATAAGATTTCAAAAATCATAAATGGTGGTGATAATGTAGACAAAATTAAAATAAAATCAATTTTGATTTAAATTGATATAATGTAATTTGATTCATATTCGAACTCTTTCTGCCAAAACTTATATTGATTCGTAATTGGTATTTAGTTAATTAAAATTGTTGAAATAGCAACCATGTTTTGATTTAATTGTTTGATAGCGAATTTTAAAATATAGCTAATTTCCTATTGATAATGGTAATAAAACTAATCATTTTTTTATTTTAAAAAGGAAATATAGAGATATTATTTGTGCGATATTGTATCTAGTCAGAACAATTGAAAAAAACTCAGGCCAGCAAGCATGGAGAGGCCGGGTTTTTTTCTTGATAGACATTTTCTCTATTTTATACTTTCAACAATAACAAATGCCTTCAAATAAAATGACCGTAAGGTACCGGCAGAGTAGTATGATAGTACCCTTATACTAGATGTGCTAAAAGGCGACTAAGGTGTCACAACCGACAGATGCGAAATATCCATCCAAAACAGTGCAGCTTAAATGCACAGGGCGGGATGAGCATATCTGTCGCGAAAGCTGCGCTCTGCGATTGCCAAGTCGCTTGCCCAGCGCGGCAATTATGGCTAAAATGCCCTTATTCTTGGAAGCCTTTATGTATCAGTGGACTTCCAATGGCTATTATGATAATGAAGAGGTGAATGTAGAATTATTCAATTGAGGTGCAGATTACTAGTCATAAGTGCAGTTTCCTGGCATGGTAAAGATTTTATCTTTAATCATTAAAGTACATATAGGCTTGAAGGCTTTTGAAGTATATATGCGCAATTTTTGTACTTTACAAATATTTTCAAGCAATTTCAGGACAGTACTTTTCAAATCGCCCATCGGAATAGATTGGAAAATAATAATCTCAATCATTTCTTCTGATTTTTCGATATCACCAAACCCCAATGGTGCATTTCTTTTATTCAGTTCATCTCACTTGAAGAACCTAATCGACACCCTAAAAGGGCTATTTTATATCTTTCGATCCGCAGCCATCGTAAACCGAGGTTTTCCACATAACCATTTATACAGCTATAATAAAGTTAGCTTTTTATTGAAGATAATCCTCGGATTGAACTCACCTTCGAATTTACGTAGATTTTATTAACGGTTTCTAAATAAAATTATGACCTTAAAATAATAATAAAGATGCCGTAACCGCAATAAATAACCCTTATAAATCCGATCGGTGAAGAGGTCAAATTTGAACTCTATATCAATTAGGGTATGGCTTTTATTTCATATTATCGTTTTTGGTAAAACCTTTTTGCTTAATTGGTATGATGCCTTCTGACCAAAGCCAACATTAATTTATTTTTATGTCAAAAGGATGTTCGTTATGAAATTTAAATTATCTGATCTATCTGATTATGATAAATGTGTACGTAAAATTAAAGATGTACATAGGATCTATCAATTTATATTCTATATATTTTTAATATTTATTAAACACAACTGACTGTAGTATTACTTCTGAAATAATTGTTTTATCAAAGAATACATATTAAAATTGGACACGGGGTAGTTCATTTCTGAGTGGCCTAGGCCCCTGAAATTGAGGTCCGAGAAGTACAGTGTTAGGTTCTTTAAAAAAAAATTTCATAGAAAAAAATCAATTTTTAAGGATGTTTTACTGACGTCATCTTTATTACTATCGCTGATTCATATCACAGTCACACGAGGTTCTACGCACAGAAATATCATCACCACAAGGTCCATTTCCACTTAGTCATTATTAGACCAGGCCGACAAACAAGCAAACGTAAGCGTCACCGCAGCTTATAGGCGTTCGTAATATCACAAGGATATCACAAGCGCGTTGCCGACCTCGTGACTTTAAGATATTATGTCACATCATATATTCACTGCCTTCAAACCGGATCACAGCAATGTGAGTACAGGCTATTTGACGGTAGAAATAGGTAATAAGTGAGGTACCAATACAGGTGATCTTTGCATGAGATTTACGTCATCTTGACTATAATATTATAAATATCAAAGTAACTCTGCCTGTCTGTCTGTTACGCTTTCCCGCTTAAACCTCTCAACCGACTGATGAAATTTGGCACAAACAATCTTTAGACACTTAGAAAGAACATAGTTTATTTTTTAATTCGAAATAAGGGTTGTAAAAGGTCGAAAAGGGAGATGAAAAGTTGTGTGGCAGTATCGCTATTTTTAAAGATTATTTTTCAGGTCAGTCATTCGATATAAATAAATATGACATTTAAGGTTATATAAGTTAAGATAAAGAGGTATGATACTCAAAAAAACTATTCCACGCGGACGAAGTCGCGGGCACAGCTAGTGTGGAATAATTCACAATGTTTCTATAACATCTGAACTCCTAAAAGGCTGGAGCGATTTAAATAAATATTTTTGCCCGGCAATGCCCGGCAAATGGCGCAGCAGTCGGTATCTAGGTCATTTATTTATATTATTTGTCTCTCATTTCATACTTTGATTAACATTCTAATCGCTTGAAATATAATACTGGACAACATCTATTGGGCCAATAGTTAATATGTTGCTATACTATGAGATTTAAATCTGTGTATATAGAAATGTTGTTTTTAGACCAAAAATACTTATTTTTTGTCAAACTGTTGGTTAGACAAAACGAAATAAATCTCAAATGATACAATTACATATAACTTTTGATAGTCATAAATCAATATAATTGATTAGAATGAAATCCTGAAGTGAACTAAGTTTAATTTGCAGGAAACTACAGAAGCTGAAGCAAAGGACCTGCCTGTCATCAAACCTTCAAGAGTGCCAGTACCTGCTCACGAACTCTTCAAACTACACTGACATTTATTACTTCAACAGTACAGTTGAAAATGTTCTTGCTAATGGAGATTTGGTGAGTAGCATTTAACTCAGAGATTTTTCGATTTTTTTCATTGATTCATAACATCGCGCACATAGTCTTGACTCCAAGATAAGACTCCTAAACACTTGTGTTATCGACATCAGATAATAAACATATTACAATATAACACTTATGTATATTCAATACCCAAATATTCTTGTGTTTGGGTGTTAAGCAAAATTGTTTGTCCTGGGTGGGGATCGAACCATTTTCACATAAGGTACGGACACTATCGAATGCGCCAATAGACCGGTCATTTATTTATAAGCGTAAACGGACACTGGATCAAATCTGATGATATTTACTTCAGCTATATAGTTGAGGTTAAATAAATAACATTAACCATTTAAGCGATTTATAGCTTTTTATGCGAAATGTCGCTACCAACACGTTTGCCCATCGGGACAATTTTATGGGTAAAATTCCTTCTTTCTTGGGGAGGCCCATGTTCAGCAGTAGACTTCCAATGGCTGATATGATATGATGAGGATTTCTTAAAGTAGCCTTAACGATGATCAAATTCTGAGGTTATTGCATATTTATTAGGCTATTTAATATGAGCCACAATTCTAACTAGGATTTAGAGAATTTTTGGTTCTTATAAAGACAGAAATGTATACTAAAATTAACAACCATAAGCTGAGAAAACCACACAGGTTGCATCGCTTGTTCACGATCTTTGTGGTATAAAAGCTCATAATCCATAAGCCTGGTTAAGAATATAAACGTTATTCATATTTTTTACAAGCGACATGGGTCACAGTAGCTTATAATGGTTTTTTCGTGGTGTCACCTGATCTGAAGACTTGTTCTGGTGTATTATTCGTAATAGGTTACCCAGATTCCGTATTCAGCACTGCTTATCAAGTAAGGCCATTGAAAATGTTGGAATATTCTATACCATATAATATATTAATATGTTCCGTTATCTTAAGAGCGGAGCTTTGTATATGTTCTTCATTAAATAGTCTGCACGCTACCTAATTTTAAACTAGGGCAAACCTGAAGACCAATTTAACTGAACAGCCTTTGAAAAGTTAGTTCTTCCAAGCATTATAGAAAACGTTTCTTAGTTAATTTTTTTTATCTTGTTCGTGACGAATTTGAATCAAATTTTTTACCCGATAGGTTGCATTCATTGCATGAATTCTTTTGCCTAAGTTCATCATTCATAACGTCATGTACCTATCTATTACTGAGTTTTGTCCAAATAAGTCTAGATGATCCAAATATTAGCGCGGATTAATAAAGAAAATCTTTAATAAAGTAGTGAATATGGTTCTGATATATATTTAGTAAAATCTGATATTACCATCAGTAACTAATGAAATAAATAAATGTAGGAAAAATATTGTGCCTGTCCCGAGATAAGTCACGCAAAATACTTGTATTACGGATATCATACAGGACAACAGAGGAATCCCCGATAAAATATGATATACAGTTTTAAAATTAAGATGCAGAACACACCTAAACATTAATAAGATAAATGTTTATCCTGTGTGAGGATTTAGCCCATGATCCCTGGCAGTACATAAGAATACCGATTGCGCCATCGAGCAAGTCAAATATGTGCAAGCCAATAATCTACGAACGATGCATACATACAATTAATTTGTATAAATGTATATATTAAAAAATATGTATGAATTATTTTAACAAAAATGTAGATAATGTTTTTTAGATAATGTAGATAATGTTAACAAACATTAACATCATAACATACTTCCATTTTATTTTCTTTTATAGAAAATCAAAAATGTCAATTGTTTTTTCATATGGTCGACTAACCAGCAGACAGATAACAGTCTACGTGATAGTAAGCCTCACTGAAGTTTATAGACGCTCGTAATATCTCAAGAACATCAATAGCGCGTTGCAAACCTGGTGACGTTACAACCTCATTTCACATTACCCAGAAATTTCACTACTTCTCTCACTTTTCAAACTGTAAGAAAATAGGCGGTAGCAATAAGCAAGTGTAAGGCACTAATGCAGACAACATTTGCATGAGGTCTACCGCATATAGTTAAAATACATCCAAGAAAAGTTAACACCGAAATTTAAATAACAAATATAATTAGGTTACTATGTTTTAATAAATTTAATTACCTCATATATTTATTACAGTACTGCAGTTACATTTGTGAACTAAATTTCCCTGCTGCATACTATGCTCGTAATAAGGCAATTGTACGAATGCATCAAGTCTGAGTAGCCTTTTTAGTTAATGCAACTACGAATATAAGGAATCCCAACAAATTTCTGCGGAAGCTTGTTAACATTTTTTACAACAAAACTAAATAATGTTAGCCAACATTTTGGATCACATTTTAAATTCAAACGACTGCACCGTTGGTTTATCTGTACAAGTCCTTTAGTCTGGATCTGAATTCCCAAAGTGGTTTTTAATGAGCCCTAGAGGTCGATCGCGGTCGAGAAAATTTCACTCAGATTCTCTCACTCTTCATACAGGAACCAAACAATGCGAGCACTACTATTTAACGGTAGATGTAAATGAGAATAATCTTGCTATGTTAACAACCTTTGTCAAGATCTACTTCTTGTAGGACTAAATAAAACTGCTATATTTATTTATTTTAAAGGCCTGAAAGTACCTAAAACCTCTCAATGACCAAAACATCTGATATCGAATATTCATTTATAACCAAATAGTATTACAACTATTGATGGACTAGGAAAGATGTACTGAGGGCTTCCAGCATGGTAGAATAGTAACAGGAACGGGTAATGGCATTCTATTTAACCTTATTTGTGTAGTTCAGATAACGTAGGACAGAAACAGGCAGAAGCATCAAGCATGGTAAATGGTTGGGTACACCTGTGTTCAGTAGTGATGATGTGATATATGGCTAATAATTTATAAAGATTAGAACTCTTAAAAGTTTATACAAAAACTTCCGTGGCTACACTACCAGCACCAGACAAGACAGATATTATTGGATACACATCGCATAAAGTTTAATGTGCACTGGTCTAGATTTTGCTCAAAATGTGTTTTCAGCAGAAACACAGACTGGGTGCAGCTGATAATGTAAGATGCTCGCTTGCAATATGCGGTCGAGCATAAACTAGCTGATTTTATGTCTACCAGCGTTTACTAGCATGCTCATCTACGGCTAGGAACACATAAATTAATACAACTATAAAATATAAAAATATAAAAATATAAAAATAAAGTTTGCTTTTGTACCTTTACACAATGTAAAACGAATATTATAGTATTTTAGCAGTTTTTTTAGGAGCCGTTGCATATAAGATACAGGAGAGGGGCAGGGGGGGCTGTAGGTGTGAAAGCTTAAAGGCAATTCTTCTACATAATGGAAATATATTTCCATCTCTTCCCCTTGCTCATTCTGTAATGCTAAAAGAAAATTACGAGAGCGTTAAAATGGTGCTTCAAGTTTTAAAATATGAAGAGTACGCCTGGCCAGTGATAGGGGATTTTAAAATAGTTGGATTTCTGATGGGAATGCAAGGCGGGTACACTAAATATCCGTGTTACATTTGCTTATGGGATAGTAGAGCCGATGCACTTCACTACCAGCAGCACTCATGGACACAACGGAGCGAGTTTCAAATAGGACAACATAATGTCAAAAATGAACCAATCGTGAAGCCCGATCATATTTTAATGCCTCCATTGCACATTAAATTAGGTCTGATCAAGCAGTTCGTAAAGGCTCTGCGTCAAGACTCCGAGGCCTTTCAATATTTAAAATCATTTTTCCCGAAATTGTCAGAGGCTAAAATTAAAGCTGGTATTTTCATCGCTCCACAAATAAAGAAAATAATGGCCAGTGAACAATTCCTACAGCTCCTCAGTACGCACGAAAAACAAGCGTGGCTCAGCCTTAAAGCAGTGATTCATGGCTTTCTTGGCAATAGAAAGGCAGAAAATTACACGGAGCTTATTACTGATATGCTTCACAACTTCAAAGTTATGGGTTGCAGAATGTCTTTGAAAGTCCACATGCTACATGCTCATTTAGATAGATTTAAAGACAACTTAGGTGCATATTCAGAAGAGCAAGGGGAACGTTTCCACCAGGATATAATGAACTTCGAAAAGCGTTATCAAGGACAATATAATGAAAATATGATGGGTGACTACATTTGGGGGCTCATACGAAAAAGTCCCAACTTACACAGAAGAAATACCAAATCTGTTCATTTTTAAAGTCTTTTTTGTATTCTTTTTTGTATTTGTGGGTTTATTTATGCCGTCTTGTATAATTAAAGTCAATAAAAATATGTGAATTCAAAACTGTTTTCCTTTTACATATAATTGAAATTAAGAAATAGAGCTTTTTCATAAAAATTAAAATTTCGTTTTAGTAACTACAAAAGCAAACTTTATTAGATAAATTTTTTTTTTCTTTAATTAGTTAGGCATAAGTAAACAAAATCAGAGGTACAGAACTCAGACTCAAAATTCGTGTTGACTTGTGTATCAGTCAACGGTATATTACAAATAAAATACTTTAATAAATTTTATAACACCAAATAAATCTCAAAATATAAAATTTGTTCTGGGTGGAGGAATATCAGCATTTAATATTAATCCACAACATTTCATACATTAACCTGACTCCGTGATAAGTCGTTTAATGCACTTTTGTTACGGACATCGGATACAGAACAAACATAAATATCATCATATAAATATTTGTCCTGGGTGAGGATTGAACCCACAATCTTTGGCGCACAAGAAAAGATCACTACCAACTGCGCTATCGGGCTCGATATTCAACGTGTCTATATTTGCCTAGACAAAATGGTTCTGAAAAAATTGAATAGAACCTATCCTCTTACCAGGTGTCCAGACGACTGAGGTACCGGAATCAACAGATGACAGTATCATCCATCAAACATCGTAACTTAAAAGCAACAGTATGCAATGCCTGACTAGCGGCGCAAACATGGCTAATATTTCCTTTAGGGAAGCCTACGTTCAGCAATAAACATTCTACGATTGAAGATATAGAGATACTAGAATTCCATATTTAGAAATTGTATGTAAAAAAGAAAGGATAAATGTTTGTTTAGTCTATTTAGGTAGTAAGGTTTTTAGCTTTACAAATATTAATTAGGAAAGGTAGGAATAGTGCAGTATAGTAAGAAAACCTATTCAACAAAATCTATGCTCTTATTCTCTTAAAAGTAAAATCCTAGAACATGTTTAAGAAAATAATGTTTAGATCTTGATATGTTTACTAGCACTATATCTCACTAACAATAAATTCATTCATCGATTCCTCAATTTTAGAAGGAAATTTTAGCTGTCGTAAACCAAAGAATAATTTATACACGTAACTTACACTACACGAACACGCAAGCCGTCAATTCGTCTGACATGATGATTTACTTTGCGAGAAATATTTACGGTGCATGACTGACTGACTTTTGAGCGTAAATAGAAAGACTTCGATGCGATACCCGAATCCAATGACAAGGTACCTTTATATGAGGTTAAAATAGAAAAACAGATACAAATAACACACGCCACTTGAATACAAGACTACCCTCGACATTAATCATAAAATAATAAATAAAATTCCCACAACATCTCATACTTTGACCGAACATCTCATATCATCATCTTCCGTGGTAAGTCCTAAAAGCACTTGTGTTACGGTCGCCAGATAAAAGAGGAATCACAAATATACTACTTAAATACATACATTTAACTCGGACACGGAATAAACAGAAATATCATCATTTAAATGTTTGCTCTAGATGGCGATGATGACAATTATCCTATCTTATGCAAAAATGGTCGTGGATTCGATTTTCGCTTAGGATATATATTTATATATATTGTTTATTCTTTTATTTTAGGTTAAAATAAACTTATGCGTTGCTTCTGAAAACGAAGATTTATTTCGTTAATTTCTTACAAATATTATTATATAATTTTACAAATAACTTATTTAACTACCCTATTATTATAACTTTACCTGAAAACGAAGAAACGACAATTAAAGTCTATTCTTCCACCAATTATTCTTATTTATCTATCTTAAATCACAATAATCTAATACAATAATAACCTCTCAACTGACCATTGACCTCAGACTTTAGCGCTTGTCAGTTGTCAATGTCATTCAATGTCGTTCAAAAATTAAAGAAATATTATTTCTTTACATATATAGTGATATTTGTGTTTGTCCAGTGTAATACATTTTTACCCCCTAAAAATGTATAAGAGTATCATATCCGTGATTCCTCTGTTGGCTTTTGTCTGCAACAAATGTGCTTTAAGGTAAATGTATGAGATGTGTGTGTGAATCCCTGCTTACCCCGTTGGGACACAGGCGTGATGTATGCATTGCACGTAGAGGGTAATGGTAATTCTCTCTAAAAAGGATCGATAAATGAAACAAGTTATTTTTAATTGCTTCAAAACACAGCTTAGAAATTCCGTAAATATGAGAACACACATAAAAATTGCTTCCTTAAAAAAGTCGATATATCATTGAGTTGCGTTGACTTGTAACAAGCAAGCGTAAATAACGAATGTCGTTTCAAATCACGCATGGAGGGTACGTAAATCGGGGAATAAATAAAATGGTGTCAATTCAAATGATGTAATGCCTCCTTTTTCACGTACTTCTGCGTCATCAATATTCCATGGATTTTCTCATTCGGATTCATATCCCGCGAGGAACGTATTTGGGTCAGCGTGTGTGAATCAAAGTTGTCACTATTCATGCCCGTGCTGACGGATAATCGATCTGAGACTATTATCGATGGAAAGTACCCGAGGCCAGACCTACCGCTGGAATAACTTGTGCTATAAATAATAAAATCGCTAGAAATTGCGTATTGCGGCATGAAAATATTATGCAATTATTTAGCGGTAAAAGATATGAGCTTATTGTCCAAGTTTATTATAACAGCTGTTGTTCTCGTGGGAAATGTTTATGTATAGTTTTATATAGTTTTATAATAGTTAATAAAAACATTCCAATATAATTTAATACTTTTTTTTAGATATTTGGTGATAATGAAAAAAAATTGCAGTAATTTTTTTTTACAAAATCTCATTTTTTAATATAGGAACGTAGTTCATTATATCAATTTAATTTTTAAAGAAAATATTGTATAAAATTATAAAATATCAATTATCATTAATACGCTTCGAAGTATGTACTCGTATATCCGATTTAGAATCCAAAAATATAATTAATTATCTAATAGTATATTCACTGTCCAATGCCCAGGAGTAGATGTCCTAGAGCTCATTTGATGATAACAATAATTATAAACGCAAAAATTTATATATGCTACGCTTGCAAAGCTTTTATTTTACCAGTGACCCATTTCCAAAATTTAGTACGTATAGTAAGCTATTGAGTTACCAGTAGCTATTGAGACAGAGGATAGAATAAACAGGAAAACTGCTTTATCGGAGAGTTTGAAAGATATTTGGTTGACTGGAGTTTGGGCTACCACTCCGGGACTTTTCTGATGAAGAGTACCTTGCTTGCTGTACAGCGTAGCAATACTGCAAGCGTTCTGAGAACCTTTAGGTCGGAACAAGCACGTAGATGACTGTAACCTTAGAAAGAGTAATTAATAGTTAAGAAACCTGAAAATTCTTGTACAGAAAGAAAGTTATGACGACAGAGCCGAAGGTAGAAATATAGTTTTCCGACGAGGAAGGCGCTTTGACTACTAAATTTTCCTTGCTATCTAAACCGCACTCTCAGAATTTATCCGCATTTTTAGACTGCAATGTATTCTGTACGCGTTGGATCGTAGGTTCGACCCCCCCCCAGAATAAAAATTTATTTGTTAAATATCTATCTGATTATTAAATATGTATCTAAATATTATATTTGTGATTTCTTTGCTGTCTGATGTCCGTAACACAAGTGCTTTAGGCAACACATCTCGGGGTCAGGTCAATATATGCGGTATTGTGTAAATTTATTATTATTATAACTAAATAGATCTTATTGATTTGTACGACAGGCGGTGTTGCCTCCGTTCCCGCTGTGGTTGGCGGCCATATTTGCGACGTGCTTAGTGCTGGTGATCTTGCTGACGGTCAGCGGGAATGTCTTGGTGTTGCTAGCTTTCCTCGTCGACCGGACCATCCGGCAACCCAGCAATTATTTCATCGCCTCGTTGGCTGCTACTGACTTATTGATTGGTGAGTCTAGATTTATGAGTGAACGTAAGAAGAAAATAAAGTTTAAAATTAAATTTACTTGAAAAAACCAACTTATCTCAGGCTCTAGTGGAGACAAAACCTGAAGCCAACTGATTGTTTTCTGGTAAATAATAGCCTTAATTCATAATTGAGAATTTTTCAATATCCATAACTAGAGGATTTCCGCATTGAAAAGTGTACAAACATAATTAAATGTGTTTTACACTTATCATACGTCATGTAGTATATAAGTTTTTAACAGGATTTAAATTTAACACAAGAACCATAGGAAAGTAATAGAAAATTAATATATTTTTACTTCGGAAAACCTATAATATATCACGTTTGGCTCGTCTTATTTCTTTTTTGTCACTATTACCAAGAAAATATTAAAATGAAACTAATAGAGATTTAACGGAGTCGGGACTTACTTTACTAATTACATCCATTAGGTCGATATTAATAATCTTGTAAATTACCTATTGAACCTGTTGTGTTCCACTTTATTATCTTAGTTTATAGCTTTATATAATAGTATTTAGTTTAAAAATATTTAGTGATAAAGTATAATTGTCTAATTAATACTAGAAATTCATATTCTTCAGTTCACTAATCTTCCCAATTAACTTATTTATTCAAGTAAAAACAATGTTCTTTATTATACGGCAAATAGTAAAATATGACCTGGTTTAAAAAAATGTATTTGTAGCTTTGTAATAAGAACAATCTGTTCCTAGCAAGCCTGCTTTTAATTTTAGCAACAAATGTAAAATTTTATATTTAAAAAACTATTTGAGACATATATGGCTGGTGTCATATTATCTTAACTGTTCTTGGTAATCTCTGTATTCTGTGCCTGATTATCGTATATATCAATGATACTTCAATACTGTTAATACTAATAAGTTAATAAGGTCCATTTTCCATCTTTTCTATTTGAACTTTTTAACTTTATTTGCAACTGCTACTTACGCGGTATTGCACTATCATCGACGATATGTAGGTCTCCGATTCTAATAGATTTGAAAATTAATGTTGTGTCTTCTTCGGCCTTCAAATTATTTTTATGATCGGAACATTTCAATCGTTTAATCTATAATTCAATACAAATATCAAATACCTCTTAACTCCAAACGGAGTTAGAATTATATGAATACTTTATCATGAATAATAAATTATGTTGAGTTTCTTTGTTGTTCCCGTAATATTAATGACAAAATGGAAATATAATCTTGATTGGGCCTTTTGAATAAATTTAAATGTCTTCAATCAGTTTCGAGATGAGGAAATTTTATAAGAAATGGATATAATAAATGCTCAAACTCACGAAACTGATAACGTGAAAATTAATTTATGCTACAGTAAATAATTGTAGAAAATTTCTATGGTGATTAAATAACGGCTTCAAAATTTGACAGTTAAAAAGTACAAATGATGAATTTCATTGTCCACAGGTACTCTGTCCCTTCCATTTTACACAGACTACGTCTTGAAAGGATACTGGCATCTTGGACCATTACTGTGTGACCTCTGGCTTTCTGTCGACTACACCGTCTGTCTTGTTTCACAGTATACAGTTCTACTTATAACTGTAGACCGGTTCTGCAGTGTTAAAATAGCGGCAAGATATCGAGCGTGGCGGACGAAGAATAGAGTCATCTGGATGGTAACTGTGACATGGATAATACCTGCCTTACTTTTTTTTACAACAATTTTTGGGTGGGAACATTTCGTAGGCTATAGAGATTTACAAGAAGGCGAATGCGCTGTACAATTTCTGAAAGACCCTATTTTTAATACCGCTCTTATAATCGGGTATTATTGGACCACGTTATTTGTTCTAATAGTACTGTACGCGGGTATATTCAAGACTGCATACGACATGCAGAAAAAGAGTGAAGCGAAACAGAGAAAGATGCAATCAATGGTAGCTTTAAGCGCTGGCTTCATGACAGGCATGGCAGGTCGAGCAGCTGGCACGTCTGGCTTGTCTAAGGCAACTATTTCAAGTGAAGATCAAATTAAAGTTTCCGAGACAATTCGTAAAGACTCGACTTCAAAAGGTTCATTAGCAGCTCCGTTGCTCGCATTGGGTGGATCGACAGATTCAAACTCTAGTCAAAAATCATCTGCTCATAAGAGCAGCGCAACTGTTACTGGAACTTCCACTACTCAAGAATCAGATGGAGATAAGAAGGAAGACCAGGTAGAAGCAGAAAGGTCTAGCAGTCCAGCTTTTGATTCTGATGAGGAGAGTACAACTCAGACCAACGTGAAAAAACGACCTTCTGTGGCAAATTTAGTGATGCAAACTGGTGCACTTCAATTACTCAATAACATGCGTATGAATGGTGGTATGTTAATAAAAACAGATATAAAGCAATCACCTATGTTCAAAAACGAGCCTGATAAGACTAAGACTTCTTTGTCCCAAATATCTGAAAAGAGCTTGCTCGACACTGATAATCCAGACACATCACAGAGTAGTGGACAGACTCCGGCTCCGACTGCACCTTTGTCATCAGCAGCAAGCGTTATGTCACCAATTTCATCAGGCCTAGCCACGCCGTCCGAACAAAGAGAGGTTTCAACGACAATTGCTCAAAGAATCATACCACCTCCAACTGAGTTCAGATGTAGTCCTTCTGTATCTGAAAGCCCACCATCTCATTCGGAATCGTCTCGAACTAAAACTGTACGGGTTGTTAAGAGTGATGGATCATCGTATGATGTACTAGTAGGGATGGATGGTGCTGATTTGCGATTCATGGATGAAAGTTCAGTCATTGTTCCCTCACCAACCTTCGAAAGTCCGCCGTCTTCGGTGACGTTTCCTACTGCAACTGAACCATCCTCACCACCGACGTCAAACGCCGGAAACATGACAAATACGTCGTTACTTCAAGCTGCTCTCATAAGAGCTACAGCGGAAGCGCAAGTCACACAACCCAAAACCAGTTTTTCTCCCCCGCCACCTGTGAAAGTAAATACCGAGGTCTGTTTAGCCACCGGTGAAAAATCAAAGCCTGTGATCACTCTTGTATCATCGTCTTCCAATAATAATGAATCTCAAGTACCAAAGTCTAGTGAGAGCAAAGTTTCGCCCTTAAAACTTAATCCGATTAGTCCAGCTGTTGAGAACAGCGACGTTTCAAGCACCGCAGTAACTGGGTCGGTTCGCGGTGACTCCAAGAAAGAGTTTGTGAAAAACATAGGAAAAAAATTAAAAGTTAAACGTTCAAAGCGAGACGGCTTATTCCCGAGCATCGGCCGGCAAAAGTCCAAGTCTGAAAATAGAGCGAGGAAAGCCTTCCGAACTATATCGTTCATATTAGGCGCGTTTGTCGTTTGCTGGACACCTTATCACATATTAGCGTTGGTGGAAGGTTTTTGTACCAACCCTCCGTGCATTAATAAGCATTTGTACATGTTTTCTTATTTTTTATGTTATGCAAACAGCCCTATCAATCCCTTCTGCTACGCGTTAGCCAATCAACAGTTCAAGAAGACTTTCACCAGGCTTTTAAGAGGTGATTTTCACATCACCTAGTCCATGTATGTTGGTTACAAAAATGCGTAATCCCTTCGACTCCTAACCAAGAGTCTGAGTCGAAACGTTACGCACACAATAATTCGAATGGCTTCCATTCGAATGTTGATAATAAGACAATACCAGTCATTAATGACTTAATTAAGTACTCGTATGCTTTTGATGTATAGCGATGAGGTAAACATTATTGTGTAGACAATGTATTAAATGTATAGTATAAATTCAGCTTTAAAAGCTAATCTGGGATGTTTGTAAATAAAGTAGGATCGTTGTATATTTATAAAGATTTTTATTTGATCTTTGAAGTTCAGAACTGACAATAAATTGTTAGAGCGTGTATATAAATGTTAGGTTATGTAATTCAAAAGTCTCTTTATATTTCTAGATAAGCGTGTATTGTTTGTAAATTATTATTATGTGGATTCATTGATTTGGTGATACGGTTCATACTCATGTGTTATACACGGTCACCATGAATCTTATTATGATCATATCTTAACATTCGTAGATCTATCAAAGTAGTACGTGTAGTACTATGGCAATGAGCAGGCAATTTTTTGTAGTTACCTTTTATGATTTACAAAATTATGCGATTATTTTGTTGCCTACTCATAGTCACTTTAATAAATAGAAGTAAACGCTTAAAAGCTTTCAGCCTCGAGCCCAGCTAAAGATTTTCAGCGTTAACAAAAAACTCTAGTCAATTATAAGTTAGATTTGAATTAGATTTGTTACAACTGGCCTAAACCCATTGTACGTCTACATTTTTGTAACAATAGTGATTAATATAAATGTTATATATGTCCTGTATTTAATTGTCTAGTAGATAGTTAGAGATAGTTTGTTTAATAATCATTTTGTATATCCCGCTTTAATTTGGTAAATAAAAATAAAACCAAAATTTACTTAAATACATTAGATACACATTATCTTATATAAACTTAAGACAAATAATATCTAATATTCAACATGTAATAATAATGATAAGTTAATTGCAAAATAAATGAAAGACAAGAGTGAAATAACTTAGTTAGACTTAATCGAAAATTTTAAACATGAAATAGTAAATAGTGCTGATGTAGTGAGTACAAATATTTATTTTTAAAACATTATGTAATTAGTTCATCAAAATTATGTATGGTATATAAGAGGAAAGGAAAAATGGAATCTTCAGATATTTACATATATATCATTTAGAAATTAAATATCAAAATACTCTCAATGTATAGACTACTCATTTATGTGGCATGTTTTGGCTTATACCCGATAAATAGATTTTGATGGGATTTCCGTTGGCAGACAGTTGACGATGAAGGGAGCGAAGACTTTTATTATAGAAATGAAATTAAAGATTTATCAAAGAAATAAAAACCCGTGAAAATTTTAACTAAGCATACTAAAATGGCGTTTAAATATAACGGATCCTTACGTTAATGCAAACACAGTACCTTTATACTTTAAATACTTTATCTAACAAACTATAGTAGCATAATACTAACAAACATGAAAGAATCTTAGACAATAGCTGTGATTTCATTTTGCGAGATACTTTTTAAACGACCAACATTATTCTAAAGTTATGAAGAAACAACAATTTTTGCTGTTCACTGACGCAAACTCTTTAAAATAAAATGACGTAATAAAATGTCGAGACAGTATTAAACATTGCTTGAAGTTTCGAAGTCCCTTTTCTACCGTAATGAATTTAATTCTCACGGGTGTTAAGGTATCCTTTTATACTTCTCGAGTTTTTGCCTGTGACTTTGTATGCATGATTCTCACAAAATGAAGATTTTGACGGCCCCGATGGCGCAGATGGTAGTTATTCTATCTTGTGCGCCCAGAGTCGTGGGTACGATTCCCACTTGGAACAAATATTTATATAATGATATTTGTGTTTTTTCTGTATTTAGATGTTAAATATATGTGTGTCATATATTTGTAATTCTTCTGTTGTTTGACGTCCTTGACACAAGTGCTTAATGCGAATAACTTGTGTGAATTATTTATTTTAAACAAAATCAGGTAAAAAACATGTAAAATAAAGTATATACTTTGATTCTATAGAAAAATATAAATTGACCCGACTTAATACAATAGCAATAGACATTTGGTGAATACGATACGAATGAAGACATAGTTGATTTGTGACAAGTGTCTATGTATTATTTTTATGCATTACATGGTCATATGTAACGCAAAGTAAATGTAAATTCTTAAAAATAATTTTAATAACTATAATTAAGTGCTATTATTAGAACTATACTTATCTTCCAGTTGCGTCCATGATTAGCGAAATAGTTGTGACATCATAACTTCGAACCTCGATAACTTTTAGCGATAACTATCCTTCGAAATATATAAAATTTATGAGTCTTTCAAATTATGTTAGAGCAAATGTAAGTTCTTTTTCAACGTTTTTAAAACATCGTTGACGCATGTTCGTTAGTTACTTGCGTCACATACCGAAGTAATCTAACGATATAAATAGCGAGCTAATCTCGGGGTCTGATCGGTCAGAACGACCAAAGTATCCGACATAGCCCAGCAGATTAGCTAGTTGAATCGAGTGGGCAGTGCATATAGTATTCTGAACCGACAGCCGATCGTGGTCAGATGCTGGAGATCAGAGAGAATTAAAGGTCAATAGGCCGTAAGTTCTCGAATGTACACCACGTACCAAGAAACCCAAGAAACTCTGCGTAGGACGTACCCACAAGATCGATAGACGAGACGGGGCTAAATATGCGCTGAATTCAGTTACCATACTACTAGTCATATTGAATATTACACGGGGAAGACAATGACCTACGTCAAACAGCTGATTTGATAATCATTCAGTTTTTTTTATATTTAGTACAAGAATCACCCTAGCAAACTATTTTAGATGTGAGCGGGATGCGAAAAGGACGTGGGAGGGGTACGCAGCTAACTTTTGAGACGCATACTTATTTGCTATTCAGGGTGCTAAATATAAATAAATATTTTGACCAAATTGCTTGACTTCTCGCGCCTGACGATTATTTTATACTTATTTAAAATAAACACGTAATAAAGATAAAAACGTACGTAAACGTTCAGTTGTACTTTCTTTTTATTTTTAAGTATTGTTTTTACTTTTTTGATATTCACATTTTTGCTTCAAGTAACGGAGAAAACATGGCGTAATTATGTTTGTGCCATACAAAAATGCAAGATGTTATAGCCAATTTTATTATTAATTAAACTACAAACGAAATGTGCTTGATAACTTAAAATGTATGAATGCATTAAATATATATATATATTTATAAACGTATGTTTCCTTTATATATCATAATTAATAGTAACGCCTTAGTATGTGTCAATAATGTATTGTAAATATGCTTTGAATACTATATGTTAAAAAAAACTGTTTCAAAAGAAGAATGGTTTACGTAAATAAAAATAGTAATTTGAATTTTATCGACATTTTATTTCTACCTACCATCATCGATCGGAAGAATTTGTATTTTTGTATGTAGCGAATAAACTTAAAAAGTACTGGACCGATTTTAATAATGCTTTTTTTATTAGAAAGCTACATTATCATTGAGGAACATAGGCTATATTTATTACTAGATTACTTTAGAAATTTCTATTAAAACAAACCAATGGTGTAAAATAATTTGCCATAAAATGTATTTCATCGCATACACTGCAAAGTACTACTATAAAACAAATACTATAAAACATATCAATATCTACAAAAAACTTTGCAAAGCCATACGTCTAACTATTGTAGTTACGTCACTATAACTACTTTTTTACATTTAACTAATAGATAGAAATGAGGATCAAAATCCGACCAAGTTATCCATACAATTTATAATTTTTAATCCAAAAAAATAATTTAATATTTAAAACTGTCTTAATACCTGATGATTACTTTTTAAATTATTGAAATCAGACATTCCATTTAAAAGATATTATGAAATTAAAATAAAAATACATGCCGGCGGCGGCCGCCACGCAGCGCATCGAGTAACTAACTCGACGAGAGCAATTGTATTTGGCACTTTCTCGAATAGGATCTCCTGAAATCAATACACTTCGTTGCCACCTACAAATACCACAGCCAACGTAGTGTACAGGAAGGCTTTAAGGCAAGCTTACATTTTTTTCAAATTAGGGATTCATGGTCGTTTTAATTAGTATGCTTATTACTTAAATAAATATACCTAGTTACCGTGCAAAGCCGGGATGGGCCGCTAGTATCAAATAATAACATCACATTATGCACATTGGCTCCTTTGCAAGAACTACTGCTCAACTTTTCAGCATTTTTTATTGTATAATAAATTATATAACTAAGTTACTATTTCTTCTTTATCGCTTCTAACTGGTAAACCATTAGCAATTAGGGCAACTACTGAAGAGGTTATAATGCGTGGTGTCTTTTTGCGTGATACTTACATAGCCTCGAAGTCAGATCTATAACAGACTCCGAGGTAATGTGTAAATAATTATTATTAATTGTACCGTTCCATTTAAACAGGAAAAGTTTACATAAACATTTTATATATACAAATGTAGATACAAAATACGTGCAATAGTCAGTCAAATAAACAAAGCCTAAGCCATTACACAAAAAGCAGCAAAGAAACCGCGCTGAAAGCGTCGTCGTGACGGAATCCATTAGGAAGCTAACAAAACAAGTGAAGGTTGGTACATAGTTGATATCAAGACATTATGTGTCCATAATTCAGAGATTTAATAATTAAAGGAAACGTTGAAATCTGGAGTTTATTTGAGAATTAATTTGTAGTCGACTGATAGTGATTAGGACATAGCAGCTATAAGTGATAATGGGCGTTACTTCAACCTTAAATATTTTAAACCGCAACGGTAATATCAAAAAGTGCCAATCTCTCGACATTATGTCACATTACTCAGTAATTTTACTACCTCTTTCACTCTTCAATCCAGAACACACCAATGCAAACACTGCTAGTTGGCGGTAAAAATAGTTGACAATATCAATGCACAAGAGAGGTACGAATGTATCGTCATACATGAAGTAGACCTCCTCGTCAATGGTGGCCCCATTGACGAGGAGATTTACTTCATGTATGATTGAAGTTTATTGTGGACAATACACACCCATCTTTACGTGTATTTAGTCTGAAAGATTAAATAAACATAAATAGATGATTGTTAATAGTAGTAACAACAAATATGTTGGAAGAAAGGAAATTTATTTATTAGGCACAAATACCACAAGGAAAAAAAATTTTTAAATGGTTCTAGCCTGTTTTGAGGCCAACCGCGTAATCGTTGCAAAATATTACAATAAAAGTTAAAAATATACAACAACATACATTTGGAAAAACGTATATGTATACAGTACAGCTTCTAAGTCTGTCTTTAGATAGGTCGTGCGGTAAACATAAGCGTATCTTTCAAAGGTTTAAAACGGCCCTCAAAGCCTACAGAGTCACCTTGAATATTCTTACAGTTAATTTAACCTTCAATGCTTTTAATCTAATGACTGGCCATATTAAAAAAACGATTTATTTACGAGGTTTGATTGGGTTATCTGTTTTGTTTATAATGCTTGTGCATTTTTGTTTCTGTAAATAAAAGATAATTAATTTATTAATAAGCATGGCGCATTCGGTAGTTTTCCTATCTTGTGCGCTAAGGGTTGTGAGTTCGATCCCAATCTAGGTCGACTTATATGATGAATATTTGTGTTTCTTCTGCATCTGTGTATTATATATATTTTCAAGTACATATTATATTCAAGACACGCGGCAGCGTGTCAGCCAAGTTAAAAAAAAAACTAGCAATGCGGTAGTTGCTTGTATTTTTACACGAACCGTTTGGAGCCACATATTACCCTTTATTAACTCAAAATATATTTAAGATAGACGCATGAAATATAGTATAGTAATTAAACTTGTTATTTTAACGAGAATCCTAAATTTTATATATATAGCTTATACAGTTACTAGATATTAACGTCCAAAAATAGTCGTTATTATCACTGACTGACTGAATGACCTATAGATCAAATTTCTAACCCATTTCCAGGTGACCTAGAAAGACCTAGAAAGCTGAAATTTGGCATGCAGCATTGTAATTAATAATAATAATAACTTTATTCAACAACAAAAGGTAACTTAAATTAAAATACCTTTTGATACTTAGGTACCTAAACTAGGTCTAGCCTGTTCTTATAGGCACAATTATGTATATAGAAAAAAACAAATATTAAAATATTGAATTTTTACGACTAGATTTTTTTTAAAACTATTTTTATTACTTCTATATCCTAGCGCCTATGAGATTATAATAGCAACAAACAATCGAAACATTGTTTCGATTGATTACGGCTGTTTCATTGCTTTATTTATCAGATTATAACCTGATAAAGCGTTTTACTGACTAAGGTATGACTGTTGTTTTATTATTATATTATATTATTGTTTATTATTAATAATAATTTTAATTGCTTTATAAATAGTAGGCTTAGTCGATAAAAATATTTCAAAGGTACAAGAAAATATAGAAAATGACACGGAATAAAACTATAATACCCCGTAAACGTAGGAGAATACCGAAGTTTTACAAAAACTATTTCGTATTAATTTTGTTAGTCACAAAGATTTTCTTTTTATTAATTTTGTTTTGTATGAGCTTAGCCCCCTTTTTCACCCTTATTTTTTTGATGGGGTTTCTATTTTTTGATGTCCCTAACACAACTGTGTTTCGGTTTGAAGGGTGAGAAACAGAATATCTTTGTGATAACAACAGTGTCTATATGCTGCAGTCACGATTATCATCGAGTGGACCGTGCTTGTTTGCTGACTTCATGATATGAAAAAAACCCACAACATCTCACACATTGACCTGAAATTCGTGATAAATCGCTCAAAGAACTGTGTTATGGACATCAGACAACAAAAGAGTCGCAAATATACTACTTAAATACATATATTTAAAATCCAGACATAGAACAAACAAATATCATAATATAAATATTTATCCTAGGTGGGGATCAAACCTACAACCTTGGCGCCCAAATAGGAACACTACCATTTGCGCCATCGGGTCATTCAAATATATATATACAAAATAATACGCCTGTGTCGCACCAGACAATTGTTAAGAGTCACGTGCATACTGAAAGGTGTTTGTGGTACATCAATACAATGCTAAACAAATTAAAGCGACCGCATCTCCAACACGTCCATTGTGCTAGTTGATGACGGTAAAATATTTTTAAGTTAGGCGATGTAGCGTTTTAATAACTGCACAATATTGTATGACGTGGCTTTTTTTAAACTAATACGAAGAAATTTAGACAATCGATTGTGACGGGTTGATGAACTTAGAAAGTGTCAGTAATCATTTATTAAATTTAAGTATTCAAACGTTATTTCTATTATAAAGATATGGGGATCAGGCCCATATTTTCCGCGCTGGGCAGTTGCAATAGCAATGGTAGAGTACAATTTCGCGATAAAGATGTTGCTGCCTATCCCAACCCCGCAGTGTTTAAGGTGCGCTTTTTCGGATGAATGTACCGGCATCTATCGGTTTCGGTGCCTCAGTCACCTTTAATGACATCTGGTACAGACAAAGGTACTATTCCAGGCCATCGATACCCTGCGGCGTATATACTAGTTTTAAATGTGTCAAATTTTCCGTTAATTTGTTTATGCAGTTTCCTGGAAAAAGGGTACAAAATGTCTACTTTGCGTTTATTTTGAGGTTGGGTCGTTAGTACAGATGAAAAATGTAGATATTATACGGAATATTGTTTCTGTTTTTTTCTAGCTTGTCTAGTCCTATAGGTTTAGTCCTAGGCCTTAAAGGAAAACGGTTGAAATTTGGTATAATATTAATAATACTAATTATACCATGTTATTTTGGGCAAATATAATAAATGCGTATCGTATACCCGTTAATTTTCTTGGGTTAAAATATCAAGCCAAATGAGAAAATTTTCGGGCCCGATAGCACAGATGTTAGTGATCCTATCCTGTGCGCTAACGGTCGTGGGTTCGATCCCCACTTAGGTCATATATTTTTATTATGTGGATTCGTGTTTGTTCTATGTCTAGATGATAATATTTATGTATAAATCTTGTGATACCATTCCATAAATCTTGTGGTTTATCTAATGTTAGTAAAAAAGAGCTTTAAGGGATATATATCGAAGTAAATGTATGAGATATGGAGCAAAATATTATTATTATGTATTTAATTCGCTATAAGTCTGTGTGTTAATCGGCTGCTATGGGAGGCTGTCACGCCGCCCGACAACTATCTCGGCGTATTCTGCGGGACTTCATGGGAGGGTACCTACACAATGGGGATGACTGTCTCTTTGTCGCTAATATGTTGAGTTTCTGCTGTTTATGTACTCTCTTCTTATTGTGTGCGCAGTGTTTGGTACTCTGACGTCATCCTTTAATTAATAGAATGGTTCAGGTCACGATTAAATTGTTTTTATACAGAAATCCTTGCCGAGAACCATATCAGCCATCTAAATTCTCCGTTGAACATAAGCTTTCTAAAGATAGGGGGACTTTTGTCTATAATTGCTGCTCTGGTCAGGCGTGGTAGTAATTGTAGAGAGCAACTTCGCGACGAGGATGCAGGAACACCTGGATCAGGGAGAGGTACTATTCTACACAACCGGTACTACAGGGCCAATTTTATTATTATCACCTAGTCTACTGGCACAGGCTTCATCAAGCTTAAAAAGAGGCACTGGTCACTTTTATTTATGTTTAAGCCAAATAAAGATTATTCATTATTCATCACAATAACACATTTTTGTGTTGAAAATTTTGAATGTACCGAAAGCTAAAGTAATCCGGTACATACTCGTATATATGACATGTCGCACACAAACAGTTTCGAGTTTACACAAAGTGGTTACATTAAAAACGATTCTCCTGAACGCGGGTTACGAACATGCCTGCGATATCGTGTAATTTCATGGCATTGTCTTGGGTACACTAACGCTTTCTGTAGGGCTGTCGAAAATGAGCTGCGCAAATAGTATAATCAAAATGTTTTATTACAAACGTGCAACCCCTATTTCATCGATTTAAGGTGAGTTTTTTTATAAATTCGTTTTTGTTATCGTCTGGATTTAGATTTTAAACAATGCACTAAATTTCACGTTTCTACTATTAGCAGTTACAGCAATGCGTGAATCTGTATGTCACTGGGAACTTCTCCTTTACGTATATATCACACTCCTAGTTCAAAACTGCATCAACTAAAAATAATACATTTCCCACAATACTAGACGATTTCAATAGACGATATGTTCTTAAAAGTTTTCTGTCCGGATAAGTATTTGAATTTAGAACCATAACGAGATCAATTACGTCAATACCAAAAAGTCTACTTAAAATTACAGTTCTGAGTTCTTGCAGTCTTCACCTGAGGGTGAGATATATAGCTATCTATAGTCTACACTAGCGTATGCCGGCGACTTTGTTCGCGTTAAATTCAAGGTCAAATAGTTTCCCTTTCCTGATTTGGAACATAGAAGAGAACTCGGAACATAATATTATTTTAATGAGCTTCTATAGGCGATATTATATATATTTCCATTTAGGAATCTTCCTAACTTGCAAAAAGTCCCATATAAAATATCAAACCCTCTTTAGGGTGGCAGATTTTTTTTATTACCTTAAAAATTGCAGAATACTCCATATAACTTCCACCCCCCATTTTAAGGATGAGAAAAAGATAAAAAGTACTCTATTTCACACTCCATCCATTCAATCATCTTCACTTTAAAAACTACGATAATTTGTCACCCTTGTTTGCCGTGAAAGGACAAACAAACATACACACAAACACGTTCCCATTTATAATTTTAGTATGAATTTTTGTACAGTGCAGTTAGTAAAAATATGTGATCGTCAATTTTTGAATAAGGATAAGTCAACTTAACGCATTTCTTTTCGCAGCCCTGACAATTTAAACACCGCGTAATCTACAACGATATTATAGCTTATAAAAAACAAACAAGCAGAGTACACCGTGCCTGCCCTGTCTTTTAACGTTGTGATAGCGGGAAATAGGATAAACGGCATGAATACACGTTATTACTCAAAAATTCATAAAATAAACCGTGGAGTACCGGCAGAGTAGAATAGTACCTCCTCCTATACCAGGTATTGTAGCAAAACAGACAAATAGCGGTATATCCATCCAATACATTGTAGTTCAAATTCACATGGCGGGGATGGACAGCAGCATCCCTGTCTTGAAAGTTACGTAATTTAATTGCTAACACGCTTGCTCAGCGTGGCAATAATGGGCGAAATTCCCCCTATTTTGGAGAGGCCTAAATCCAATAGGGAACTTCGAATGGCTGGTATAAATCTAAAAAGGTGTGTCAAAATGGTGGTGTTTGTTAAAAAAAAACTTAAAGAAAATCATAAATTTAAACACGTTACTATGTGCGAGGTCACAGGCGACTTAATTTGAAGTCATGTAGTCGGTCAGGTATCGTAAGAGTCGACTAAGCTACTAAAACCGACAGATGACGGTATATCCAACTCAAATACACATGGTGGGGATGGGCATCAGCATCCCCGTCGCAAAAAATGCGCTCTGCACTTGCTAACAGGCTTGCCCAACGCAATCATGGGCAGAATTCTCTCTCTCTTGGAAAGGCCTATGTCCAACTGTGGACTTCCAATTGCTGTAATGATGATGATAATAAAGAAACATTACCTTTCTTTATAACTACTTATCTATACATGAAAATCTTTTATTAATATATTTAATATATTACAACTATATCTATATTATATACACCTCTTACTACCCTTTACGTATCATTCGCTTTTCTCTAGCCCAAGGTTACCTGGTAGAAAACTGGTACCTGGTACACTTCTTGCAATAAGACCGCCTATTACCTGCTGTACTGTATTATTATTATTTGGAATTCATCATATCAGCTATTAGAAGTGCATTCCAGTAGTGCCTCTGTACATAGTACTCAATGTCACTGTACATAGTACTCGTAGGACATAGGCCTCTCCAAGAAAGGTGTTTTTTGGCCTATAATTGCCGCGCTGAGCGACCGTGTTGGCAATCGCAGAGCGCAGTTTTCGCGACTGGGACGCTGTTGCCCATCCCTTCCCTGTGCATTTGAGCTGCACTGTATCGGAAGGAAATACCGGCATCTGACGGTTCTGGTATTTTAGTCGCTTCTTACGACACCTGGTTCAGTAGAGTGTACTATTCTACTCTGCCGGTACCTCACGGCAAATTTCAGAATTGTTAATAAACAATACAATTTTATTTTTATGTATAGATAATCTAGTACCTACATCCTGTTATGGTAATATTTTGCTTTAAAAAAGTGTTTTTTTTATAATAACCTATTGCCTTTGTGCATTATGTCGCTATTTAAGAGTGAAAACGATTGTAAAATTGTTAGCGCCCAGTTCCCGCGATGCTATATATTAAATACACATTTTGTGTATGAAATTCTACCTGAAGGCACATCGCATAAAATGGCCGAAGCGAGCAATGGAACGATCCGCGTCACGCGTCGAACCAACTCGACATATGATATTCCCGATATGCACCGCTGCTCAACTATGTGAACTACAACTCTATGTGCAGTACCTTAAAGTGCAATTTTGCGTGGTGATGCCTTAAGCAAAATGTGGATAACTAGTTATATGACAGGACTATCTGTAAGCCAGTGATTTAGTTAACCGAGGTACAGCTACGGGTCTACAGAGAATTCCCGAACATTCTTCTTTTGAAAACTTGTTTGCGATTGTTTAATCTCTGTTATCATTTGATGAGCCTTATGGCGCAGATGATAGCGGCCCTTGTGCGCGAAAGGTCTTGGGTTCAACCCCTACCCAGAACTAATGTTTATATTATTAATATTTGTGTTTGTTTTGTGTCTAGGTGTTAAATATGTACATAACATATGTCATTATTTAGTTGTCTGATGTCCGTAACATAAGTTCTTTAAGCGACTCATATCGGAGGCAGGTAAATAAATAAAATGGTAGCCCTGATTATTTATTATAGCAACCACTGCTGGACAATGCTGGGTAGGCGTGATTGCAATCGCAGGGCGTAGCTTCGCAATGGGAATGCTGCTCATCCCCGCTCTGTACCGGCAACTTACGACATCTGTTATAGTTATTCCACTGCGATTTCATATTATTTGAATAATTACAGAACATATATTGCATAAATGTATATGCACCAGGTTTTGTGTTGGTGAACGCAATGTATTTACTAAAAAAACAAAGTATCAGAACTGTTTAAAGTGCCTGAGACAGAGACTGAAAAAGGTATTTATTTAATTTATGGTCGACGTTGGAAAGAGATGTCTTGATGAGAAAAAAAGAGATGTCTTGGTAGTATATTTTATGGCTGTAACTATAAGTGGGTTAGCCTTCACTACTTCGTCGACATAGCAACGAGACGACTCTTTCGAAGTCTACTTTGCATATCGTTCATGTCTAAGTCATGAAGTAGACCTCACACAAATCATCATCATCATTATTTCAGCCATTGAAGGCCACTGCTGGATATAGACCTCCCCTAAAAAGAAGAATTTGCTCATAATATGGCGCGCTGGATAAGCGCGTTAGCAATCGAAGAGCGTAGCTTTTGCGACGGGGATGCTGCTGCCTCGTAGTTGCTTCTTACGGCACCTGGTTCAGGGGAAGTAGATACTATTCTACTCAGCCAGTACCGCACGGCAATGCCTAAACAAAGGTCATCTGAATTGGTACCTCACTCTCACCACTCTCACTCTCACAAATAGCAGTGTCTGCATTTTTATGTTTCGGTTTGACGGGTTACAGAGGCAGTGAATTTCTTGGACATAATATTTTAGGGTCACAGGTTTGGCAATAAGCTAGTGATATCCTGGTATAATGTTAATATTATACCAGGATATCACTAGTATATATATAATATGGTAATATTACGCGGGTTGTATAATTGTTTGTCGTCCAGGTCAAATAAAAAAAGGTCCGATGGCGCTGGAATTAACGTCTGAGTAATAGCAATAGGTTATCCCAAAAAAAACTGGGCAATAATCAATAACATGTCAAAATATTTTCATATCATTACTATCACTCATGTAACTACCCCCATAAATACGTTTACTCATAACATGCTAGAATCTACGGTAATCGAGACGCGTTCGATACAACGACAGAAACAATATCACAAATTTAAGACATTTTGGACCTTATTGCGTTGCAATAAGCTTCACAAGAATTGCTTTTAAACCTAATAACTTTGCTCGATATAACTCGGCTAAGATATCTCGTGCGGTCAGTGAACGGTGTTTTAGTTCTTATGGACTTGAAATAAGGTTTACGGTAGTTGTATATGTATGGAATCATGTTATCGTGCGATGTCGGTGCAATTAGCGCATCGCTCCCATGTTGTTATTGCGAGTGGACGCTTCAAACTGCAATATGAGGCTTTGCCATAATTTATGGTTAACTTGCGAGCCGTCCTGGCTCTGCTCGATTTGCACCACTCACTTAATACGTGACACTTTCGGTAATGTTCCTATCTTGCCAATTTACGCAAGGGTTGAGGATCAAACCCACCTAATTCAAATAAGTATATAGCGAATAATTGCGTTATCTGAGTATTTTATATATATATATATTAATATAATTTGTGATTCCTCTATTGTATGATGATTGTAACATTTGACATTTTAGATGTGATACCTCACATTTTATAATATATATTTATATACGATCTAAAGCCGAAGACGATCGAAGCCGTATTACGTACGTACATCCTTCCTAGATATTTCCAGTAGGACCGGTGCGATATTTCGGTCTGTCTTTGTAGGTGGACGACAACTACGCTTGCCAGTGTCTAGTTTGTAATCAAGATTTTTAAAGTCACTTCGGCTAGGAGTACTGCAGTATGGGGTAGACCTCATAAAATAGGTTTTCTGCTTTGGTACCTCGCTCTCATTTGTTTCTACCGCCAAATAGTGTTCGCATTGCTGTGTTCCGGTCTAAAAGGTGGGAGAGACAGTGAATTTACTGGGTAATGTGGCATAATATCCTCAAGTCACAAGGTAGGAAACACGTTTCTGATATCTTTGTGATATACATCATTAGAAGTCCACTGCTAGACATATGATTCCCCACGAAAGGTGGAATTTTGCACAATAAATAGCTTCGCTGGGCAAGCGTGTTCTATCGGTTCTAGTACATTAGTCTCATAAAACACCTGGTACAAGGGAAGGAACTATTCTATTCTGCCGGTACAACTGGGTCAGTACTTATATTTGTACGTAATATAATAATAATAATATATTCTTACAGTTAAAACATCATGTAATAAAAGATCGATGTGGTGTAAAAGATGATTTTGTAACAACAATAGAGTAAGGAATGTTAAGATAGTTTAGACATATAAAAGGGATAGGTAAAAATAGAATGACTGCACAAATATATAGAGCGAAAGTAAATGGGAGTGATGGTATAGAATGACCGAGGCGAACATATCTTAACCAGGTAGAAAAGGTATTAAAGAAGGGCCAGGTCAGAAGTATATGAATAGACTAATGCGAGTAAGGGAAGCGAGAGAAGTTTGCCAAGATCGTAGTAAGTGGAGATGCATAGTCTCTACCTACCCCGATAGGACATAGGCGTGATGTATGTATGTATATACTTTATGGTGCATATACGTTTACAAAAGACATTTTGTTTTGAAATCGTACAATTTACGCCTTTATTGTTCTGAGCGATCTTTTCTAGAAAACCATTGGATGTTTAATTATCACCTTTTTATTTACCTGCTAAGATGAATCAAGGGTGTCCAAACGTATAAGATGAAATTTAGTTCAACGACGCAAAAATTTCGTTTGAAAAGTCAATAATATCCATTCTTTGAATCCGTTGAATGTGCACTCTCACAAAGAGTGAATTTAAATAGTAGTTTGTTCGCTACACAGGCGAAACAAGTCGACTGAATATTGAAATACCCCGTATACTAGAACATATACCGTATAGAGAATAAGTATTTTTGACTATATTGTAACTATATAATTGTATATGTGACATGCTCGATGGCGCGGATGGTAGATGGAATCTTTTACACCAAGGGTCGTGGGTTCAATCACCACCCAGGATAAATATTTATAAAATTATTATGATTTTTGAGTTGCTTAGAGCATTTTTGTAACAAACATCAGACAACAGAGGAATCGTAAATATACTAACCTAATTATTACTATTTAACACCCAGACACAGAACAAACATAAATATCATCATACAAATATTTGTTCTTGGTGGGTATCGAACCCACGACCTTTGGCGCACAAGACAGGATAACTACGGCATCGGGCCCGTCTATAATTTTAAATATTGTTGCTCGAATTTCACTTTCTCGACAATGTTTAATTTATTTTCATGTTTTCTTCCTTTACTTGATCGAAAGTACGTTAGCTACTGTATCAGTTGACGTGACTAACTTTTCCTTTAATCGAAAATTTTTAACCGAAATCAATTTGAAACTCCGCTCGCTTCGTTCGCTTCACTGCACTTGGTCTCAACTCTAAACTTACCTAACCTACTAATGTGGCAAATGAAAAAAGTTTAAAAGCGTCTAAAGCCAAATGCATAACGTTACTTTGAGAGGTTGTGCAGAAAAAATGCTGGATTATATTTAAGATGATATTTACTAAAAAAAAAACAATTTGACCCTGGCGGTATGGGGAAAATTATTTCAGGTAAAGTTTTGTAAAATTGTAATGGTGTCAAATCATATTTCGATGTTGTGACAAAAAATATGACCACATGTTTTCGGTGAATTTAGTTCGAACAAGTAAATTTAGGCATTGTGTTATTTTATGCCGAGCTTTCAGAACAGATCAGCTGCACAAAAGTCAGGCATAAAGGTAGATTGTAATCGAGAGTAAATAAATTATTACTCAGTAATTAGGGAGCGGTGAAGCCTGATGACGTATGTAAAATACGTGTTCTACGAACATACAGGCAAGAGTCTTAACCTACAGTGACTCCATCAGACAACAGAAAAATCAAAATTATAATACTTAAAAACATATTTAACACCCAGTTCTTCACCTATTAGTTACGTTTCAAGGCATAACTGCTAGACCTAATATAAAATTTCTTTCACTTTTAGAGAGCTTTTCTTTATTTTTTTTTGTTTATTTGTTTGTTTGTAACAAATAAACACAGAAATTTCTGAACAAATTTCAAAACCTTTTTTATGAATAGAATATAACATTATCAGCAAATGATATACTAAATATATTGTATCCCCATATTGTCACGGGAAGGAAAATTGCATAAGTGAAACCACGAAACGCTACTAGTAACGAGTATATTTTTTGAAACATAACATTTGCAGTAATAAGCTTTGCATACAAATTTATTGAAGCTATCTCAAAATCAGGAACCAAATCGTGTCATACAGTGTAATTCGACGGTATAATATGCAAACAAATAATATCTATCTATTAATTTCAGGAGTATGTTACATATACCAATTAATAGATAGATAAGCCATCATCAAACCAAATGTCATTCTCACACAATTTGGAACATTTGTATTCTGTATTTGGATTCAATCGTAACAATGGGTCACCGGGAAATGTAGTAATTAATTTTGTTGGTTAACTATTCCGAAACACATTTACTACAAAAATCGAAACATCTACGTATAAAAATTACCTATCATGGTAGGTATTCGTGATAAACATAGTTACTGAGCCAATTTCAAACTTTTTTTGATCACTTAGTGTCTGTTGCGTCAGCTAGTCTTCCAATAAAAATTACGTGGTATGATGTTTCTCCGAGATAAACTTCTAAGCAAGTCAAAAATTTTAATTGTTTTTTGTTTATTGTTTACTGTTTGATCCAATTAGAGAGAAAGGATAGTTCGCATATAAATTTATAGTTGCAATATTATTTTCATGATAAACTAAAGTACATATAATTAAAGAGAAGACAATATCTTACGGGTCAGATAGTTAAGTATATTTCTACTACTACAATTATTTAGTATGCCGTAGATAAAACAAATGGAAAATCTAATTTTTAATAAAAACTGTAGGGGTTCCCTCAATGACTCCAAATAATTTGGAGTATTTTTTTCCAATTCCTATTAGATAGGATGGGTACTCTGTATGGGTAAGCATAGTGTTTGTCGTAGAGCGTAGCTTAATGTAGCTGTTACATATATTTTACATCTAAACATCGCTGTTTCGAAATGACATACGCACCATCTGATAATTTTGGTACCTTAGTCACCTTTTAAAGTAACATATATAGAACGAGATGATTTGATTTTATGCCTATACTCCACGGTAAAGTAGAACTATTAATTTGTACAAATATATATAATTCCAATACAATTTACAACGAACTTAATTTATTGCACTTTCACTTTGAACGATACAGCACAACTTGTGTATAAACGATTTTTTACACTAAAGAGGTTTTTTTTATATGATCAGGTGGACAAACAACTTTAACAATCCGTTAAAGTAAGCGCCACAACAGCCTATTGATGCTTGTGATATCACAAGGATATCACTAGCGCGTTGCCAATCTCGTGACTTAAAGATTTTATGTCACATTATTCAGTAATTTCGCTGCTTCTCTCACCCTTCAAATCGAAGCACAGCAATACGAACACTGCTATTTGGCGGTAGAAATAGGTGAAAGTGAGATACCAATGTAGACGACCTTTACCTCATATTGAATGTTTATTGATCAATAATGTCACTTAGTGTTTACCACCCACCCACTAAGAGTTTACTATCAATTGAGAGATATTGACAGACTGGCATAATTTGATCAGGTATATTATTATTTAAACTTTCCAGGTATACCAAATGTATTACAATGTTTGCATTCTACAGTCTTCAACTTTACAGTTCTAACAGCCATCAGTTCTGCGTGCTATGTGCAACTCGCAGTTTAACTCGCTAATCCCCTGGGCTACGTAGGGAACTTTGTATCCGAGCATACCCGTCTCCTTTGCTCTTTAAGCTAGATTATTCTGAGATGTCGTACAAGTCCCATAGAGATCTTAATAAATACAAGCTTGGTAAACTCAAGCTTGATTCGCATATTCCCTGAAGTAATTAAGTCATTATCGTAGCATCGTAGACTTAAAACGTCATAAGTCTCCCGAAAAATGTAGAGATTTTCTCATAATTACCTGGCGTGGTGGCAATTTCAGAGTGCAGCATTGTAATGAATTTGCTACTGCCGATCCCCACGCTGCAGCATTTGAGCTACGTTGTCGGTACAGGGTCGGACACTTTTCTACTTTGCCGGTACTCCACGACTGTAAGTGATTAAGTTCTCAGATTAAATTACAGTTCATAAGAAGCTACAAAGTGTAACACTGTCAAGAAGGAACCCTGGAAGCATTAATATTGAAACAGTAGCTTGTCATTTTCCGTCGAAGCCGCCGGACATCGATTATGGTAATGATGTCATCAAATTGCAAATGTCTGCCAAGTAGACGATTGGCAACTTTGCCTTTGTGCCAGCCGTCAGATGGCCTCTTTCTTGTTTACCTGAATTAATAACTCGCTAAAAAAAGAAGATTGCATTATTAAGCCTGAGTTTTAGATATTTAGAATGAGTTTTTTAATGTATTCTCTTATTCGCTAATATTCCTCGTCTTGAATCAAACGAGCTTTATAGCTTGAAATAATACTCCAAGCTTTCTCATTCACCCCCGCCATTTTAAAAAGCATAAACGGAAGACGCCATAATTATTATTCAAGAAATTACTTCCAAATGAAACATTCCAAGAAAAAATGTACAAGTGAGCATGAGGTTATCTTTTAAGACGTTGCTGCTTAATAAGACGGGATTTTACTAAATTAAAAAAGTATTGGTGATAAATGCTTGTTTTTTCTATGTATGTATGTATTTTTGAAATATGCGGTGTAAGGTTAGTATTATTTTCCGTTTTATTTTTAAAGTTATCAACACCATTTCCACATAATATTTACTCGTTAGTTAAATATTTTTTAGTGTACATAAGTTGTTTTCCGACAGACACCGTATAATGCATGCATTTATTATGTCACTTTCTTACTTATTACTAGTTTTACAATTTGTAAGACATATCCTTAAAAACCATCTACCCAGGACTGCCAACGCCAAAATTCAAAGATTGTAATTAAATTAGTCATTAATAAGAGGTAAGATGTATTAACTGTGTTAATACATAGTACATATTACTTGGTTATGAATAATGATAATAATAAATTTACAAGAAGTCTCAAACATTGATTTGACTCCGAGGTAAGTCGCTAGAAGTCGCTCTGTTGTCACAATTATATAACTTCAATATATGGGGATCGAGCTTACGACCCTTGCTGCACAAGATAATTTTACTACTAACTGCGCTATCGGGCCCAACAACCCGTAAACAACATCGAATAGTTCCCATCATTTCACATAAATACAGTCCTGCACTTGTGTTCACAAATAGAATTATGTAGCGCGGATTTGAATCGTAACATTTAAAATGTAAACGTCCTGAAACCCGAACAAGTCGCAAAACGAACATGAGAAAAAATAAGAAAGTATTTAACATGGAGAAAAACTGGTAACCAAGTGGTGATACTTGAAAACAATACTGGCCCGTGAAACGAATCAAATACACAACACAAAATGAACACTCGTTAGGTACTGCGTAGAACGCTGTATCTGCTAGCTTGACCAACCTCCAAGTAAATTATACTAATATTAAATGCAATCACAAAGATTGTGAACACGTATGGACCAGAAGTAGCACACCGCGGCTTCCCCACGTTAAGTTGTAAAACAATCTTATATATATATAAATTGTTAAAATAAATTTTAAAATTAGAGAGCTTTCATGCTACCTCTTTTTACCCCCTTATGAGATGATTTTCGAAATGAAAAAAATATTTTAATCTTCGTACTGAATTTCCCACAGTTAAATTTTCAAAGATCCCTTCCTAATTCTTACCTAAATAATATAACAATTGAAATTTGCACAAAAGATACTTGTGCAAAATTTCTAGTATTTAACTCTTCTAGTTTAGGACATGCGTTAATGTCAGTCAGTCCATGTCTTACTGCAACGGTTTAAAAGATTATTTTGTGCGGTTAATAAAAAAGGTTTTGTGCATTTGATCTATCGAATATACCGCTATCTGTCAGCTTCGGTACCTCAGTCACCTTACAACACATGTTACCAGGTCATAATAGACTCTCGTTAAATTGAAGTGTGAATATTTGTGTATATATCATATACACGAGTCGTGAGGTACCGTTAGAGAACCACCTCCCCCTGCACGAGGTGACTAAGTTACCGGAACAGTTAGATTCGGTATATCCACCCCCAACGGGTGGGGATGGGCACCAGCATTCCCGTCGCAAAAGCTGCGCTCTGCGACTGCTGACACGTGTTCTTAGCGCGGTAATTATAGGCCTGATTCCCCCTTTCTTGTGGAGGCCTATGTCTTGAAGTGATATTACAATGGATGATACGATGGTGATGATGATGAATTGGGTAAAGCCAAACCGTATATTACCTTCCAAATAGCAAAAGCGTAGTTATACTTCTCGGCAGCCTCTCGGCTTCTCGGGCGGCGCCTCCCGCGGCCATTCTATATTTTATCACAGCCTTTTGTTTGCACCGTCATTCATTCGAGCCGAGTCATTAGTGGAATGTTTTAATGTTTTGTTTGCGCTTTCTTTAATAAATACCCTTTTGTTCCACTATTTCTTTTTCCATTCCAATGACAGCTGGGCTAAATTAAATTAGTACTAGCTCTTTGCATTTTAATAAGTTATTGATCTTGCTCGTTATAAACTTGGAAGGTTGAAAGATCGCAGACATGTTTATTATTATAATTGACGTAGAATTTCTGACTACCCGCGGTTTCGGCTGCATGAAATTTCTTTGGAAACAGACTATTATATTTGTTTTAGGGATAAAATATACTATATTTCTTTGTAATATTGAAAGAAAACCGTAGAGAAAAACAAGTTTATTAAATTGAGTTTAATATAACATTTATTTTTATATTATTTTTGTGGAAATGTATTACTTCTAATATTAGTCAGTTGATATCGAATATATTGAAACGGATCGGGATATTCTGTTATTTATTCAGATTAAATTAGCTTTTATCCCATATCGCGTTTTAAAATTGCTTCACAGCCCAGCAGCATAAAGTGTTGCAGATCTTTATTGTAACTTTTAAAGTGGAACAAATCCGCCATATTTAATTTTTTTGTAATTTAGACCATTTAGGCAGCCTACACAATGGAATCTCTTGAAAAGAAATCATTCTATCTGTTTATACAACATTTGCAATTGATGTTTCGAATCTATTGGATGAAAATTATAGCCTAAAACCTTTCTGAATATTTATCTAGGAAGGCTTTAGACTGTACTGTGGTCCATTTAGACCACCCTAAACAAAACTTTTTTTTAAAATTTTAACCAGTAGTTTCTCAGTTGAAGTTCCTGAAACGCGCCAGCATTCAACCAAACAAACAAACTCTTCAGCGAATGAAGAACTGCTTCAAGGAAAACGAATTTTTTGCGAGGATGTTACATTTTTGTCCTTATCGTGTTAGGGTTGATAGGGAGACCTGACTCCGAAATAAGTTCCTTAAAGCACTTTTGTTACGGACATCAGACAACTAAGGAATCTTCAAATATATTACTTAAATATATATATTTAACACCCAGACACAGAACAAACACAAATATCATCAAATAAATATTAGCTCTGGGAGGGAATCGAACCCACAATTTGTTGGCGCACAAGATAGGAACACTACCTGCGCCATCGGGCCTGTCGAATAGTATACCTTCGTTGGGTTGCATTGAGTGTTTATTTTGTAACGGTGAATATAACAAACGACTTTCTCACTGACAGGGCTTAACTAGATACCACGGGAACTAAGGCCATTGGGAATCTCCTTCATATAAAGTGCGTCCCTTTAAAAAAAAACAAAGCACGTAGTTTTCTTTCCACCGAAATAATTTTCATCTTTCGAATACCTCCCCTCTAAGTGATGCAATGAGTTAAGATTGATTGCGCTAATGGTACCTAGATCTCCTCAAAAATATTTCTTGGAGAGACAAGACCACCCAACCACACTTTTGGATGTCTATTTGAATATCCTCACTCCAGCAGAGAATAAATCTATACTAATATTATAAAGTTAAAGAGTTCGTTTATTTGATTGATCGCGCTAATCTTAGTTACAGTTTAATTTGAATAAATATTTTTGTATTTCTTTTTGTGTTAGCTTAAAGCATTCTTATATAAAAGCTTTTGGCTATATTGCACCCCGCTATGAAGCGTTAATAGAAAGTGTTGCAAAAACGGGAAAATCATTCCTACTGAAAGCTTCCGTTAAATACACTACGAAACGGTTGATTTAATACAAAAAGTATAGATTTGTTTCTCTTTTAACACATGTCTCTCTTTGATGATTGACTCATTATACCTTACCTTTTTTATGGTATTCCAATTGGATCATTTTTTTTCGATAACATATAAATACATAAGATTAATCCTTATCCAAATAAATATGTTATTTGACATAAGTATTTAATAGTAAATAATATTAAAAAAAACAGCAGTGACTGCATTTTTGTGTGCCTACTTAAAGTATGAAAATGGTAGTAAAATTACTAGGTAATGTATATTAATACTAGGTAATTTATATTAATGGGCATTCCCTTTGACATCCTTTTCAAGGATACGAGCGTCTGCAGCTATAGTGAAGCTTACTATCAAGTGGATCGCATGCTTGTTTATCAAATTAGTTTCATAAAAATAGGTTTAATTTTATTCTTAAGGTTCAAAATAAACATCGGTTATCATGCGTCATAGGAGGCGGCTACAAAACCGACAGATGGCGATATATCCATCCTTACAGCAACCTTATCGCAAAATTTCGCTTTGTGATTACCATCTCGATTAACCAGCGTGGCAATGTTGGGGAAAAACGGCAGAATGGTCAGAATGGTATTAATATTTTATATGTTTATGATTAATTTTTAATAAATATTAATTTAACATACCTATCTCAGAACCGACTTGTTCCTATCATCGGTAAATATTCTATTTTCATTTGCATTTCGTTTGCGTACCAAGTAGTGTATGTCACCTTTGTGTTGCCAAGTTGCTTGCTTATAGCCAAGTAATTACATTAACGTTTACCGCTGCAGCGTATATCTAATTATCTTTTTACATTACAACACGTCAATTATCTAGTAAATATTGTTCAGTTTGGTGTGAACGTCGCGTGCCGGCTTCAGCGCAGCTCGCGTGAGTAATACGCGCGTTCGATAGCAAACAACAGCTATGTAACGTCCACTAACTTACTATTTTTTATGGTGCACAAATCAATCCACACAACGCTTAATTATACGATACTAGTGTTTTCGGTTTGGTTCATGTACATTTTAGTGAAGTTCCATTATTCTTAATGCGCTGGACATTTTGGAAATCACTTGGACCGGCCTATGTCCGGCAGTGGACGTCTTATAGTTGATATTATGATGATGACGATCCTTATTTTCTTAGATTAATACCACTTTTAAAGGAAATTTGACAAAGTTTTAGTAAATGTGGACAAGTGCATAAAAATGTTTTTCATATAAAATTTCAGTTAAAATACATAAAATTATCTTTGATGAACGATACACGCAACTACTGAATTATAGGGGAAATTTACATAAAGTAAATGTGGTTATTAATAAAAAAAAAGTTTAGTCTTAAAAATTACATAAATTATGCTCGAATACCGGCAACCGATGTACTACTAGCTAACTTACTAACTACAAATTTTATTTATCTTTATATGCATAAGTCACATAGGATTTATGATTGGGTTAAGCCATCGTGTACTGATAAAATAGAGTTTAACTTCTTTGTACTAAATAAGGTAAGAGACGAATCCGGTATGAGACCATTAGAATGTGATACTTCTAAAAGCGTAGCACAAATGCGAGCTAGGGATGACAAGCAATTTCGTTGTTGCGAAGTTACCTTTACTATTTTTTCTACTTGCAAGCAAAGCTTACTAAAAATACTCCGAGGCATGATTCTCTTGAGAAATCCTATGTTTAACGCTTTTTTCTATAAAAATGTGCAATTTATGCGTTCCCGATTTGTTATTAATTGGTGACTACTACAATTTTGATTTAAAGGCATAAGTAGCCAAAGCTTTCCAGTTTTATCGCTGATATTACTCGTATATGAGATGACCCAATTTTCACCACAGAAAATATGGTAAAATCTCTAAAAAATATCAAACCACTTCTCCTCATTTCCTCATATCGCGAAGACGTTTTTAGCCGCACCGTCATCACTGGAAATATGACATAAGCGCACCGGCGAAATTGACTTTGCAAGAAATCAAATAACTCGACACAACGCCTTGAGCAAATGAGATTTTAGCTCGGGAGCATTTTAACATGATAAAACTCCGGTAAATATTTTTCCAATATTCACTGAAGGAAGCCAGACAGATTACGCGTGTTGTGGCGAAAGCTAAACTAGATAAGCGGGAACTGCCGCCGTTTACGCTCGCCGATGGAAATGGGTTTAAATTCAAAACGATTTCATTATGGCCTTGTGCAAATTGCTTTGGCCTGTGACCGAGAATTCGGACGACGTGGAATGGTATCTCAGAGCTTTAAAGACGAGAGTTGGTCTGTTTTATAGTATACTTACTACTTAAAATTTAAAAATATCATTGGGCTGTTTTGACCTGAGTGACTAATGCTAAAATACATACTCATTAAAAAATGTGAACCAATGTCTATTTATCTATCTGTATATCTGTTGCTACGTTTTTATGCCTTGGCCGATTTTAAACCATTGAGAAGGACAGGCCGATAGCTTTATTTTAGTTTTATCATTTACAACTACGGTTACAAATATTATTTTTTCTTAGTTGTCCCTTCTTGAAAACACACATTCACTGTTCATGACCATTTTTTATATATTTAGCCATAGAAATAACATATTGCAATTCCTGGCCTAAAATTAATATTCAGATTAATTAAACTACCATATTGGTATTAATGATATACATGCAAATTCGTTTCGAAAATTAATAGAGAAAACCTAAGAGTAGACACTTGTTTTATTTCCAGGGCTTTATGTTTTTTTGCCAGCTCACTAATTTGTCAAACAAGCACACGTTCAACACGTTCAAGTCATGATACTATGCATGATCGCAGCCTTTGGATGCTAGTATTATCATAAGAACATTAGTAGTGCGTTACAAATTTTGTGACTTGAAGATATTATATCACATTGCCTAGTAATTAACTGCCTATCTAACTCTTCAAACCAGAACACAGCAATGCGAACACTGCTTTTTTGAAGTAGAAATAGGTTACAGGTTTAGGTAATAAGGAGTTATAGATATTAAACATATTACATATTAGAGTTAAAAAAAAATACGGATCTTGCGAAAAATAAGGTCAATATTAGTAGCATGTAGATTAATGCAGTTATCACTAATGTATTGTTTGAAGCAAAGCTTAGATATAAACACTCCAAATACTTTCTAATTTTCTAGCAACAAATAGAAGAAATATATTTATCGTAGGCATGTATCTTTTATATAGGTCAATATTAGAGAGAGCATTGGATTGGATTGTGTTATTGACCCTGACTACACAGTTATCTTAACTGCGACTATAGGGCTTAATAGAATTGTAATAATAGAATTATAAATCAGGTCTAAGTGACGATATTAAATATAAACAATTGCTATCATAAAAGTTACTAGTTATATCAAAGACAAGCAGTGCCCTGCGGTTTCACCCACGTTAAACTTTTAAACTAACTTTTTATCCCTTTAAGGGATAATTTTTGAATAACATCTAAAACAACAAAGTTATATACTAACTTTGCACCCTAGTTTTAACCTCTTAGGGGAGGGAATATTCAATCGTAGGACAAATAGCTTTTACTCAAGTGTTGTCTATTTTTTATCATTTATCAGAAACAATTCGGTAAAATCCAATCAGGATTTTCTCATTCAAAAATCTCTACAAGATGCCTGTGACTGATAGTGAGCGGGTAGTCTTATAAACTGATAGCACGTTCAAGAATAAAAAGAAAATTCGAAATATTTTTATTAGGTGAAAAAAAATCTATAAATTATATAGATTTTTTTATTTTTCATAATAATTTTAGGTGATTTAATTATTTTGTTTTTCTTAAATGAATAATTTTACAGCAAAGAGTTCAAACTAAGCGAGAAATAATTACTAATAGAAATAGTTTTCGCTTGATTTGCATATCAAATTGAGCATGAAGTATATCAAACTTCATTCTTAGAAATACAAACAATGTAAGTAATCGGACTGAGTAGACTGAAATGAGTATCTTAACGAGGAATGCTACGCCAAATTAATTGAAGTATACATATTACTTAATAAAGCAAAATGTAAGATATATTAATTACGAAAAGACTCTAGATATTAGTGCTGGGAGAAAATGCTAAATAATTGTAGCTACAGATGGAAATTTCTTAATTGATCGTAAACTTTACTGTTTATAGGGGTAACTTGTGCTTTATCTTTGACGCATTAGATAGTAACTTTGGAAGGTACATTAGCGTTTCTTGATAAATAGATTATGAACACTGAAGGCATTTTTCAAATTGGACCAACAGTTCCTGACATTAACGCGTTTAAACAAACAGTTTAGCTTTATAGTATTAGTAAATATAATAATAATAATAATAACATAATAATAATAACTTTATTCAACAACAAAAGGTAACTTAAACTAAAATACATTTTGATACTTAGGTACCTAAACTAGGTCTAGCCTGTTCTTATAGGCACCTATGCTCTAGTGTGCATGTAGGTGTGGATTTGTGTCTATATGGTCTAGTGTAATACAAAGCTTGTTAATTCAATACATTATTTACGCACACATTACATAAATACACAGAATATAATGCTAAGCCAGTACATACAGTATACACAAACAATAATAGTAACAATAAATGTAGTCCAGTCTAGCATAATATTGTTAGCAATTCCTCTGTCTTGTTGTAGTCCAATGTCAAAAGCCATTCCCTTACTGTTGTTTTGCAAGTGTATTTATTCATATCATGAATATCTATTTCTTGGTTAATTTTATTATAAATAAATGGTCCTGTAAAATTTAGAAATCGCTGTGCGAACCGTGTTCGACATGGCTGATGTATATTTTGGAAATCCACATACTTTCGTCTACTATGAGTTAGTTTATTTTCAGGTTTACATAGTTTATGCTGTTTGAGAATAAGTTCTTGCTAGTACAATTGTCTCACTGTTAAAACTTTGCTATGTATATAGAGTTTTGAGGTAGGGTATTTAAAGGGTAGAATGTACATAACTTTGAGCACTGATCTCTGTGCCCTTTCTAGCGGTAACATATTCATTTTAGTAGCACCCCCCCAAATAGTAATACAGTACGATAAGAGAGACTGACATAGAGTTACGTATAATATTTTCAAAATTTTTTCTGATGCAATATGTCTTATATTTCTAAAAACTGCAGTTAATTTCCGAATTCTTTGCGTTAAAATACTTATGTGAGGGTTAAAAGTTAATAAGGAATCTAATGTTATGCCAAGATATTTATATGTTGAAACATTTTCTAATTTTGGACAATCACAAGTACTGTTTTTAAATTTACAATTTATCCGGTGGGCGAAGAGATGCAGAGAATTTGTAGGCGGTTGAGTTTTTTTAGTAATCGAAAAAGTTAAAAATTTTGTTTTATCTGCATTTAAAGTTAGTAGGCTTCCATTCAATTGTTTTTGTATGTCAGTAAAACCAATTTGGGCATTTGCAGTGACATCATTCCAGTCACTACCACTAAATACTAGAGCAGTATCATCTGCAAATGCAATTATTCTACCATTTTTCAGGGTAGTTTGTATTATGTCGTTAATGTAGATGATAAATAACGTAGGTCCCAATACACTCCCTTGAGGCACTCCATATTTTACTTCAGAGGGTTCACTAATAAAGCCATTTATTTTAACTGTTTGTTGTCTATGGCTCAGATAACTTTTGAAAAGATTGAGTTGTTCACCCCTTACGCCGATAGACTCAAGTCTCCGAAGCAGAAGAGGAATGGATACGGTATCGGAAGCTTTTGCTAGGTCAAGGAATATCCCAATACATTTTTTTCCATAATTCAGTTCACTGACCAAGAAATTAGTAAGCTCCGATACCGCATCACTAGTCGATCTTCCTCCCCAAAAACCAAACTGATTTGGTGAAAGAAAATTTTTGTCCTCTAGATATTTAATAAGCCTTTTATTAATCAGTTTCTCTATAATTTTTGATAAAGAATTGAATATAGATATTGGTCGGTAATTTTGAAGAGTTTTAAGGTCACCTGTTTTGTGTATTGGTATAATTCTTGAAAGTTTAAGTGCCGTTGGTATAGTAGAGGATGCAAAGCATATATTGGTTATATGCGTAATCAGTGGGACCAATATCAATGAGTTATCCTTTACTATTTTGTTAGAAATGTTATCCCAACCAGGAGCACAATTAGATTTGAGACTGTTTATAATTCCTTCAATCTCTTTGTAATCAGTGTTCAGTAATACAAAAGAACTTTGGGCTTTAGATTTTATTAAGGGAGTAGTATTTTGTAATCGTAATTGTTCTTCTATTTTATCTGCCAGTGTCTTTCCTATTTCACAGAAGTATTGGTTTATGTCATCCACAGTTTTCTTTGGGTCATTATTAAGTTTCAAGAGGTCGGAGTAACTATGTTCTGCTGTTTTGTGACGTGTAATTTTATTTATGATTTCCCATGTTTTTTTGATACTAGTAGAGCTAGCCAAATCAAGTTGTGCTTTTTCATAACTAATTTTAGCTCTTTTTATGATTTTAGTAAGATAATTTCGGTATCTATTGTAAGTTATTTTAAGAATTTCATTGTCTAGTGATTTCTTTAATTTTGAATGCAGTTTATCTTTGTGTTTTACACATCTTAACAAACCATTTGTTATCCATGGTTTCCATGGAGTTTTGCGCTTAGAATAATTTTTATATTCTGTATTTTGTGCTATGATATTGCTTATTATAGTAATTAAATTGTTGATAGCCTGTTCAGGATCATTCGTTTGGAAGATTGATGACAAATTTACTTCCTTTAGATCACATGTTATTTGGCTGTAATTGATATTTGGGACTGTAATGGGTTGGTTTATTTGTTTAGGTTTCTTATTTATGGCAAGTAGAACTGGGTAATGATCCGTGATACTACTTTGTATCACATATGTGTTAAAGGAGTGGGATGTTTTAACAATTGTATGGTCCAATCAACTATCAATACGCGTTGGCAAGTGATGTGAGGGAGTAAGCCCGAACGTTGCTAATAGGTTCAGATATTCTAGTGCCTGTTTATTGACAGAATTAGGGTTAATGTTAATGTTTATATCTCCAATTAAGATTATATTGGAATATCTATTTAGCGTATGCAGAAGTGACTCTAAAGTATTTAAGAAGGGTTCTTTGTGTGTGTGAGATGGTGATCTATAAATAGATACAACAGCAACAGTGTTATTCAAAATAGTAACTAAACAATAAATAAAAAATATATGTAATTGTTATTGTTTATTATTTTGTTTTGTTGCATTTTTCGATCTAGAAATATTATTTTTTCTTTAAGAAATGTTGAATTATTGAACCTGTAAAAATTTACTCCTTTCCGATATAATGGAATACCATACATAGAATTCCATTATATGGGCAACTTGGGTAATATCAGTTATCAGGACAGATATGAAAATCGCATGGCTATTTTCTCTTATAAATTTGACGGGCCCGTTGGTGCAGATGGTAGTGATCCTAACTTGTGAGCCAGGGGTCGTGGGTTCGATGCTCACACATTATTGTGATGAATATTTACGTTTGTTCTGGGGTATTAAAATATGTAATTTTAAATATTATTTTTGTGACTCCTCCGTTGTCTGATAACTGTAACATACTTATATCCGAGAGTCAATGAATGATGAATATGAATGACGTTGATTAAATGTTGTATGAGTTTATTTGTTCTCCCTTTATTTACATTAGGTTTTATGTAACTGTTAGCTTTACTTCTGCGAGTTTGAACTAAAGATCCTTATATCTGTCCATCCCTGTGAATTTCTTGTTATTCCATGAAGAAGTCTATGTCACTCTGATAGCTAATTTAACCAAATAGTCGTGCCCATTATATGCAGGAAAATATTAATAAGTTCAGAACTATCCTACAGTGACACTTTTTTAGAATAAAAGGTAACATATATGTTACTCCAAGCTGATAATCAGTAATCCTTAACAACTTTTATTCAAATTTGTACAGCCTTCCCGGCGTAAAAGTGTATCAAACTTATATCTATGACGGACCCGATGGTCAAACGGTAGTGATCCTATCTTGTGTGCCAGAGGCCGCGGGTTCAAAGCCCACCTAGGACAAATATTTATTTGATGATATTTACTTTTGTCTTGATATTTATTAAGTTGTGTATATTAAGGTTGTATATTTGAGAATTCCCTGTAGTCTGATGCCCTTAACACAGGTGTTTTTTTGACTTATCACGGAGTCAAGACTACATAGGAGATTTGAGAATTTATTTATTCATTATTTATCTATACTGACACACACTCATACCCACAAACTTTCGCATTTTATTATTAGTAAGGATTTTATCAGGATCTCATTTCTTCTCACAAACTAGGTATGGTCGTAACACATAGATATATGTAGATCATGGCTACTTACATTGATACTTTTATCGATACCACAGAATATGGAGCGCATATTCCAGTCCTCCTTACCCCACGGTAAAATCAACCTTACCTTTCGAAGAATATAGAACGCTATCCCTTGAACGGAGGCTGGTTATTGCATCGTGTCGGAAGCTGCCTCTATATCTTATTTAGGGTTCCGTTGCAACTCATATTTATTACAGTGCACATTGAGATACTTCGAATGGTATTTTTAGATACATGAATATTCAGATCGAGCTGATCAAATTTCCGTGAGGTACCGGCAGAGTTTAGCAGAATATTTTCCCTGTATAAGATGTTGTCAGAGGCGACGGAGGTACCAGAATTGGGGAATGGCGGTATATCTACCTAACGTCGAGTGCGGCTTAAAGACTAAAAGTTTTCTTTCTTGGGGAGGTCTACGTCCAGCAGTAGACTTTCAATAGCTGATATGATGACAATGGTGATTATATGATATGATTAATATTAGTATATACATTTATTAGGGTTTTTGCCCACAATTGCAGCGCTGGACAGGCATTGCGTGACGGGGATACTGATGCCCATCATCAGCTAGTAGTATTTAAGCTACGCTCCTTCGGATAAAAATACTGCCATCTATCGGTTTCGATACCTTAGTCGCCCCTTATAACACTGGGTACAGAAAGAGTTACTATTCTGCTCCGCCGGTAGTATTTAAATATAGAATTATACATTTACAAGTATATACAATTACATATACCTACATATGTAATGTACTTTCATACCATATAACTATACATTTTGACCGACTCGATGGCGCATGTGCTCATTATGCGCTGAGGGTCATGGTTTCGATTTCCACACAGCGCAAACGTTTACGATGATATGAGCACTTGTTCTGTGTCTATGTATACATATGTAATAACATACATAACACCAGTGCTTAAAGCTAAGAGTGACATAGACTGCCACGGAATCAGGTCGATACATGAGATGTTCTATTAATGTTATACATAATTATTTAAATTACACATAGCTTAAATTATGGTATAATTGAAAATGCACATTAACAAAATGATTAAGCTGCACATGTTTGTTATTCTGGCAACAACTTCCAATCCTTGTCGGCAACATAGTATAAATTCCGCGGCAACTCGTAAGTACCACTCAGGAATTCATGTCAAACTTCCATCAGAATACTTGAGACAAAATTATTGCGTTGAGGATAACCCAAATCGTGACTCAAATATAAACAAACGTTTCTCCCTTTACTCATACAATGGTTAGTTACTGACAAAAGTGTCTGTGTAAAATGATCTTTTGGAATGTTTTATGGAATAAGTTCGTGAATCTTATTATGGACCAGCATATCTTTATATTAATACATGAAACGAGAACTTTGTACCTCTTTTGAACAAAATTCCTTGAACGGAGGATGATCATGAAATTAGACGCAGCAAAAATGTATATAGAGAAGCGTATGTATCTTGTATGTATTTCTTCTTAATTTTAATCTCCATTGAAATAATTCTTTAGTATTTTTACATTAAAAAAACAAATGGAAAAGTAATTGATGAAACTATTGATAAGTGTTTGAACTTTAGTAGTTCCTAGTTGCGTAAAATAGTATAAATAGTTGACCAATTAGTCATCAACATCTCTTTTACACACTACTTTTAGGTTCTGTCAATTAATTGAACTATTAATTATAGATAATTTAAGGTTTCTGCCCATAATTGCCACAGCATAGCTTCGTGGTACGTTACTCATCTCTGTTCTTTTACAATAAATAAACCATCTAATAAGTCGTTTTTTTAAAACTAGTAAGTACAATTCTATTATAATAGTATTTTATAACTAAAAAATTATCACTGCTGGCCATAGATTTTCCCAAGAACGAGGAATTTTAGACCTTAATTGCTGCGTTGAGCCAACCTATGGTAATGCTGCCTATTTTCGTACCATTGCATTTGAAATTTGTTGTTTCGGTTGGATATACCGCCATCAGTTGATTCCGGTATTTCAGTCGCCTCTTACGTCACCTGGTACCTAGTGTAGTTGCATCTGGTATATTAGAAGTACCAGGTTATCCTTCCAAAACAGTGTAGGTCAAATGTACTGGGTGGGGAAAACCAACAGCATCCCCATCGTAAAAACTGCGCTCAGTGATTACCAACACGCTTACCGAGGAGATCTAAGCCCAACAGGGGACTTTCAATGGCTGTAATGAGAATGTCGTGTGCAATCATTTTGATAGTTTTAGGCAAAGAAAATATATTATTTGGAATTTTTTATTCGGATGTGAAAAGATGAGTCTGTAATCAGTGAGGTTGTAACTGTTGTACTCAACGTTGGTCCTTTATCCTCGTCCGAATCTTTAAACAATTTTTGGCATAGCAAAGGCTTCCGATTACCGAAATTTAGGCGTTCATTATTATTTAATGCAGAAGTTGTGGATTTATTTTTCTCCTTCAGACTTAATTTTAAAATTGACGGGCCCGATGGAGCAGATGTTCAGTGACCCTGTTTTGTGCGCCAAAGGTCGTGGGTTTGATCCTCACCCAGAACAAATATTTATAAGATGATGATTATCTTTGTTCTATGTCCGGCTGTTAAATATATGTAATTAAGAAGTATTGTAATTTATCTATTGCCGGATGTCCGTAACACACGTGCTGTAAGCGAATTATCACAGAATCAGGTCAATTTACTATTGTACTAAGCTAGTATCTTACGCTAAAACGCAATATATTGTCTCAAAGAGTACAATTAGTAACATATGTTATAGGTTAAAATTACATTTAAAAATATGTTTAACGGTGTTGAACTTGCATTCGTTAAATATTACACTCATAACTCCTTCCTTTGGTTTACAGAATACAAATTTATTCTCCCACCACATAATTAATTCCACTAGTTTACTATGTAAGAGTCCCTAATGAACTTCTATTGAAGTAGCAAGCTATGAATGGGTTGAAAATAAATCTACAAGTTACGTACTCTGTAGTCAAGCAGTCTAATGAAACAGCCAAAAAAACAAATATATAAAGAAAGATTTTTACTAACGTCGCCCATTTATTACAAGAATATAATCATACACTATATATATACAAAGTATTGTATCGACGGGCCCGACTAATATTTACATGATGATATTTGTGATTGTCCTGTGTCTGGTTGTTAAAAATATATATTTAAGTATGATATTTGTGATTCCTCTGTAGTCTGATGTCTGTAACACAAGTACATTAAGCGACTTACCACGAAATCAGGTCAATGTATGAGGTTTTTTATGAATACATTGAATGAGACGACGAAACAACAAATTTCAAATGCAACGGTACGAAAATAGGCAGCATTACCATAGGCTGGCTCAGCGCAGTAATTATGGTCAAAAATTCCTCGTTCTTGGGAAGATCTATGGGAAGCAGTGATAATTTTTTAGCTATAAAATACCATTAGAAAAGAATTGTACTTACTAGTTTTTGAAAAAAGAACGACTTTGGTACCGGAATGGATAGTTGGCTATTTTATTCGCAAAGTTGGACTTTCTATGGCAGTTATGATGATAAAGACAATACATACACTGACTTTACTTAGGTTTGAAATTAAATTGTCTTAGGTATGTTTTTATTGCGTAACAGTCTAAAGAAGCATTTTTCACAAAATGTAATATAATATACCTATAAATGTAATATACCTATATATTTTATAGATTTGTTCGTGCTACCAAAAGCGGTTTTGTACAGTTTAGCTATTAATAGGTTGAGTGTATAATTTAATAATTTACGTATGATCAATTGTCTCATATTCAAACATCTTTATTGTCACATAAAATGCAAAAAAATCATTACAGTTTTTTGGAAGTCCACTGCTGAACTCTAGGCCTCTTCAAGAAAGGATGTTTTTCGCCTATAATTGCCGGGCTAGGCAAGCGTGTTGGTAATCGCAGACCGCAGCTTTTGCGACGGGGATGCTGCTACACATCCCCGGTCTGTGCATTTGAGTAGCACTGTTTCGGTTGGATATACCGCCATCTATCGGTTCTGGTACCTCAGCTTCTTACGACACCTGGTGCAGTGGCAGACACTATTCTACTGTACCCATACCTCACGGTATCATGCTAAGAATTACCAGAGTTTATTGCCATCTTCGATATCAGGTGTGAAATGATACGAAGCGACGGAGGTACAGGAAATGTAATCAAGTGTGATGATGGGTAGTAGAATATCTGTCACGAAGTTGCGCTCTGTGATTGTCATCACGCCTGCCCAGCATCGTAATTACGAGAAAAAATACCCTAAAATTTTAATTATGCGTATAAGAAAAATGTATTCGAATGCTACACAAAACGGACAAAGATGTCGAATCATATTACTAACGAGACGTCTACATCTGTTTAAAAATGGTTTGCTCGTTTGATTGAGTATTTATTAATATTTATAAAATGTACAGTAAGTTACATAATATGGCTATAGGAGTCTGAAATCACATTGAATTACAAGGAAAAAATTGGAAGCCGTGAGGAACCGACAGAGTAGAATAGTAACTGTCTGTATACCAAGTGTTATAAGAGATGACTGAGGTATCGGAACCGATAGATGGCGGTATATCAACACGAAACAGTGCTCAGGGTGAGGATGGATAGCATCATTCTCGTCGCGAAAGCCGCTCTCTGCGATTACCAACACGCTTGCCTAGCGCGGCAATTATAGGAGAAATTCCCCTTTTCTTGGGGAAACCTATGTTTAGCAATGGACTTTCAATGGCTGGTGTGATGATAAAGACTCTGGAATGCGCTTTCTCTTAAAATCAAACAATCATCGAGTAAATATGTATTCTAGAGAACCGTATGCATTCTCTTTAGTTCTTATGTCCCCACTTAAATAGTCCCGTCTTTTCTCACTCACCTTTATCAGATACGTTAGTTTAATATATTATATTTTCATATTAGTAATAAATTTAATTGTTGTTCCACAATAAACAAAATTAATACTATGACATTAATAATAATTATTCTTATAATCTATTGTCAAAGGCTGGTGTCTCAATTGGGCTCAAAACCCGAGTTTCTGGCCACCAGTTCTTCTCACATTTAGGTGGTCTCCACCCAGATCTAAATAATACATAAATGAGTTGAAATTAAATCCACTAAGTTACGTATGTTGTTATGTAAGACAGTCTAATGAAGCAGCTTACTTGAATGAAGATCTATACATTTATATGCGTATATATTCAACGAATGTATCCGGCATCTCAAATAACGTAGTCTAGCTATAAATGGGTTGATATTAAATCCACTAAGTTACGTATGTTGTTGTGTAAGACAGTCTAATGAAGCCCCTCTGCGATTAATCTCGGGTGGAATTGGTTCGGCGAGCCACTCAGGACGGGCAAAGATGTCGGATGGTGTTATTAACGAGACGACTGGTTTATACTTGACTGTATAGGCATGCATAAGAAATTGTACGAATTGAAAATGCATTTCAATGCTTTTGCAATGCAATTTGGGTTGACTTGAATAATAATTAAAACATTTGACAACGATGTGTCGAACTATTGAATAAGTCTTATTATTTGTATAGCTTATATATTTTACAAAAATAAACAATGTATACTAACTTATGATAGCCTGAATGGTTGTCTGAAAAAAATAGCTCTTCTCGATAAGACAACTTTCACCTCATTACTTTTTGCTGTTGTAATATAAATATGTTTTTTATCTTATATATATTCATTAATTAGCTTGTATATTATGAATTGTCACGTATGCAATAAAATGTATTTTGTATCGAACTACTTTATTAGTATTCAGATTTCTATCAAATTTTATTTTGAACAAACCAGTTCTAATTTTACGACGAACTATTAGCTTTTATTCGTTTGTTCTATTAGTTAGTAGTCAACGAAACAGCATTCGTTAGTGTTCCTATTTTGTGCATCAAGGTTCATAAGTTGGATCCCCACCCAATACAAATATTTGTGTGATGAAGATTTGTATTTGTTTTGTATCTATAAGCCATCTGGTACAGGCAGAGTAGAATAGTACCTCCTCTTGTATTAGGTGCCGTAAAAAGCGACTAAGGTACCATAACCAGGATGGCGGTATATCTGACCAAAACAGTGTAGCTTACATGCACAGAGCTCGGATGGCCAATAGCATCTCCGTCGCAAAAGCTGCACTCTGTGATAACCAAAACGATTGCCTAATGTGGCAATTATGGGCAAAATTCTAACTTCTTATATTGGCTTATATCTAGCAGTTAACATCCATAGGCTAATATGTTGATCTACGTGTTAAATATGTGTATTTAAGTATTTTAATTGTGAATCTTCTGTTTTCTGTAACACAAATGCTTTAAGCGACTTATATCGAGGCTAGGTCAATGTATGAGATATTCTAAGAGTTATTTATCTAAAAAATATGCGGCAATTCTTAGCAGCTAAAGCTGCGGCCCTACAACTCTTAGCCAGCAAACTTTTAACTGTGGCATAAGTTTAGTATCTAACTTTGTAACTGGGCCGATGCAGAACTGAGGCCAATATCTGGTAGCGGCATTCAATTAATTAATTTTACTAAACTAACCGTTCGGCAAGTTTTAAATGGAGTTCTCGTCTAGCTATTAATTTTGCGTGAAACCAAATGGACATACGAAACGTGAAAATTTAATTATTATTATTACGCACGAACATGGAACATGATGTGAAATACAACTTTGTTCGTTTACATTTTCGTTCGTTCTGTCATGTGTGTAATGTTTATTCGTTGTAAGTGTGACGGTGGCGCATCCTATCCTATCTTGAGCGCCAAGGGTCGTGGATTTAATCCCCACCCTGGACTAACATTTATATGATGACATTTGTGTTTGTTATGTTAAGGTGGTAAAATATTTATTTAAATATAATATTTGTGATTCCTCTGTAGACGTGAGTCCGTAATATAAGTGCTTTAAGCAACTTACCTTGGAGTCAGGTCAATGTTAGAGATGTTGTGTACATATTATAATTATCTTCATATTATCTGTCATACAGGGTTTTCCTAGTACACGAGAGAAGTAAATAAATAAATTATTGTTATTTTTATATTTGGCTAAATATATAAAATTAATGAAATAAGTTGACAAATTTACACTATTTTTGTCTAAAGTTGAATATGTATGTTAAATATGAACTTTCTAGAAGTAAATTTCACATTCAAGTAAAAATAAATATAATTAAGAAATTAGAATAATCGCAAACATCCAACTCTTTTACTGGGACTATAACTTTATTTATTGGCTAACAAAAGTTAACAAAATTTGTTACAACGTTCCCATAAGTCGTCTATATTTTGTTGTTATCTCGGCATCACCGTCGCCTCGCTGTTTGGATCTATAGGAAGAGGAAACTTTGGCCTGTAACTAAAACCCCTAAATGGAATTTAAAGCAGGACTTTTAGAAGTTGGTTGGATTTAGTTTAAAAGATACTATAATTTTTAATCTGTACTAATATTAAAGTAAAACTGTTAGCTCTAAGAACTGTACTGCAACATTAATTTGTACTCTAAGGTATTAGTGTGCTTGTAATGGACAATAACATTATTTATTTATTTATTTAACTTTATTGCACAAAATGTTACAAAATGTACAAATGGCGGACTTAATGCCAGATGGCATTATCTTCCAGTCAACCATTACACAAAACAGAATAAAATTTATATTTAGTGGTGCAGGCAATATATATACAAAATAAATAAACGTGGCATACATATTTGTATAAATAAACGCGATACATAAAATAACGTACATCAGAAATAGGGTTATAAAGCTAGAGAAGCAGCATCAGTAAATAAAGTATGGAGACAGCGTTTCAGGTTAAATTTGTTTGGGGATTGCTTAATATTCAACGGAAGCTCGTTCCAGAGTCCACATGTGACCATGGGAAAAAAATAAATAAAATATAATATATAGTGGTGGGAAAATATCAATTATTTAAAATATTGATTTTTTTTATTGCTTAATTTACTCAAAATTAAGGAATCTGCCGCCCATCCCTGCCATGTACATTTGAGCTGACGTTTTTGCATGGATATACCGCCATCAGTCGGTCCTGGTACCTTAGTCGCCTCTTACGACACCTGGTACAGGGGGAGGTACTATTCTACTCTGCCGGCATTAAGAAACTAAGAATTAATGCATACAATATCTTATACTTTACCCTGATTCCGAGATAAGTAACTTAAAATACTTTTGTAACGAATAATTGACAACAGAAGAATCACAGATATAATATTTGATTAAATATTAAATATAAACATATATAAAGAGAAACACAAATGTTCAGAAATATCTTGCATGGGTTGGGATTGAAATCACAACCTTTGGGGCAAAAAATAGGAACACTAACAATACGCTAACAGACCCGTCAGATCCATCTCTGTTTTTATATGAATCCAAATGCGCATTAAAATGTAAACTAATTATAATTATTTATAAATGAACCGACAAAAAGGCATCGTTGCAAGCAAATAATAAATGTATGCCTGAATTGCTATAAGCAAGTCTAATTAACCTTAAAAGTAACTAGACTGGAGAACAAAACGCAGTAACACACATTTCAGTGTATACATTCAGAAAATTCATCGCTTTGTGCCTGTCCCTAATTAGCATGTTTACGAGTGAGGAGTGAGAATCCAGAACGAGCACTTTGTGTGTGAGTTATGGTGGTTTATCGTTGCTTTTTAGACGTTTATATTTACACATACAGTCTTGTGCCTAATTTTCACAAGGGTAAGCAGACTATTGGTACAAGTTACAATATACCCAAGGCATTTCCATTCAGAGTAGAAAAGTATCTCCCTCTGTACCAGGTATCGTAAGAGACGACTGAGGTTCCGGAACGACAGATCGAATGCAACAGGGATGGGCAGCATTGCTACCATGCTAGCCCAACGCGGCAATTATGGGCAAATTATCCCTATCTTGGAGAGGCCTATGTCTGTCAGTGGAGATTTTACGGCTACCATGATGTTGATAATGATTATTGTTTTTGATTCTTCTACATGAAATTATCTGTTTGTACATGATTGTAATTTGAGTGCAGACTCTTTTAGAATTCTTTTTTTTATTATGAGATATTCACTTAATCCTTATAATAAGCTGAAAAAGGGTGCAATATATTTGGTAGTAACCAATTACACTATGGTAAATTTATTGATAAAATTATTAATACATGGTTGGTACAAAAAAAAAACAATAATAATAGAAGTTGATCAAAATGAATTCTCCATTAATTTAAATTCTAAATTAATCTTGAGATTGGTTGCCGCAAAGTAACAGAAACGTCGAACAAAAAATTTAAATATTAAATAAACCGAGTTATAAGACTCTAACGTGTTACTGTTACAAAATATTATAAAATAGACTAATTACAAACGTCAAAGCATTTTTATGGCAACTACGGCATATACTCATTTATACAGATTTCACTTATCAGTCACAATATCTATATTACATACATGTAATACACTAGCTGTGCCCGCGACTTCGTCCGCGTGGAATAGTATTACTACCTATTTACTTCAACTTATATAAACTTTGAAAGTCATGTTTATTTATATCGAATCAATGGCCTGAAAAATAAGTTTCAAGTTTCTAGCTCTATAAATAGCGATACTTCCATACAAATTTTCACCTCCCCTTTCAAAGCCTTACAACCCTTATTTTGAATTTTAAAATAGCCCATGTCCTTTGTCGAGTTCTAAAGATTGTCAATGCCAAATTTCATCAAAATCGGTTAAGAAGTTTAACCGGAAAGCGTAACAGACAGAGAGACAGACAGAGTTACTTTCGCATTTATAATATTAGTAGAGATTACGTGTAGTATATTCTTTCACATTATCATATTAGCCATTGGAAGCCCACTGTTGGACACAAGCCTCCCCAAGACAGGGGGAATTTTGCCCATAATTGCCGCGCTGGGCTAGGGTGTTGGCAATCACAAAGCGTAACTTTTACAACAGGTATTTCGAGTGGATATACCGCTATCTGTCGGTACTGGTACCATAGTCGCCTCTTACGACACCTGGTACTGGAGGGGAGGTACCTTCAAATGCAACTAGTATTTGAAATTACACAAAGACTCTTTAATTTAAGTTACCTAACGAATTTGGAATTTAAACCATCATTATGACACAAATGAGTCGGCGATAGTTGGATTGGCGATTGGTTGATTGACTGGCCGTCGATATCCAATAATACATGCGTGTATTGATTTTTTGTATATAAAGTAACTAGCATTGGTGTTGTAACATGATTTATTATGATGTATTATTACTTTTTAATGTAGTATTGTTTATGTTAAACAATATATGTAGTTTAAAAATGATATTTGCTAATATTTATAATTATTAAAAGTCTATTTAATCATAAGTGAATTATTTTAATTGATATCATATATATATACGCATGCGCTTTTAAGACTCCGTTTAATAAGTTGTTACTGTGACACCGTAATATAACCAGGATGTAAGACGTTAAATGTTAAAATAAATACCGCGTTTTAGAGCCGTTGAAAAGTGTCTTATTATGCTAACGAGGATTAAATTCAAAATGAAAGTTTACTTATGTTCTTACAACTAACTCTTGCATTCATTCATGTGCTTGGAAGTTTCTTGCTCTCATAAAATCCGTATAAATAGAACAAGTTTAAGTATTGCGGCGAAATAAGATTTTTTGCTAGCTGATGTTTGGCGCTGGGACAGTTGGTGTTTATGCCTTAAGTTTGTTAATATCTCCGAGCCTGCGTCATCAGGCTTCGTATGTAATCTACTGTATTACATACTTACTCGAATATAACATATATTGAAGTAAGTATGCAAGTTTGGATGTTGTCTCGTCATTCGTCTTTGGAATTAGGGTTCGTTCCGTTTTTGATATATGATGTGTTCGTTTATGGCCACTTACTTCGGGACTAGGATATTATTATAGTAAGTAGGTATAAGAATAAAATACTAGGATATAAGTCAAATTCAAAATATCTGTATTTCAATAAAGCTATCGTAGGCACTTTTAAATCGTCAACCAAACAATAATTTTTTGTGCATTATTAATTATAGATCAGCCAATCAGAATAACTCAAATGACTGATGTATATAATCCTGAGCATAAGATTTCAGTACCTTGGTCACATCTAATGCTACCTATTGCATATAAAGGTACTATTCTACTAAACACTTATTTTATTTTATTAAATGCCGTGAAAACATGTAAACATTTAACAGATCTGCAAATGTATTTCCTTGAAATGTGTGTAATTGTTGGTTTTCCATCAAGTATAATTGAGGCCCAATGGCGTGGATGGTAGTGATCCTATCTTGTGTACTATAGGTCGTGATTTCGATCCCCAGAACAAATATTAAAATAATGATATTTGTGTTTGTTCTGTGTCTAGGTGTAGATGTATATTTATAAGTAGTACATTTGTGATTCCTCTGTTTTCTGATGTTTGTAGTGATTTAAGTAACATATTACGGAGTCAGGTCAATGTATGAGATGTTGTGTGATTTTATTATTCTTATCTCACTGGTACATATAATCCAATACTCATATCCCATTAATGACACTTCCTCTCTGTTTGGTAAAATTTGGGGATCGATCTCATTATGACCAAAATGAAATCAAATACAAATTCAGAAAAAAATACAATAGTAAATAAACCACTTTTTCTAGTCGCAGTAAGTAGAGATTTATTTCTTTTTATTTATTTATTTAACTTTATTGCACAAAATGTTACAAAATGTACAAATGGCGGACTTAATGCCGATATCATGGATTTCCATTTATTTTGAATCTGAGATACTTTTTTTTACTCTTTCTCCACATTCAATATATATTTTATCGTCTAGTGAGATCTAATTTCATCCAAACAAGTACCAGTTGAACCAAGTCTGTTGATGTTTTTCTGAGAATATCTTATGAGAACATATGATTTACTAATTAAAACACTTATATATTATACTCAAAGATGACAAATGTGTGTTAATGGTTTGTTCAATGAAAAACACTTGGAACAGAGATTGTAACAATAACAATACTATATTCTTCATTACTTACACAAACATTCACAAAATACATTATGTTTTGAAATCGTGCAATTGGTGGCCTCAATGATTGGACATATAAGAGATAAATATATATATATACTTTAATAATTAAGTCACAAAGTCCAATTTCTGATCTCAGACAAAATATCCGTCCGAGTCCGATGTATTTGTTATTGTTAATTATTGGGCATTGACGTTATTAATTTCGAAAAGAGATTATTATTTCTCGTGGACCAGAGCCATTTGTTAGGTATATGTATGTATACTATATATATCTTTATGTGGCTTATGCAATATACTATATAGAGCCGCCGCAATGTGGTTTTTAAAACATTCGTACCACTATATCAGCAGTACAAATAACACTTTTGAATATATACCTACTCAAAAAAGAATCATTCGATAATAATATCTCTTACATGCTCTGATCTTCAACACGTAATAAAAGCCGAATTAAAGAGATTCATTGGAGTTGTCGACAAAGGCCACTGAATTGCAAAGCTTTATTCGGTGAAACGAGGCAAGGCCGATGGGTACAAATATTTTTCGGGTGGTGGTCATGTACTTAAAAGGGTAGCGTGAGACGACTACAGCGAACGTTTCGAAGAATCATTGATTTCAGGTTGCAAAAACCCACATGCTGTAGAGAAAGTAAAGTGAAACCTTTCTCCAAGAGTATACATCTATAGGCTGATATGATATAAGGAGTCAGTATCATAATATATGTAAAACAAATATAATTTCTAAACTGACTTACCAAAACAAGGCCGTACGTACGATCGTTCGAAAACAAGCACAAAATCAAGTTAAGCTCAACCAACTTGTGCATATTAGTTAGAGGTCGGCTTGATCGCAGCCCTAATGCAGTAATGGACACCGACCGGTGGATAAACAAATTTCGCCTGATTGAGAGCAGTTATCGTTCCACTGCTCTGTAACTTTGTTGCCTTAATGCGATTACTCAGGGGCACCGCCATATCATTGGTACACTTTGGCATTGTCGTTTAATATAAAGGCGAGTGCAATTACGTGGTAACAGTTTGTAACTACGACTAAGGACATACGTTGTTTTGTTTTGTAATAGGTTAACTAACAGGGTTGATGTGTCGTTGGTACTTTTTTATAGGAGGAAGCAACTCCTAAAGATACTATATACGAAATTTTACTTATAGAATAAAGAGTAAATTTGATTTGGTCTTCAGATATTGTTTACAAAATTGACGAACCATATCAAAGCATAGTTGATGAAGCACAAAATGGCGTGCCGTAACACTCCGTCTAGATTGTACATATAAATAGAAGTAAAACACATATTTTATGACTTCGCCTTTATTGACTGAATTATTGTAAAGTGAAGTGTGAAGTTCAGTTGTAACATAAAATACTTTGTAATAATATATATTGACGTCTTGTGCCGGATATATGACCTTTTGTTATCACCTACTTCGGGAAATGATGTCTGGTGATCTTTTTGGTTCGTAAAGCTCCTGTCTTTACAAAATCGGCTCCTAGTGTGGAGGTGTGGATGAGTTATTACTATTGCTTTAAACTATTTTGTGTCAGTTATGATTTTACCAATTGTCAAACATTTAAAATAGCTAAACGTAAAGCAATATCAGTTCACTAAAACAAAACATCATTAAAATGTAGAATCATTCAGATTTTAAATTGGCAACAGATGTAGCGGCTTGGCTCCAGCAAATAATTCAATTCTTAACATTTGTTTTAATTACACACAACACGCCTGTGTCCTAGCGGGGTAGGATCTCCACTTATTACTATCTTGGCATATCTCTTTCGCTTTCTTTACTCCCATTAGTCCTTTCATACACGCTTGTTAATTATTGTTACTTCTGACCTAGGCCTTCTTTAATACTTTTTTATATACATGATTAACCAGGTGGTTAATAATATAAATATTTTTACTTAGGTCGTCCTATACTAACTCATCTATTCACTTCCGTCCTATATATTTGTGTGTTCTACTTTCTGCATGTCTAAACCATCTTAACATTTCTTTTTCTATTATTATCTCAATATCATCTTTTACACTACATTTATCCCATTTTCTGTCTCGTAAGAAATTAGAAATAGCTAATAAGTTAAATGTATTTTTTTACTACCAGAGCCGACAGATGGCGTTATATGTATCCGGATAACCATTTTTGTATACTTCTTTATCTTTGGGAAGCCACGCTCTGCTATTGCCGCTTGCCCAACGGCAGTTGAGGGAAAAAAATCGCACTTTATTGAGCTTATATACAGCTGATATGATTACGGATATATCAAAAACCTAACAAGAATACAAAAGTGTTTCAAATGCTTTACAAAATTCCTTGCATGACCTAATCTTAATGAATGGTTGTCACTTCCCTTCGATGTTATTATAAGGGTACTACGATTCTCAAATTAGATCCGTGTGACCGTGATTTTTCAGTAGTGTAGTTGCGTTACAGATATAGCTGTTTGTTGCACGTGAATACTAGATCTCATCTACCTCTGAAATACACCTCATACTTACATTATCACCTATTTATACCACAAATTCGCAATATTCATATATATATGTTTTGGTATTTGAAGGGTGAGAGTGGTAGTAAAATTACTGAGTAATGAGGTAAATAGTATCTTTAAGTCATAAAGATATCAATAGCGCGTATAGGCTGCAGTGACGCTTACTATCACGCTGTATGCATGTTTGTCGACCTTGTCCAATAAAATAAAAATGCAAATAATACGTATTTGTATGTGTAATGTTTAAAACTAAAACGAACATTATAATTTCTTCGACTGACTCTATCCTCAAATTGGCGATGCGTCACTGTTCTAGTGTTCTAGACATAATTTAATTTACTTTTCCGTATGGTACCGACAGACAAGAATAGTACCTCCCTCTGTACCATGTGTCGTTAAATACGACTAAGGTACTAGAAACCACAGGTGGCGGTATATTCATCCGTAATAGAGTAGCTGATACGCAAAAGCTGTGCTCTGCGATTGCCAACACGCTTGCTCAGCGCGGCAATAATGGTCAAAATTCCCCTGTTTGTTGGAAATGCCTATGTTCAGTAGTCGATTTGCAATGGCTGATCTGGCTATGATGAAATAAATTTTTGATGTATAGGATTCGAAACTAAACGCCAAATTGTACCACCAATTTTGTCGTCATTAGGATTGCCCTCAAATAAAAGCAAATTTGATGACGTATTCACAACAATAATCACCCAACATCGCATACGCTGACCCATCACCGAGATAGTTAATTTAAAACACTTGTCTTACGGACATCAGACAGCAGAGGAATTACAAAAATAATACTTAAAATTATTTTGACGGGCCAGATGGCGCAGATGGTAGAGATCCTATCTTGTGCACCAAAGGTCGTTGGTTCGATCCCCGTTCAGGGCAGATATTTACATGATCACATTTGTTCTATGTCTTGTTTGTTTATTTGTTTGTATGTTATGTTTGTTTGTTCTATGTTTGAATGTTAAATATGTCTATGTATTTAAATATTATATTTGGGATTCCTCTATTGTGTGATGACCGTAACACAAGTGCTTGAAGCGAATTTATCTCGGAGTCAGGTCAATGAATGTGCTGTTGTGTGAATTTATATTGATAACAAATATTCATCACGTAATTTTTTCTGAGTGGAGATCGAACCTATACCCTTAGGCCCATATGATAAGAACTACCAAATGCACCAACGAACCCGTGTTACCCATTCATTTCAATACCAGTTAAAGTTTTAAATTCATTTCAACACCATTTCTTCTTTCAGTTAATCTAGATAAATGTAATAACAAGAAAATTGTTATTATATACTATATCGAATGGTACGTTTGACCTTTAAGGTGAAAGCGAAGACCGATTGCGTATCTCTGTATAATAATTTGTATCAGAGATAAGCACACGGCGAAAGGCAGCTAAATGAATAATCGATGAGTTGCGTGCAGGTGCCGTAATCAAGGATGCTCCGCTTCGATACTGATACTCGATACTGTCTATCGACGCAAATGGATATTAAATCGACGATTAGTGTTGACAGCATTCGTTTGTCATCATGGCATATCAAAGGTATGCTGTCAACTGGCAGAGTCGAATAGTACCTCCATCTGTGACAGGTATCGTAAGAAACTAAGATACCTTACGCTTTGCCATTGCACACGGGTGCCCTGCGCAGGATCATAGGTGAAAGTCCCCCTATCTTGTGGAGGCTTATGCCCAGCAGTGGACTTCCAACAACTGATATGATGATGTTGAAGAAAGGGAAGCTGAACAAACATTAAACACACTCTTTCTACTCCTCAAACTGTGTTATCTCCAAAATATATTTACAAGGTAATGTCTTATTTATATATTATGCAAAAACCTACTGCTACTTTCTAGAACATGCAAAGTGAATATTGTTTAAAAAATAAATTGCGTTTTCTTATACGGTCCGCTTGGTGGTAAACGTGACCATATACACTCGTGTCATCACAAAGATATCACTAGTGTGTCACCAACCTTGTAAACTAAAGATACAATGTTACATTTACCCAGAATTTACACTGTAATTCGAATACTGCTATTTAGCGATAGAAAAAGGTAAAAGTATGTGTACCAATTCAGACGACTTTTGTAAAAAGTCTATCTCTAGTAAAGTCGTCATCTTGCGTTCGGGAGATAGACACGCTTGATCACGCTCAGTCTTCATTTCAGGTAAACGTCGCATGCAATTTTTTATAAGAAATCTAGAAAAAATATCATGAAGTTACTCAAACTCAGAACTATATTCAAACCGGCGTATGACAAGCATTTTTAATATAAAAAAATGAACTTGTTGATCATGCCTCTCTTAAACCATTCGTCACCAGACACACCTGAAGACTAAGTTTTCTGAAGGTTTCAAATAAGCCTAAAATATAGTGTAAATCACTATATCTTTATTAAATTTCTATTTGTACAGCGTATTCAAATCATGCGACTATTTAGTAATGCTACTAACGCCCTCTACTGAAATTGTGAACAGTTAATATCTATACAGCCTGGTAACCGCACATAGCCTACGATAATCATATTTTCTGGTGAAATATAAATTTGAGTACATTGTTTCTTTGCTTTTAAAAAAGTAAAATAAGTTTTAGAACTTTTATACTTTCTTCGCCTTTAGATATGATTATTAGAAAATATTTTACACCTGTTTCTTGACTTTCAATGAAAAAGCTTTTTACTGAATTTCATTTGAATAAAATCATAAGCAGCAAAATTTAATACTAATTTTCTGCCCCCGTTTTACCTCTTTAAGGGGTAAATTATTGAAATCCCTTCTTAATGCTTCCGTATGTTATAAAGAAATCCCTGTGCTAAAATTGAGTTTCTTTCCCTTATAGTTTAGACCCTGCGTTGATATGTATGTCAGTTAGTCAGTCGGTCAGTCAGTTAGCCTTATGTGAAAAGATTCTTTTGTAATAAATTGAAAAAGAATATCCTTTCACCATTATCCTTTCCAAAATCATCCTGTAAGACAAATATATCCTCATTATACTTTCAAGAGTGATTTAAGCCTTTGGTTTATGTAAAATACCAATTATCCCTACTAATATTATAAATGCGAAAGTAACTCTGTCTGTCTGTCTGTCTGTCTGTCTGTTACGCTTTCCCGGTTAAACCTCTCAACCGATTTTGATGAAATCTGGCATAGACAATCTTTAGACCTTAAGAAAGGACATAGGCTATTTTTGAACTCGAAATAAGGGTTGTAAGGGGTTGCAAGGGGGGATGAAAAGTTGTTTGCATGGATCGCTATTTTTAGAGCTAGAAACTTAAAACTTATTTTTCAGGCCATTGATTCGATATAAATAAACGTGACATTCAAAGTTTATATAATTTGAAGTAAATAGGTATGGTACCCAAAAAACTATTCCACGCGGACGAAGTCGCGGGCACAGCTAGTTTTATATAAAGTATGACACGTCAGCTATCACAACATTCTTTTCTAGACTACTACTCGATGTTTACGCTATTTAGGTGGAAGCGGTAGTATCATAACCTGAGAATTGCGGTAATAGACTGGATCCGTGTCTGAGCTGGCCTCATTAAACGTTAATTTACGTCGATGAGCCTGTTAGTATTTTCAGAAAGCTCTAATCTCATGGGCGTCAGTTTTGGAACTAATTCTCCATAGGGGCCGCCATAAAAACTTCTATTGACCACCCGTAATGAGATGATGAACGAAAGTTTATCTGTGTGGTACCAATAGAGTAAAATAATACCTCCTTTTGTACCAGGTGTTGTAAGATGCAACTGAGATACCGAAACCGACAGATGGCGGTAAAGCGATCTGAAAAAGTGTAGCTCAAATGTAACAGGGTGGGGATGGGCAGCAAAATTCTCTTTGCGATGCCACGTTCTGTGATTGCCACTTTGCTTGCCTAGCGAGGCCATCTTGGGAAAATACCCCCTATCTTGACGAATCCTATGTCCACCAGTGGACGTTTTACAGCTGTTATGATAATTTTGAATGAGATGAAACGTAAGTTAAAAGATATTCTTTTTCAATCGGTTTAAACTGATTGAAAAAAGTACATTAAATACAAAAATATCGATATCGACGTATGAGCTGCCGTCACGCCCTAATAATTACCGTCTAATATCAGCAAGGATGATGAAGGTGATCGCACACTTACCTATTAATGAAGTGCAAGCTTATAACACTTTTAACGATCTTATCCTACAACATAATTACATCAGATCTTGCTGGCATGTTTCGAAAGCAGTATTACTATTTATAACTAAGTTTGCAGCTGTTAAATATATTATTATTGTTGCGTCATCTTTATATATATGTCGCAGTCATCTGGTTGTATTTTCTATTTGATTGCACGGGCATGCATGGGCAAGAAACCTCCTAGAGAGCAGGAGAGGCGTATGTCCATCAGTGGACTTTCAATGGCTGGTATGATGAACGTTCATCGGGTTAGATAGCCATTGGATAAAAAAGGGGGATTTCTTCCTATAATTGCCGCGCTGGGAAGACATGGAGAGCGAAGCTTCGCGACGGGGATGCTGCCCCTCTCTACCCTCGCGCTACACTGTTCAAGGTGGGTATACCGCCATCATATTTTACAATAATTGCTATAAATAGGTATTGAATATCATGTGTACTCGATTATAATGAAATAGTAATATAAATAAACAACGTTAGATTAGTTTACGGATAAGAGAAATGGTTACCAATCAAAATTAACTAGAAACCGATCCAAATTACTCCCCTGATACACATTAATACGTTTTCATTCATTAAGCTAACGGTTTTCGATAAGGCACAAAATGTAATCATTTAAAATTGTAAAAATATAATCAAATAATTAGATACAATTATGAAATAGTCGTACCAAACGTAACTTTTTTGGTTTGTATATAAAATTCAATTAAATTTTTAAGAAAAAATAAAAAATAGTTACATTGTTTTTCCGAGATGAACTTTAAACTACTGAACCAACTTAAATCAATGTTTTCTTATGGATTACAGTTTGATTTAACTTGAGAGTTAGTTTATATATCAATTTATTATCGCAATATGATTTTCAGTTTTGCCTAAACTTAAGGACAACAAAAAAACAACATCATATTACAAATCTATGTATGTTATAAATATATAAAGCATTATCTTTAACTATAATACTTATAATAATAATAATATATATATTCGAAATCAGCATAACAATTTTCCTCTAATTTTTAATATGAATATTTACGAGCTTCCGTTGAATATTAAGCAATCCCCAAACAAATTTAACCTGAAACGCTGTCTCCGTACTTTATTTACTGATGCTGCTTCTCTAACTTTATAACCCTATTTCTGATGTACGTTATTTTATGTATACATATACATATATATATATATTTCTTTATCATATGCATTTATTGGGTTTATTTATACAAATATGTATGCCACGTTTATTTATTTTGTATATATATTGCCTGCACCACTATATATATATATTTTTTTTCTGTTTTGTGTATTTTTTGTGTATTATTTTAATGGTTGACTGGGAGATATTGCATCTGGCATTAAGTCCGCCATTTGTACATTTTGTAACATTTTGTGCAATAAAGTTAAATAAATAAAACAATAAATAAATAATATCACAGATTATTTTATAAACTGCATTAAAATCCGTTGAGTAGATTAAAACATGTAAGCGAATAGACGGAAGTGACTTATAAGAATGAAAAGGGAAAATAAATGGTTATTGTTAAATTACTTCACTGTTACATTGGGTTGTGGCTGTAATGATAGTTGTAAGTGATGATAATATAAATAAATGTAGTACAAATCTACCTATTTCATTTTAGAACGTCGCCCTTTTGTTCGGTCGACGAGATTGCTTTGGATTTCCTCTATTTTGTTCGAAGGTAGCTCTTTGTGTTTCTATATTGCGGCACATACGCTTGTGGAGACTGAATAATTCACAAACTACACCCCGAACAAAGGTCCTTTGTATGGACCAACTTGCCATTCGTCACAATAGTTGAAATATCTTAAGTGTATTGGTATATAGATCATAAACAAGATTTAAATTGAAGCTGTGTTCGCTGTAAACTTATACTATAATTAATTATCTTTTCATTTCATTTCATTATCATCATCATTATACCAGCCATTGGAGGTCCACTGCTGGACATAAGCCTCTCCAAGAAAGGAGGTTTTTTTTGCCCCGCGCTGTGCATTTAAGCTGCACTATTTTGGATGGATATACCGCCATCTGTCTGTTCTGGTACCTTAGTCGCCTCTTACGGCACCTGGTGCAGTGGTAGGTACTATTATATTCTGCCAGTACCTCACGACCCTCAGTAATCAGAAATCATTTGATTACTTTTAAACTAATTATTATATATTTTTATTAATATTATATATTTTTTATTCGAAAATAACATTTAATTACTTTATTTTGGTTTTATCAAATGATCACAATTTTTATAAACGTATCACCATTTTGTGGCCATTTTCTTAAAATTTTTGCATATTTCTTTATTGAACTGGCGTTTTATCTACAGTTTCTCCTAAAGTTGCAAAAATTTAGACCATTATGATGAGACCAACAAAATTACAGAAAGTAATAATAATAATATTCCTACAACATATCATACATTGATTGACCTGACTCTATGATAAATCGACATCGTCGCCAGACAATAGATGAATCACAAATATACTACTTAAATACCTATAATTAACACAGAGCAAACACATATAAGATCATATAAATATTTGCTATGGGTAGGAATTGAACCCACGACCCTTAGCGTCGGGCCTATCAAACAGTGCAGCGATTAAAAGCGCCAAATGGAATACACGTATCAATATAATGAAAATCATTTTGGTTCTGGGTGTTTGCGGTACATAAGTTTAAAAAATACCTTTTTTTTCTTTCTGGTTTCGTTACTTACTTTTGTATCATTGATACATATTTTGCACTGCTGCAGGACCAGCAATAATTTAATAATCTGTATTAATAGTATGAGCGTGAAATGTTTCCGATTTGAAGGGTGAGAGAGCCATTGAATTCACTGGGTAAAGTGACATATTATCTTCGAGTCCCAAGGTTGACAACGTGCTTGTGATATCCTTGTGATGATGTAAGCGTCAATATGCTCCGATGACGCTTACTACGCGGACCGTACGCTTGCTTGTCGACTTAGTCATATAAAAACAGAGAAATTATTTCACTTAAATGTATATATAATTTGTAATTAAGTAGATCTGCAATACCTATTAAATGTCTGCTATAGTAATTTTAACTACCAATAAATTACTAAATCAACACCAAATGTTTCCAACACATGCATGGTTACAAAACATCATTATACCGGCCGTAAAAAGTCCACAATTGATTTCCAATAGGGCTGGTTGTCGGTCTACGTTCGGTGCGATCCTATAGTTTTAATAAATCGTCTGTCCAACTTATAAGTGAGCATCCTACGCTACGATTTCTGGTACGTCTTCATTATTTGATCTGTGAAACATATCACTTGCGGCTCTATTTATAAAATACACTTCAGCAGAATACGTTACGAAAGGAATACGTGCAAACTCGCGAGGCGTTACCTACAATCATGTCACGCTAACTGAGGTTGCTGAGTAAGTCACAGCTGCGGCTCTTGGAGGACTGGATAAGCCCTGCTAAATAAATCCATGTCCATCATGGGGTTCCCAGAGCTGAATCGTACCCCATGTACTGTCAATATACAGGGCACAATAAAGTAAATTTCTGGGGTCACTCCAGAAAGCGACCAGCAACCACAAAGGTTTGCTGTGCTTCCTAGAAGAACTGGGCTAGCCAGAGAAAGTCTATCGATTCATAAGAAACCAAAATAGTCGTATAGAGGCGAGGAGTTGCGGAAGCCTGCCCAAGCTACATTTATCTGTATTAATTCTATCGAGAAACGCGTGCTCTCTCAATCGTAATACTTAATCATATTAGAGGCTTACTCACACCCGCTTACGATGACGTCACACTAGTATTACCATTTCCCAAGGCTATGTGTGTACGTGCGTTTGCTGGCACGCGCGTTATATTTTTAATTGATATATTTAAAATAATATTTATTTAAATGAAAACATATCTCACGCTTCTGGTGGAGCTGGAACATAATTCTTCTCTTGCAGGAGAACTGCTTTGCCATTGTGCTACCGAGATCTTACTAGATACCTCTAATTTTTCCAAGTGTCCTTTGTGTTGGGAAGACAGGGTTATCTCTTCAATGTTCTTGGTAACCTACACTAGAATCTCATAGTCGCACAATTTTAAAGCAATCGATAAAGAAGAAATAATTACACATTCATTTTATAAATTTTACTTTTTTTATTTTTATATGTAAGGAAATTTTCAAAAATACTAAATCTTAGCCATAAAATACAAACACTTTCATAATATTGCATAACTGTATTTCTAATGTGTTTACAAATCCGCTCACACCATTCTTGTATGTATCGACAATAGTAATGCTCTCGTGCAATGTGTGCTCTCTGAATCGTGTAAGAAGCTTAGTCCCGATCGCGTCGCGTTCAGTGACGTCACAATACAATTGCGGTTCACAAGGCTACGTAGGACGTACGTATACGTCATGATGTATAAAGGTATGATACATTTTTAATATAACTGCTATTTATTTTTATATCAATTTCAATTAAATTTATTTAAAGATAACTCTTTCAAACACATTCAACTATTGCAAATCAACTCCTTATTTTTTGTTCATAGACCATTAAAATGTAAACTTACCTTTAACAATAAAATTCTGAGACATGTGTCAATAACACCAGTTTTAAATTGAAAAATTTCAGGAATAAATAAGGTATACTTTGCATGTAACAAGTGCGTTTTTATAGAAAATTTAAATGTATATATGTATATGTATATCATACAGATCCTGTATTTGTCAAGTTGTAATTATTGTTAAGTTGAAATTAAAATATCATCTTTTTTTAACTTCTTTAAAACGTGTTTATTAAGCTTATACATTATTTGTTAGACTTGTAGGCTATCATTGGGCAACCTTTTTCTAGAGTTTAATATTTTATTATATAGCATTAGCGTTGCAGTAATAATTATCTTGATTAACGCGTGCTCTTTGAATCGTGTAAGAAGCTTACTACCGACCGCGTTGCACTCAGTGACGTCACAATACAGTAGCAGTTCACAAGGCTCCCTGAGCACGTGTTGTTAGTCACACAATAGTAGACGGTTATTATTAGATAGCACTATAAATCACAAACCAAATAATAGGTCACTAATAATAATATAGAGATAGCTGATTTTATAGAGTTAACGTTTTTACTCAAGAATTATGCTTTTTATAAATAAGTAAAGGTTTTAAAAAAGGATTTTAATGGACAAATTGGATATTACACATAAAAAAAATAAATTAAAATGTAGTTTGGTATAACAAAATAATTACAATATTGTTATCCAATTTTTTTTAACTTACCGTGAGGTACTGGCAGAGTAGAATAGTACTTCCCACTGCGATTAAGGTACCAGAACCGAAACAGTGGAGATCAAATGCACAGGGCGAGGATGGGCAGCAACGTCCCCGTCATGAAAGCTGCGCTCTGCGATTGACAACACGTTTGCCCAGCATGGCAATTATAGGCAAAAACCTCCTTTCTTGGAGAGGCCTATGTCCAGCTGTAGACTTTTAATGGCTGGTATGATGATAGATAGAAACCTTGAATTTTGATTATTAAAATATTCAAAAGTACATAAGTTGTCAGCATGAGGTATCGAGGAATAATGAGTATATTTATTTCATAATACTAATCTTAAATATAATTTTATCGTTCATATGTTTTATAACCTAAAAGTAATAATAATCTTTTTTTTAAAAATCACTCACTACACTTTAATAAATGTACTTAAAATATTAGAACCTTTGTCTAGTGCTTTTCAGAATCAACATGATTTTTTTGCTAAATCTTGCTTCAATTATTACATAATATTGATAAGTTTAGCATAATGGCCAATTATCACGCACTCCACGTAGAACCGATGGACTATGGAGCATAGGGTGTCTACCTACAAGTTGGATAAACCTGCTTAATAATCTGATTAAAACTATTGCGCTGGACTCTACACTATGCAGAAATAATGGAGAGGCCTATATCAATCGATTCATTCCACAACATCGATTAAATAATATCATGCTTTGCAGGTAACTTCATAGGAATCGATATACGCTACTCCGAATAGTAGAAGCGTACGCTCTCATACGTGTATCCGGACTTATCCGTGCCTTGCACGTAACTCTATGACGTCACAATCACGTTAGCTACTCACTCAGCTTCGTGCGTGTGTACGGTCAGCGTAGGAAGCCAAATACAAAAGAAGTTCATTAGAAATCATGGACTAATAATAAAACAAGTAATGACATTAAATCTGTTACTATTGACAACAGCAATCGTCAAAAAACATTTAAAAATTAATTTATTATGAACTAGCGACTCGTTTCAGCTTTGCACGGGTGTAATAAGGTTAAAATGGTTATTTTGCATTATCCCTAAAAGGTAGAAGACTTTTGTGTAGACTTTTTTATTGTGTACAATACTGTAGTACATTATTTTGATCTATCTCGTAGTGTTTAGCCAGCGTTTGCAATTAAATTGCAAAGAAATGATTTTTAATGACATCAGATTAGAAATTTATCTAAATATAGTGTTTCTCTACAAAATTGTACATATAAACCTTACCCTAAAATCACTTTATCTATTCAAAACGTTTAAAATTTGTGGCGTATTTTAAAGATCTACTTAGATATAGACAGACAGCGGGAATTGACTTTGTTTTATACTATGTAGCGATAATAAAAGGATGTATATAATAAAATATTATGTGAACCAACAGATTCACACAACATCACATTCATACACCCAACTGTAAAATACGACGAATCTACGACTCTTGTTTCACAAAATATGCACCATAGCTTTCTGTGCTGTTGCTTATGTTATTTATCGCCTGTTTTTAATTAGACCAGGTCGATACACAAGCATACAGTCGGCGTGATCGCAGTGTCACTGCAACCTATAGATACTCGTATTATCACGCGGATATCACTAGCGCGTTGTCAACCTAAGGTATTATGTCACATTACCTAGAAAGTTAACTGCCTCTATCACCCTTCAAACCAAAATACAGCAACGCTATTTGGTGGTAGACATAGGTCAGTGTAAGGAAAAAATAGCTTTTTATGAAGGCCACCTCATATAAATAAATATAGCTTTTATAAATTCATACTATTCCTTTACTTTAGCTATATATTGACAGACATACTGTAACCGCATATATTTTGATTAGTACATTATAAATAAATCACTTACACATAATTACATATATTCACCTATCTAAGCGATCAGTCTCTTAAAGAGCTTGTTTTACGGACAAAAGACACAGTCACCACAAATATAATATCTGCAAATATTCAAGATCTAGAATACGTTGAAGTATACACACAAAAATTTTTTCGTCATCATCATTATCACTGCTATTTTCTTTATTGTAATTTATTGTAAAAGGGCTACTGCATAACATAATCATAGACATAAGCCTCCCCAAAAAAGGGGTAATTTGCCCATAATTGCCTCGCTGCACAAACGTGGTGGCAATCGCAGAGCATAGTTTCGTGAAGGGAATGCTGCTGCCCAACTTGTTGCATTTAAGCTACGCTGCTTCGTATGGATACACTGGTACCTATCGTTTCCAGTTACTCACTCGCCTCTTACGACACCTAGTATAAACATGAGGTACTATTCTAATCTGCCGGTACTACATAGCATGCAAATATTTGTTAGAAAAATGTTTATCCTGGATGGGGATCATCTTCTAATCTACTGAATCTATTTTTATAATTTCTTGCTAATTATGTACATTTTGTTCTAACTCAAGAAATAAGGTAGTTTAAATCTCAATTTATAGGCACCGTTATAAATGTTTAATGATAAACATATCTATGTTACATGTTTTCAGGGAAAACATATGTATAAAAAGTTTACTGACAGTATATTAAAGTTAAGATAATTTCTGTCAGGTTATATATACTGATATTCTTATGATAATACAAGCAGCAATGAGCTGCTGACCATTACTTTCACCTTTGACCTTGTATAATTAAAAATAAGTGGATAAGCGATCGAACTAAAGGCAGGATGTCGCTGGACGCAGGCCGCATTCAACAGGTCTTATTAGAAATTAGATGAAGAAGGCCTATGTCAAGCAATGGATGACCTACGCTTTATTCATTGTGGACGATGATGATTTTTAAATAATCACTAAGCTTGCAGGCGATTAGATTTCAGCTTAGTTTGCTGACCATGCTTGTTAGGTTGGATTTCCATTACGTAAGTAGAACATAGTAGGTACACTGATATTTCAAAAATAGATTTAGCCATCAAGGACAAATACTCGGAGTTAGGTTGAGTATGAATTGGATTTGGATATCCTATAACATCATTAGTATTATATTTTCTAATATTTACACATTTAATAATAATTTTAAAAACACATTTAAACGTCTTTAATACGCGATCAAGATGATTGTTTTGAAGTGAAGCCTGGGATCCTGTCATAGACTGGAACAAACACCAAAGCCAGCACTGCTAGATTACAAAAAACAGTGAGTACCTAATGAAATAGAAATACATATAAAAGTTTATTTCAAAGAAAATTACAGAGTACCATTACCAAACCATTTCCAACTTAATATAAACAAATCCACTAGGAAAACTTAATGTAATCTAATACAATTTATGTACTAACAATATACGTTAATAAAATCTTTATTTTGTTTAATAAAACTAAATAAAATTATATATGTTTGATTTTGAATATTAGTATATATGGCAGTAATATGTATGTGTACCTGTGATGTATTATATACCATGATTAATTCATCATCATACCAGCTTTCTGATGCTGCTGCCCATGCCCGCCCTGTGCATTTGAGCTGCAATGTTTTGGATGGATATTTATGGATGGTTCAGGTACTTTAATAGCCTCTTACGACACTTAGTACAGGAGAAGGTGCTATTCTACTCTACCGGTACCTTAGGTCATATACCAATAATAAATAAATAACAAACATGTACGTGCCGAATTTCAAACCTGACAGCCGGTGATTAGTGTGTATAGATTTAAAGTCAATCAATCAAATTTATCGCACTCCATTAGAATATTATGGGACCAATGAGACATAACATAATAGTATTGGCCTAAATAACAGAGAATTCGATGGGACCGATGACGCCAATGTTATTGATGTCTAATGCGCAATGGTTCGTGCGTTCGATTCCTACCCAGGTCAAACATTAAGAAGATGATATTTGAGATTGTTCTGTTTCCGGTTGGTAATAATTATGCATTCAAATATAATGTTTTTTATCCTTAGTCGTCTGATGTCCGTAACACAAGTGATTTGAAAAAATTCCTCGGAGTCAGGACGATGTGTGAGATTTTGAGTGAAACGTTTTTTTGTGAAACGAAATTTTGTGCTTAAGGGGCTTGTTCAGTACACAATACCTATTTTATTCGGTGAAGCCAACTGAGACTCAGTACGAGTCTGAGACCACAATACCCGAAATAGGGCACCGAAAATCACTTCACAACTTTATAACACGGATCCAGTCCACGATATCTCCCGCCACGAGTAGTGGTCTATGAACAAACAGGTTTATTATTTTTCGAATCTTGAATACATAATATTTACGTAATAATTAAATCGGTTTATTTAGAAATGCAAATAAACCGATGTATTTAATATCTGTGCTATACTATTATCACTTCATACTCTCATTTTTCTTCATTTAGGATTTCCGCAAGACCCACAACACGGTCTGCAGTTATTTAGGCGCGGCATATATTTGCTACGTTAAGAGTTTCAGCGCTACACAACTTACTGATTTACCAGTATTTTATGAAATCTTGTATTGTTCAGATAATTGGTTTGCGAGCTGCTTTTAATTCACTAGTGTCGAGTTGCTGGACTGGTTGAGTTTTACCTTATAATTTCAGCGCTGGACAAGCATGATGGCAATCACAGAGCGCAGGTTTCGCAACGAGGACGTTGCTAGCTATCCCCACCCTATGTTTCGGATGGATATACTGCCATCTGTCGGTTCTGGTACTTAAGTTGGTACTATTTAACTCTGCCAGTACCTCGCGGCCATTTAAGATAATGAAGAACCTTTGTTTGCGTTTCGGGAATTAAATTACTTCTCTTAGCAAATATTATTTGTGTTATACAAATTGTATTTGACAGTTATAATGTTCTTTATATCAGCTGCTGGACATCTACTGTTGGGCACAGGAGGAAGAGAAAGAAGAGGTTACCCAAGAAAGGAGGAATTTTGTCACGGTGCACAAGGGTGGCGGCAATTGCTGATGATAGCTTCGCTACGTGGATGCGGTGGTAAATACCGCCATTTTTCAGGTTTTGGCACCTTAGTCACCTCCCACGATACCTGCAGGTGTAAACTTTAACTATGTACGTCTCTTACAATCCTCCACTGGCACATTATAATAGGTATTCAATACCTGTGTAACATTGTTTAAAAATTTCGGGTCACATTGTTTTTACGGGATGGACTTTAAAACAATAAACCAGTTTTAATCAATTTTCACTTTGAGAGAGAGGATAGTTTATATCTTAAATCATTGCTGCAATATTTGTATATGATAAACATAAAATAAATTAAGACAACGTCTTAGGTAAAGTTAGGACAACGTCTGTTGAGTTAGCTAATATTATATGTTACATAAAAGCTTATTGCAGTACCAGGTGTCTTAAGAAGCGACTATAGACGGTATGTCCATCCGAAACAGCGTAGCTCGTATTAATAGGTTTGGAATGGGCAGCAGCATCTCCGTCGCGAAAATTGCACTCTGCGATTGCCATCGAGCTTCCCAAGCGCGGTAATTATATGCAAAATTCCCCCTATATTCAGAAGACCTCTGCCCAGCAGTGGACTCCCAGTGGCTGTAATAAAGGTGGTGAAGATTTTTATTGTATATCCCTTTCCCGTGACAATACGGGAATACAATATTTTATATCACTTGTTGATAGTGTAAATGTCTATTAATGAAAAAGTTTGTAAAATGAGTCAGAAAATATTAAATTATTTTGTTATAAACACACAAAATAAAAATCCTATTAACATATCTAGTACGATTTTACAAAACGGTGTCAGTTTTTTTTAAATATAACCTAGCCTATGTAAAGAAGTAACTCTGTAACGGTGAAAAAATTTTAAAAATCGGTCTTATAGTATTTTGATGAAACCGTAAAAAATAGAGTATGAAATATTTCCTCTGTTTGTAATATTAGTATAGATAATAGTCATTAAATATAACTGTATTCTAGGCATAAGTTTCAAAGAACATCCATCATTAAAATGTTCAGTGGTTTGAATATACAAAGAAAAAACAAGCAAATTCTCATCGAAATTATGAATATCGCTTTAAAATTCGACAAACTTTCTTTAAGTTTAAAACAGCATCCGTTATTTACACTGTTTATAAACTCAAAGTTAATATTGCTGTAAACTTTTGTCCCAAACTTGATTTTGGTTATGCCAAAATGAAGTTTGGAACAAGTTTCAAGTACCAAGAGCTAGCACCACAATGTAGGCCGCCAAAAAAACAGCCAATCATTCGAGCGGTTTGTAGGATTGTATAAGGATGGCAGTTTTTATTCTGTTGGTGATTTCGTATCGTTCCAACTTTGCTCCTGTTTTGTTAAACGTTCAAAGTTTGTTCGGGGAACCTATTACGGGACAATAATGGCGGGCACTTTGACTTTTGGCGGTAATAATTTATGTGCCTTATACTTTACATCTTATAATATTAGGCCACTTAGTGTTTTAAGTAATTCTTATATAACAGAAAAGTAATTAACACATCATCCCGTACATCTATGTACCTGACTCCGAGGTACGTCGCTTAAAGTACTAGTGTTACGGATATCAGACAACAAAGGAATCACAAATATAAAATATAACAAATACAAATATCAACATATAAATGTTTATCCTAGATGGAGATTGAGTCCACGATCCCTAGCGTGTAAGACAGGATTACTACCATCTGCGGCATTGGGCCCGTCAAAAGCTAACAATTACTAACCTAACTAATTTGTATTTGCTTGTAGTATATTTGTTTGTGTAACATTACGACTCATTACGTATGCCGCCAATTATATTTTAAATATAAATATTTGTAATCTTTCTATGAGTGAACTAATTGTTTAACAGTAGGTGTTGACAGTATCTTGTAATTAATGTTAAGCATGTAGTTTTAGTATGAGAGTTAAAAACATATATGATAGAAAATATCAGATAGCAATAATTACCAAATAAGTCTCGGTGTCTCATTTCTCAATAGCAAAACATACACACAAATCTATATGTCTATTTTTGATATACTTTTTATCATTTATTTACCTTTAATTGAACACAGAAAAAAAGCACTGTGTGCGTATCATCGCTAAATTACTTGATGAAGACTCAACTCAAACAAGGTTCACTCCCAAGTAAAACATCTTTTATTTGTCATTTATCATTTCATCAAGTTCGTTGCCTGTAAATCGGTTGGAAGCAGAAACGGAATGGCAGGAAAGTTTTCCAGTTTGAGGGAATTTCGTGATGTAGGCAAACCGTGGGAAACGTCATTTTCATAAGTTCCCCATAGCTCGCAGCGGTTTCGCATAACACACGGATCACGCGAGGCGATTTGCCGGGTGTGTTATACCCTTCTCACTTGGCAAACAAAATTTTATCGCCGATTCTTTCTTGGTTTCTAGGCTTTTCATTTGTTAGGCGTTCTTGATCATGCCTGTCTGTGATAATTCTGTAAAAATAAGGTTTTTTGATTGATTTATTAACACCATTGCTCTTGGTAATGGGAAAGAGTTGTTCTTCTAGAACTGTAGGTACATCTAAAAAATTATAGTATTTTTTATATTTATACGTCAACTGTTTATAATAAAATCATCGTTATTGTTGATATGAAATGTAAATAAGTAAAGCATTTCAAAGCTGTACAAAGTGTTTTTTTTTTGTTATCATGGAATAGTATTAATACTTAATAGATAAATTGATACTTAATAGATATATTGATTGATACTTAATAGATATATTGATTGATACTTAATAGATAAATTGATCTTATCTGTTGATCTGACTCATAAGTCGCTTAAAGCATTTGTGTTACAGACATTAAAGAACAGAGTAATAATCAACTCAATACACATATATCACATCCAGACACAGAACATACACAAATATTCATCATATTATTATAAATGTTTGTCCCGGGTGAGTATCAAACCCAAATTCTTAAGGCACAAAATAGGATCGTTACTGTCTGCACCATCGGGCCTGTCACACATCATAGTAAACTGAAACGTCCGCATTCGCAAACGACCAATATTATCTTACCTAGTTTAGAATAGAAAAAAATAAGTGTTTACTTTTCAGGCAACTGTTCCCTTTTTTCAATCTTCTGTACTCGAATGTACTTCAGTAATAAAAAGAAAACATCAAGCTTAAGGAATTTACATATTGCACCTTGCTTTACGTGAGAAAGAGGACTATTGCCGTATCGGGGGTATTTATTAGGTGTGACGAGACATAACTATACGAGTACAAACTATTTAGTTAAACGGTATTCTTCTTTTTAAATTTATTTTAAAAATGGAAACCATTCCAAAACAGATCTATAAAGGAAATTTATAACTTGAATTATTTTTTATAACAAAATGCCATTTTATGCAATAGATTATAAATAAATATTACCAAATAAACTCTACCTTTTAGTTACAAGACAGCGAAACAGATTAATCAGCTTTTCTAGAGAAAGTTCTCATACAAGAGTCGTCTGCATTAGTACCTCATTCTCAGCTATTCGGTTCAGTCTAAAAATATTTAAAAAAAACTTTGGATATTATATAATACAACAGTGTGAACAAAATTTTTTTTTTAATTCGTCATCTTCATCATCATACCAGCCATTGGAAGTCATTGGTGGATATAGGTCTTTCCAAGGAGGTTTTTGTACATAATTGCCACGCTGGGCAAGGGCGTTGGCAATTGCAAAGCGCAGCTATTGCGATGGGGATGCTGCTACCTATCCCCGCCCTGTGCAACTGAGCTGTTTCGGATAAATAAACCGCCATCTGTCGCCTCTTACGACACTTAGTGCAACGGGAGGTACTATTTTATTCTGCCGGTACCTCACGGCACGCTAGAGTAATGCAAATTAACTAATGTTACCTTACTTAAGTTAGAACACGAATTATAAGAAAATAATATAATATATCCAGTGAGGTAAGTCCAATTTCAAGAAAGAGGTCAATTGCCGGACTATACTCGGCTGGGTAGCGTTCGTTAAACTGCGAAACATCTTCTCGTCTCAAGTCGAAATTCTCTGATCAATGTATGTTACCGGCGATGACTTATGACAGCAAAACGTGATCCCTTACCAATGGCCTTTTTAGCCTACTCAAAACAGCCCAACGAGCTATGGAGCAGGCAATGATCGGAGTCTTTTTGCGCGATTAAATTAGAAATGAGGAGATTCGTCACAGAACCAAAGTTACCAACATCGACCGTCGGATTAGTAAGTTGAATTAGCCGTGGGCAGGCCACTGGATATGCAAAACCGATGGCTGATGGAATCGTAAGATTCTGGAATAGAGACCACCAACCGATAAGCGCAACGTAGGGTGGACGTTGCGCTCCCGCAAGATAGACTGTTGATCTGACTAAAACCGACGAACACAGGCCGCATACAACCGGTCCTTTTAGAGATAGCTCGGGGAGGCCTATATTCAGTGGACGTCTTATGACTGATATGATAATCAAGATAAATATTTTCTTTAGCAAGTATATAATAATAATACTCATTATATACACAAGTCAAACAGATACAAAAATAAGTACAAATAAAAAAATAGTGCAATGGCCGACCGAACCCAATTTCTACCCGCGCTTCTGTATTCGAATGTAACACACCAAGTAAAAAAATCCAACTTAAAGAATTTACATACTACACTTCGTTTTTCGTGAGATAGCGGACATTTGCCGTCTCATGAGTATACCACACCCTTTTATTAGGTGCGAGGCGACAAAACTTTACGAGGGAGAAACTTCCTTACTACCTTAATACACAGAAATAATAATAAACGATGAAAAGAAATGTGCATTTGTTCTTTTAAGATACACTTTTCCTGTCCCATCTTTCGTAAAAGATCTTTTTTATTGTGAGATATACCTATACTATGAAGTGATTTTGCTAAGTATCTCATTATCCAAGGCGGCAATGTATTTGTTAGTATTTTAATGACATTTTGATGGCTCTGATGGCACACATGGTCTTATTGTGTATGCTAAGTTCGTGGGAACAAAACTAGTCCAGAACAAACATTTACATGGTGAATATTTATATTTGTTCCATGTCTGGGTGCTGAACATGTACTTGACTATCATGTTTGTGATTCCTCTGTTATCTGATGTCCGTAACAGAAGTGTTTAAGCGACTAATCTCGGAGTTAGATAGAAATAGGACATGTTTTGTTAATTTATTTATTAATATGTAATGAAATAACATTTAATTATTTGAAATTAAAAAAGCTTTGAAGTGAAGTCAATAGGGGGGCGGCAAGCTTCGCGTGATTCAATCGTGGATTGACGTTTAAATTGATTTGTATGTTTTTAAATTAAAAAGTCCACAATAATACTATATAAAAGAAAGATTGGAATTTTTGTGTGCATGTTTGTAATGAATAAACTCAAACAATATTGTGCCCATTTTAATAATTCTTTCAATATTAAAAAGCTACATTTACCTTAAGTAATATAGGTTATATTTATTGACAGAAAAAGTTCTTCATTAAAAGTCATGAAACACATGTAAAATATTTTTTCAAATAGTTTCTCTCTTAAGGGAGCAACAATAGGGTGCCAAGTTAGTATGAAAGTTCTAAAACTTAAAGCGGAGAAAACTGCAAGGCACTGCTGGTGTTAAATAAAAGATATAATTAAGAAGGCGACATAAGTAAACTTTTAATGTTATTTATTATATTTTCAGGTAAGAAAATCGTTTAATTGGCGTATTTAAACAACATTTGTAGTAATAGGCGTCATAAATAAAACATGACTTTATATTTTAATAAACCCTTTATAATGTTCCTTTCCAGTCGATACCTGTTTTTGAGCATCCTTGAGTTTACAAATTATATTTTGCAAGCGACTGTACAGTATTTCATCTAGCGCTGCTGTCGTCGATTGTACTTCACTCTGGCTTTAATGTGATTGTCACTGTGCCGCGACACTAATAATCTCTTACGCGATCTACAGGCTTCGAGGGCAGCGGCTCTTATTTGCGCGTTTTACAACATGTCCTAGGCTTTAAGCGGGAGAAGCATTTTTCTAGTAAACATTATCTCATTAGCCGTGTGGTACCGGCGGAGTAGAGTGATACATCGGTACTAGGTATCGTAAGAGGCGATTAGGGTACCAAAACCGACAGATGGTGGTATATTTATGCAAAAAAGTCAGCTCAAATATACAGGGCGGGGATGGGCAGCAGCTTTCCCATCGCCTATGCTGCGCTCTGCGATTGCCAACACCTATTATGGGCAATATACTCCCTTTCATGGGGAGGCCTATAACCATCAGTGGAGCTTTGATGGCTGGTATGATGATGATGATTGGGGTATCGAAACCAACAGATGGCGGTATGCCCATACAAAACAGCGCAACTTAAGCCTTTGCGATAACAATCCCTTGTCGTGAAGTTGTGCTTTATGATTGCCACCACGCCTGACCAGCGCGGTAATTATAGGCAAATTCCGCCTATCTTGGGGAGGCCTATGTCCTACAGTGGGCTTTCTGTAGCTGATATGAAGATGATGATTATCTCAAATATAATTTAGTATTTTTTTTTGCATAAAACCTACAAAGTAATGTCTCTCATTGTTAGCAAAATTGTGATATAATGTTGTTAAGTAAATATATACATGGGTAGGCCTATGTCTAGCAGTGGACGTCTTATGGCTGATATGATAATGAGGATGATGCTGATATGATGCCGCGTGGTACTGTCTAAGTAGAATACTGTCTCCCTCAATACCAGGTGTCGTGAAAGGCGACTTATGTTTTGGAGCCCCTAGATGAACGAGAACATGAAGCAACATTTCGTCGCGGAGCTTCGCTCTGCAATTGACACTAAGTCTTCACAGCGCGGTAATTATGGGCAAAAATCACCTTTTTTGTGGAGTCCTATGCCTTGTAGTAGATGTCTACTGTGACGATTCCAGAACAGAAGATATTGCTATAAATTAGCAAAGTGTTTTGTATATATAAATAATTTGAAAATAGAATTTGTCAGTAGCATGTAACAGTAATAATGTGTATGTGTGTATGTGCGTGTGCGTCTGCGTGTGCGTGTGACTCGATTATTAGTTTTTTTTTGTTAATCTTAGTACTCAGGATGAAGAACCCTTAGCACCCCCGTTTTATCCTTTAAGGGGCGAATTTTCAAAAACCTGTTATAAAAGAAATTTAGTTGCAAAATTTTAAGCTTCTAACCCTAATGTTTTAGGCCCAATGTTAATATGTCAGTCAGTCAGATAGTCTCTTCGTTTATGTAAATAGATTTTTTTTGTCTTATACAAAGTGTATTACCAGTTTTCATATCTTAATCGAACTTACTTTAGTTTACTCGGTTCAGTTTTCTAAAACTTACACAAAAAAAATGTATTGCTTTTTGGTTACGGTATCTAAATTATCATAAACATTTTCAAACTAATAACATTTTATTGGTTTTAAAATTTAAATAACATATTAATAATACACCAAGTCAAATTGTAAAATTACAAGACTTTCGTATACAAGCAGATTTCTTCTGGGCAGTTACAACATCGCCGCCCCAATTCAAGCCACAGCTCTACAACTCTTGTTGCTTCTAGTGCACAACTTAGTGTAGATTAGACTAGCTTATCTCCGCTGTGGATCTAGATTCTTTCACCTTTTCCTGGCGCTGCTTTTACGACTTGTTTCCTATGTCATCTCTTTTAAGGACGTCAACTTCTTCGAGGTTTCTTTACTGAGGTTTAATGTGTTTTACTTATAATAATAACTTGCCGGTATTGTTTTATAATAATAATCATATAATAATTAACTTAGTCGTGAGGTACCGGCCGAGTAAAATAGTACCTCCCCCTATATCAGGTCTATTTCTAGCAGTGGACTTCCAATGTCTGTGAGGATGACGATGATACGAGTATTTATTAACCTTAATGAACATATACATTTACAATGGACATTATATATAAAATAGCAAAATTGGTAGCCTTATCAGAAGAGATCTATTCAATCTCTTTCAAGTAATTTTTGTATTGCCATATGAAAATAATAAATATGATGGTCAGTTTGGTGTCTACAGAATATAGGTATACATAATAAATAAATTCACATCTAATACATAGCATATATGCAAATAAAATACTCTTTATTGTTCACCAGTCAAACGGGTATTAAAAATATAGGATATAAATAAAAAAAAGTACAAAGGCGGCCTTATGGCATAAAACGTCTCTTCTTGGAAACCTTTAAATGAAGAAAAAAAAGTAAGAAAATAGTTACGTAGTTCGGGATATACCTATGTGAAAGTAATTATATATAATGGAACACAAATGATCATATATTTATAAATATATATACTATAATAATAGTTCAAATGATATAACTGTTTAAGCAAGAAATATTTATAATAACAGGTAAAAAGTGCATTATCTCAACTATTAAATGAGTATAGGGACTGATTTTTAAAGGTAGTGGGTACAAACGAACAGACTGAACTGTAAAGGATTGTTCATAAAAAGATGTGAAATGCACAAACATTTTCAGCATCAACCACATACATACATTATATGTACATAAAATGCATATGAATATGACACATAACCGAACATACATATGTAAATGATACTGTAGTTTCTAGTGCAAGAAGTGAGCTTTTAGGATACGTATTATTGTCTCTGGTTATTATACATTAATGGGCGTCTATCTATTCTCCTATCTCTTTGTACGCTTAGGTCTTTGAAACAGTGCAGTGGATATTTATGCTGTGTCTGGGTGGTAAATATATATATTTAGGCCGTATAATTGTAATTCCTCTATTGTCTGATGTCAGTAATACAAGTATTTTAAACGACTTATTACGGAATCAGGTCAATGTATAAGATCTTGTGGGAATTTATTTATATCATTTTTATTATTATTTTAATACCTTTTACATTGAAAACTATAAACAAATGATTTACTCTACCTCATGTAAACATGCGGCAGACCTCATACAAAGGACGTCCTCATAGGCATTGTTTATTTGTTGAAATCAATATACACTTTTTCCCAATATCCGACCTTTCCAAGTTTCTATGCCACCGTACAAAATTACAAATAGCAAAATCAGGTCCATATTCAACATTCACATAAATTAGCCATATTCCCAAGCAATTATATGAAGTAGATCTGATTTTAAGTCGTTTGCATTAGTACTTCAATCTCAGCTATTTCTACTGTCAATAAGGAGTGTTCGCATTGCTGTTTTCTTGTTTGAAGGGTGAAAGGGAAATTAGTGAATAATATGACATAACATCTTCAAGCCACAAAACTGGCGAAGCGCTAGTGATATCCGTGTGATATAACGAGAGTCCATATCCGCTGTGATATTTGCTATCACGTAGTGGTCTATGTTTAACTGTGGATTGTTACAAACATGATTAATTCCGCTTGCAACTTGCAAGAATAATTGGCACCCACAATCGAGTTAGTTTTGTTACAACCCTATTAGGCCGCGTTAACAACCTATTGTCTTAAAGCTAGTGCTTAAAGCAGTTATACTCCAAGGAGTCTCATATAAAATAAGTAAACTTGAGTTAATATTTATGTAATGAGTAAGCATAGTTATATATATAATTATAAAGTTGGTCGTGAGGTACCGACAGAGCAGTACCTCCCCCTATACCAGGTGTCGTAAGAAGCGGCAAAGGTAAGGTTATTAAGGTTACCCACGGATAGCAGAATATCCACGAAAAAAATTCAGCTCAAATGTACAGGGCGGGGATGGGCAGCAGCTTCCCCGACGTGAAAGCTGCGCTCTACGATTGCCAACACGCTTGCCCAGCGCGGCAATTATGGGCAACATACTCCCTTTCTTGGGGAGGTCATGTCCAGCCATGGACTGGACATGGCATAGTTGAACCCGAAGAGATAGATCAAAACAATGAACAACAGTATTGTACACCATAAAAAGGTTTCCAAAAAAGTCCGCGTCGCTATATGTCGATCTCTTAGGAATAAATAACCTAAAATAACCATTTTTTGTCCTCATTGCACCTGAGCGAAGCTTTTGCTGTTTGCTGGTTACATATTACATATAAACCATTATACATACATATAAACTATAGCACTTTTCAATTCAAAATGTTTTTCCTTAACTTCCATATACTTATTTTTTACGTTTAATTGACCCTTATATGCTTAGGGCTATATTAGAAGTATGTTTATTTGTTGAAATAAATATACAACTTTTCCCAAAATACTGACGTCCCAAGTTTCTACACCAAATTTTACATGATTAAATCAGACCGCTATGGAATGTGCGTATATAATATAACCATATGCCCAAACAATTACATAAGGTAGACTTAATTCAAAGGTACTTTACTCTTATTTATTTTTACCGTCAAATAAAAGCATTGCTGTATTCCGGCATGAGACGCAGACAAATTATCATGAAATGTGACATAATATCTTCAAGTCACAAGGTTGGCACAATGCTACATATGTCTGCATATAGGCTGCTTTGACTGATGAGGATACTGCAGTGCAGAGTACGAGCAGGGTGTACGTGTATTCATGGTGGAAAGTCAACTAGAAGGAGCCCATTCCGATAAGTTTCTCTGAACCCGGATGAATACAATACTGATAATTTATTTTCACAAAAGAAAGAGGTACACTCGTCGTGACGGGACGATTATTTTTTTTTTATAAATTCCCACCACATCTCATATATTGACCTGACTCCATGGTATGTCGCTTAAAGCACTTATGTATTGCGGACGCCAGACAACAGAAGAACCACAAATATACTACTTAAACACATAAAATATTTCTATATTATTGATGTTCTATTTTGCTATTGGAATTTAACTGGTATTGTAACGCCTAGATAGATAGAAAAGTTCAAAAAAGAATCATTTAAAACTGCTCTTTTCATCTTCAAACTAAATCTATTCTTGTATAATGAATGTGGACAACGACTTTTTCCTATAGTTTTATTTATCGTGTAAGCGTCATCCAAAAAACATTTTTCTACGAGACCCGTGCAAATAACTTCAGAAGTTCGAAAAAAGCCGGCAAACTTGGAAGAGCGTGTAAGTCTTAACTCGCGATATTGCGTAGTCGTAGACGATCAAAGCTTTCGATGGAACTTTTTGACCTTTTAAAGTTCTCCCCTACTGACCTTTCCTCGCTAGGAGGATTACTATGACTTTTTTAATTTGTTGACGATTATAAAATATACTTCAAGTATGCAGTTAAGTATATATTAAGTATATATTTATGTAAGAAATGTGTGCTGACGGGTATCGGCAAAGTAGAAAAGTGCCTTTCCTGAACCAGGTATCGTAAATGGTACCAGAGTCTTGTTGCATTTGCAAAATCTTACTCACTCCTCAGTCGTTTCTCACGACACCTGGTACAAGGAAGAAATCATTAGAGAATCTTCACTATCCTGCTACATGTGTGTGTGTGTGTGTGTGTGTGTTTTTATATGTGTTACTAATAACTTTTAGGGAAATACTACTCAAGAAATGAATAATGCCTGACATTTTAAAAATGAACATTAAAGATGGCACCTGCTGGGTATATTTGAGAAACTATATCTTAATTTGTTATATTTCCTACCTAACGAGACTTAAAAATACAATCCGTAATATGTACCGAATATAATATTTAATTTCGTTTTTATTAAGATTAAATGAATACTCACACACACCTCACACACTGATCTGAATCCGGGATACGTAGTTTAAAGCACTTGTGTTACAAATATCATAAAAAGGACATTACGAAATATAACACTTAAATATCTATTACTAATACCCAAGCACAGAACCAACACAAAAGTTTTTCTGTAAAGGAATCGCATGCACGAACTTTTACTAAGATAGTGTCACTCCCGATTGCGCCATTGGTTCCATCGCTTGTTAACTTATCGATTATATTTGTTAGTTTTGAGTTGACAAATTTGATATACGACTTGTGAACTCTAATTACTCTTACTTTTACTATTAAGATATTAGTTTGTAAGCGCTGATGCTGGTATGGGTTTCGATAATATCTTCCATTAGGTGTTATTGGAACCTATTTCATCATCAGTTTTTCTTGCAGTTTTTTTTCTGGTGGCTCGCGCAATAAACTTGCTATAAACTTGGTTATAAGACCTGTCTGGTGCTGGCAGACTAGTATTAAAGTAGGGGCACTCAATGACATATTTGATTATACGACTCTTATGAAACCGTGTTCCATTCGTGTAAAATTGTATTTAGCAAACATATATTCACAAGGCGACTTGAAAGTTCTAATGAAGGTCTATCATTGGTACTTTCAAATCATCAAAAAAAAATATGGAGACGTATTTATCTTTTGACTTTTTTAAGCACTTATTTTTTTACTTTATACCCCACGGTCAAAGAGACGGGTCCGATAGAGCAGGTGGGAATGATCATATCTTGTACATCAAAGGTCGTAAGTTTTTAAGATGATATTTGTATTTGTTTAGTGTCCAGGTGTTATTTATATGTATTTATGTTTTACATTTGTAATTCCTTTGTTGTCTGTCATCCATTACATAAATGCTTTAAGGTAAAATATTTTGTAATATCTCTTAAGAACTGTTGTTACAAGGTAACCGAAACGTCAGTCAGTCAGTCAGATCAACGTTATTTAAATTCAATTAAATTTATATGGCTTATATATTATACGACTACGATTTACGTTCACTTCATAATATCTAAAAGACAAACAATAAATAAATATAACACATCATCTAAATGCATACGCGTATATCTGGTATTATTTGTTGAGTTCTTTATATTCAATCCTGCCCGGAGTACACAGACACTTCACAGTCTAATTCCAAGTTCTCAGACTAATACAGCCTTTGGCAGTCAATATGCCAGGCACGTATGGAGGGTGGGATGTAATCAATCGTAGACGTCGATCCACCGTTTTTGCATATTGTAGGAATCTGAACACATCTTTCTAAAATGTACAAAAGTATTTACTTAAGAACTAGCGTACGATTAATTTGATTCAAAAACTAGTGCGTTTCTGCTTACATTAACATCATAGCAACCATAAAACGTCCACTGCTGGACATAGACTTACCCAAAAAAATGGAAATTTGCCCGTAATTGCCACCATGGGTAGGCTTGGTGGCTATCGCAGAGCGTAGCTTTGCGAATGCTACTGCCCATTCCCGCCCTGGAGCGTTTGAGCTACACCGTTTCGAATGTTATGTAGCAGTCTAAGCCGTGTATTGGCATAGTAGAATACTGCCATGTGCCAGACCAGTAGTATGTACCACACTGAAGTAGAAGAACCGACAGATAGCGGTATATTTATCCGAAGTGGTGTATTTCAAAAGCAACAGGACGGATATGGGCATTCCCGTCGTAAAGCTGTGCTCTGAGATTGCTACCATGCTTGCCCAGCGCGACAATTACAGGTAAATTCCCCTTTTCTTCGGGAGGCCTATGTCTAGCAGTGGACGTTTTACGGCTGCTACTCTGATGGTATAAATATAGTATAGAAGTATGTTACAGTCCCTTCAAATGCAACTCGCTTCATAAAAATCGATATATAATAATCCACATGATAATATCAGTCTCGGATAGAATATTGGAAGTCATATTAATAACTATTCAAGCCGTTGTAGGGATAATTACACCTTACTCCACTGGGAAATGGTCTCTGATAATTATCTCCGGTCTCGCATAATATAGCCGGTGGTAGTTTCAGCTGAAATCACATACTCTATTTGAATAGCAGATTACAACCCGCTCTAATATGTGAAGGCTTTAGTATTTTCCAATAAATTTAGTTCAACTTCAAATTGTCACATATAGTTCGTGAACAACTGAAACCTTTCTGTACACCGTTGAAAATATAAAGAGATAAAGCAAATAACTATTTTAAAAATGTATAATTTATTTTACTGATTGAAATGCAGATTTTTTTTATGCAGATTTTTTTTTTTGCAAGTTTGATTCAAATTAAGTAGCTTATGATTTCCGGGGAAATGCACTACAAATTATGCTACCTTAGGCGAAAAGTTGAACTTTTCTTTTAACGTAAGCGTCTACGATTTATTCATTTCACTTTGAGATTAATTCATTAATTCAAATTTGCCCACAAGCTATGAAGAAGTCACGCTTGGCGTCAAATAACAAAAATATAAGAACTGTTAAAGAACCAATGTTACAGACACAGTACAGCGAATTAGCAAGATGAAGTTGCTGTAGGTAAGGCACATTGATGATAACGGCACATATTGATTTGGTTAATTTATTACGTTCTCGTAAGGATCTATAATGGAGAGCACATACCAGAAAGCGCTAAATAACCTACAAAGTCACAATTATACTGGATTCGTACATTCATTTGGGAATGTCTATGTCAAGCAGTAGACATCGAAAAGTGAATAATAAAATTACCCAACCAAGCCTTTATAATATTCTAGGGAAACAAAGCCGTAAACATTGAAGCGAGTCTAAATCACAATATGTAACAAAACGCAAACACCTAGAGATTTCGAAATCAACATGGCATAATTGTATTCGACAGAAACGAGATGAAATTGATATTCTGTTGGCAATTTCAATTAGGTACCTACCTACTGCTAGAGGTGGGTGTGTCTCACCCCTAGCTACGTTACCATGCCGTGTGATTTGGACTAATAACGTTTTCAGGCAAATTATGTCGGCGAAATGTGACGGGATTGTGCCGGAGTCGCTAATAAATGCCAACTCGTCATGATTTTGGGTTAGTAATTTTTGTACAAGCGCTTTGTATTCCATTCAATTTATATTATATTTTTATATTTATAGCCTTAGTCTACTGCGTAACATAGGCTTCTCCAAGTGAAGATATTTTTTGCCCATGAATGCCGTGCTGGGTAAGCGTGTTGGCAATCGCAGAGTGAAGCTTTCGTAACGAGGATGCTACTACACATCCCCGTCCTGTGCATTTGAGCTGCACTCTTTCGGATGGATATACCGCCATCTATCGGTTCTGGTACCTTAGTCGCCTCTTACAACACCTGGTGCAGTGGGAGATACTATTCTACTCTGTCGGTACGTCACGCCAATGTATGAAAATGATAAACAAAAATCTATTTTCTTTTCATTACCAAATATAAGTTAGTAGAAAGTTAACTAACGCAAAATAACATAACCGATTCTTAGCCCACATATATTACGTATATTTCATCATTACGTTTCTCTTAGTTACATTGATGGTTCATACCAAGCAGACACTACCACAACATCATTTTTCTGAATCTAAAAAATATATTTCGTAATATACTCATACGTCAGATAAAATCACTGTTGATCGTGTGTAGATCCGGGCTATAAAGGCAGGCATACGCGGGATTTATAGCCTCGTATACTGTTTAAAGAGTATAAAAGCTTCTCGCACCGAAAATGAACGGTCTGCGGAGGCTGTATTTGTGGAAGAGCTGCCGGTACGCTACGGATTCAGTCACATTTAATATCTACTATTCAATCTAAATTAAATAAAAGGAGACGCCGATTGACTGACTGCTATATCAATGCAGGGCCTAAACTGTAAGGGTTAAAACTTCAAATATTGCACAGGGATTCCTTTTATAATGCAGAGGAGCACTAACAAAGGACTTTTGAAAATTTTAGCCTTCAGGAGGTAAAATGGGGGTGCAAAGTTAGTATGAAAGTTTGCCGTTTTTGAAGTTATTTAAATAAAATTTTGTCTGAAGATTTGTAAGAGGTGACTAAGGTACCAGAACCGATAAATGGTGGTATACCCATCCAGAACAGTGCAGCTCAAAGGTACAGGGTAGCATAGGCAGCAGCATTTCTATCGCGAAAACTGCGCTCTACAATTTCCGACACGCTTACTTAGCGTGGCAATTAAGGGCATAATTCCCCTTTCTTGGGGAGGCCTGTGTCTTACAATGGCCGTACCTTTTCATTATTTTTTAATATCCCCACTGCGTGGCACTAGCTTTTTTATGGGTAAATAAGAAGCAATACGCAAGTCGGATTTTTTTGGTTTTAAGAACTACAAAATCATTTGGCACCAAGGGTTTCTGAAGCACGGAGGCTCTTTCTTCTTGTCAAGACTATTTGGAGAGCCCTACGGTGCAATCAATAGTGTTTACCAAGGTTTCGATTCTCACCGAGGACAAACATTAATATAATTAAAATTTGTGTTTGTTGTGTTTGTTGTGTTTGTTGTGTTTGTTGTGTTTGTTGTGTACACAAAACGTTTTTAAGCGATTCATCTCGGAGTCTAGTCAAAGTATGAGATGCTGTGTTAAATCATATTAAACTGTACTTTTCTAGGACTAAATTGCCAAACAAATAGTCTACGTTATGAAAAACATCGTTGAGTCTGTAGACGCTTGTATCATCAAAAGGATATCAATAGCGCGTCGTCAACGTTGTGAACATGCCATTACCCAGTAATATCGTGCCATTTCCCAGTCACTGCCTCCTTCAACCTTTGAATCATTAACTCCGAGCATAAATATTAGGTGTGTCTGATATCCGTAAGATGCTTCAAGCTATATACCTCGGAGTCAGCTCAATCGCATTAGTGTATTGTGTGAAAAAATTTATTTATTAGGTGGTGTATAATTTGATAGTAATAAATCTTTCTCCTCTATTTAAATAGTACACGTATTTACTTTATTAAAGGTAGCCCTTATTCTCTTTACATTTTTCAGCATATCTGCATTGAAAAAGAATCTGTTACGGCAATAAAGCCGATCACCGAATCAAAATCAGAAGATAACTTAATAAAATTGGAAGCAAAGACACAGCTTAGATACGACCACATTACCGTGGTCGTATCTGACCTAGGTTTTAAAAGCGCTTAAAGACCTAGAACAAAAATTGTTAATTTATTATCATGGTTTATAAACCATCTCTCTACAGAATTTTTTTTAATTGGAAAAAACAATTGTGATGAATATTTGTGTTTGTTCTGTGACTGGGTGTTTAAAAAAAAAAGGTATTTGTGATTCTTCGGGTATCTGATGTTCGTAACAGAAAAATTTTAAGTAAACTATCTCGAATGAGGTTAATTTGTGTACTTAATAATTAACGGCGTTATTGATTCATTCAATGGAAGACAATATAAAGACAGTGGTTCTTTCTCAAAAATACCAATTTCCCATACAACCTTCGCGTCATATAAAAGGCTCCATTTTACGAGTTTGTCCAATATACCGTTGTCAATACCGCTTATTTGTTTGGGAGGTCAATAAATCAGGGTCTGAAAGAAAGCCTTTATATAATGGTTCCGAATTATTTCTCGAGCGCTTTCATTAATGGAAAGTTTTGCTAACGTTGGAGATTTTCTATGAAATTGCCTTACGACTTTCCAATAAAAGCCCTTATAAGGTCTCATTCGGCTCTTTATTATTATCTCTATGAATTCATAATACTGTGGGTTACTGGGGTACTGGCAGAGTAACATAGTGCATTATCCTTTACTAGTAAAACCTCGTAATAAGGGTATATACGATACGATACCCCAGCCACACGAAACAGTATAGCGGGAAATGTAATTTCCGTAGCGAAGCTATGTTCTGCGAAATATTGAAAATTATAATCAAAGAGGTCGGACCTACAATCGGTACTATTCAAAATTTAATAAGAAAATCACCAATAGTAAGTGACCTATAGGTGATATGATAATGAGCATTACATTTGGCTATAGACGATAAAATTGACGTATTTGGTAGCGTATCTTGTGCACCAAAGCAAGACCCACGGGTCAATATCTACCAAGGACAAACATTTGCCTATTAATTTTGTTGCAGAGCTCTATAACTTTCATACTAACTTATTATATAAATTTTCTATTTTCCTATTTAAAGGATGATTTTTGAAAATAAAAAGTTTACATGCGGGTTGTGATGACTTTCAAAAAAGAGTCATTTATACCTAATTTAATTTCATCAACAATATTATATCAGCCATTGGAAGTACACTGCTGAACATAGGCCTCCCCAAAAAAGCCGGAATGGGTGATATTGCCGCGTTGGGCAAGCGTGTTGGCGATCGAGAGCGCAGCTTTCGCGACCGGGATCTTAGTTCAAGCCCTGCGTTGATTAGACAGTCAGTTAATCAGCTTCTTCTTTTTTATATATAGATATAATTTTTGAGACTCCTCTATTGTCTGGTATCCATAGCACAAGTGCTATAAACCGTCTATTGCGGAGTCAGGACAATGTATGTCATGAATGAAATATTTATTAAATACTAATAATAAATAATAATAAATAATAATAAATAATAATAAATAATAATAAATAATGAATAACACAATTTGTTAGCTCCGACGCCGGAATGTGTACTAATAATACCCACCTATTATTAAAATCCTTATCATCGCATCTTATTTTTTGCAGTTTCCTTGTATAAATAGTTTAATTAAGAATTGTGTACTGTTGTGATTTTACGCACGCATTATTTTTATGCTCAAGTTTCAGCTATTATGATTCTGTTACATTAATATTGTTAATTTAGAAATAACGAATTTGGCCCAATGAGTTCGGGTTCTATTATTTGTACATCGGAATATGATTTTATATCAGATTAATATGCAGACACATTCAATAAAAGGATTTTAGAAAAATATCAATAGTGACGAAATGAGGCTTTTAAATTTGTATTGATCCAAAGGGTTTTGATAAAACTTGCAATATATAGATAGCAGATAGTAGTGATTCTATCTTGTGTGCCAAAAGGTCGTGAGTTTGATCCCTACTCAGGACAGGGTTTATATGATGATTTATGTGTTTAAATAATATATTTGTGAAAAAAAAATGTTTATTTGGCTTTAACATAGTTGGTAATATAAATGAAGTGACTAGCGCCTCCTTTTCAGCTTAAGGCATCCTGTCCTATAAGATACCTCTCGTTCTTAAAATCGCTTTATAATTTAAGAAAAAAAAATGTTATTAACGAGGACTTCTATAAAATAAACTGAATAAAATACTATCAATTGTTACAAAAAGCAACAAAGAACCTAAGAATGGCTTTTCTATTTAGCTGAATATTTTAAATTACGACAAAACTGAAAAAATATATAAATAAGATACACATATATTACAGTATAAATAAGCAAGTGAAAAGTATATTGTTATAAATAATAAGAACAGGTATAATTCAAGTAATACACACGCAATTGCATAAAGTAACCCGATTTCTTAATTTTATATAAGCTAATTCATACACTAATATATAAGTATATATTAGTATATATGGTATACTGGTATAGGCCTGGTGATTTGAAAATTTTAAGCTTAAGTAAGCTGAGCATAGTTTCAAAGTAATCAAAGTTTAGTAAAGGCACTCAGTTGGGAAGCGTATATTTTTAAAATGCAAGACCTCTATTAAACCACGCTGGGTCCGTTCGACATAAATTAAAGGTTTTGATTTTGACCCACCACCCCAGATAGGTATATGATATATCAAAATCAAAAGAGTCAATGAAACATAAATTTCAGTAATAAAATTCCTACTCAAGTTTTGAGATCCATCCAATATTTTGGGTACCATTTGTCTAAGCGTTTTAAAGATCCATATCAGTTTCCATTAAAGAAGACATAATTGGTATTAGCGGTATTCAATGTAAGGATATTGTTTTTTATTCATCATAGCTGATGTAAGAATCAAGATTAACCCTTTGCTCTTTATTAAACAAATAATTCTTTAATAGATCAAGAGGCATGTACCTCTTATGCCGGTTATTTCCAATTTAATATAGCCAATAAGGATGGAGACAGAAGCAGTCTTGAATTCTTTTTGAGAATCAAGGAACACTGAAAGGTATTTTTTATATTTATCAAGTTGCTTAACCACTAACAAGCTCAGTACCTATAGAACTTTTAACATTTGATAAAACGATAAATATATTTAATTTCACTTTTGTTAATTGTTCAGTCTATAAAATCAAATAAGCATGTAACCGTACCAATTAAATCAAGTTTAATTTGAAATTAGTTTTACGACTGCCAGTCTGCATACCATTTAACTTGTCTTCCGGGTACACGATGTATTGTCTATCCACCTTAATGTTATTTCCAAGTAAATTTTTCTCAACCTTTATTCCTTATTTTAAGTTGAGACAATAGAATCGAAGTCGAATTAAGATCAACTAGATTTTTTTTTGTATGAAACTGTGAAGTAAGTCAAGAGTTTTCTCATTTCCACCTTAAAATCATTATATTTATCAATCAATACTTTACTTGATTGACTTTTATTTCCTCATTCACTGACAGAGACTGAAGTCACAGACAAAGTCCTAGGTGCAACTTCAAAAAAAATCACTTTCGCTAACTGCAACTGTCAAAGCAGAGCAAACAAAAAAACACGTCAACTCCGTACGGCAACCGAGTGGAAAGAGTGATCTGTGATTCCTCTGTAGTATGATGTCCGTAACACAAGTACTTTAAGCGACAAGAACAAATTAAATGCTAACACACATACGTGCTAGCATAATTTTTTTTTAGTAATACAACACCACGTTTGAAGCCTTAGCGGGTCGTCAGTCACTTTGTGTTCCAAAAATAGACAGACCATACATTATTAGTTAACATTGAAACGCAACAGGGGAAGAGTGGTCGATAAGTAGGCAATTTCAATTCTTATCAATGCAAAGTAATAAAACTACATTTTAGAGGCCATAAAACGGGACTTATTTAACTTTTACAATTTTATGTAAGACATTACAAAGTTGTTTTATTGTGTCTAGTGCTATGTGATAAATGTCAATTGGTTATATTGAATTACATTGTTTTGAACACTATATATATATACTCATAATTCTCAAATATTATCATTACTCACTAGAAAAAGATTGCATGGATTGCAAGAATGGAATGCACCCCTGAGGATAAGATGCACTCGGTCTTTGCCAACATTTAATAAAAAAGTGAAAGAAAGAAATAAATCCAACGCTATGATTATTCCGATAGTAGAAATTAGTACTGTTTCATTGTCCACATTGTTTTATTTTATTATTGTATTTCATATTGAAATATGTAGCAAATTTCTTTTTTTGACGGGTCCAATGGCGCTGTTGATAGTGATTCTATCTTGTGCGCTATTGGTGTGATCGTGGGTTCGATCATTTACTCAGGACAAACATTGATATGATGAATATTTGTATTTACTGCGTGTCTGTATATTTGTTATTCCTCTGTTGTCTGATGTCCGAAACAGAATTGCTCTAAATGAAGTCAATAGACTCAATATCTTGGAGTCAGGTCACATTTTCCATCAAACAGATACCTAAAAAAATCGCTCTAATCTAGACGATTATACAGTTTTTTATTTTCTATGAAATTATAGATAAAACTACGAATAGTGTGATAAGAGATCGATGTGGTGTGAGAGATGATGTTATTAACAAAAGAGGAAGGAATGTTGAGAAGGTTTGGAAAAATATAAATGATAGATGAGAGTAGAATGACTGTACAAATACATAGAGCGGAAGTAAATGGAAGATTTGGTATAAGAGGACCTTGGCGAACATACCTCAAACAGGTAGAAGACGTATTAAAGAAGGACCATGTCAGACGTTTCCAGATAAAACGAGCGTATATAAAAAGGATTAATACGAGTAAAGGAAGCTCAATAGGTTTGCGAAGATCATAGCAAGTGTCGCCTCTGTAACATCGGAGTAGGCAGAGACTCTGCCTACTCCGATGTTACAGAGGCGTGATTTATGTATATATTAATTTTGTTAATATGTCTCTATATTTAAAGTGTATTATAATACAATGAGCTACCAGCAGAGTAGAATAGTACCTCCCTCTGGACTAGGTGTTGCAAAAGGTGAAAAGGCATTATAACTAATGTTAATCCATCCGAAACAGCGTAGCTCAAATGCTTATTGGGATGAAAATGGAATTGGCAGCAACATTAACTTTGGTAAGCTACGCTCTGTGATTGTGGTCACTAATCTCTAAGGTAGACCTAAAAACAAAATGACGTCCTATAGGTAAATTATTTTAATAAAAATTAAATCAATTAATTTATTACTTACGTAAATTTCTTTTAATACTTGTTACCTTTCTCTTTTGTTTGTTTGTTATGTATTATAATTTCGTTTGTCCGGGATTAACTTCTGAACTATTGAACGGAGTATTTTTGCATTGTGTTTAGTTTGATCCCAATATAAGAGATATTGTATATACCATCATTTATATATAAGGGTAGTTTATATCTTAATTTATAGTCGCAATATTTTATTCATGATAAACATGTAAATAAATATTTGATACAGGACGAGGTTTTTGGGGTTGGCTAGGACGCAGCAAAAAATTATTGCAATAGGGTTCCTTTTATAGCATAAGGGAACACTAAGAAAGGTTTTTTGAAAATTCTCCGTTAAGGTGGTAAAACGGGGGTGTAAAGTAAGTATAAAACTTTGCTGTTTTCTAAGTTATTTAAATGAAGTTCAGTATACAGGTTCTTAATTAATAGTTACAAAATACGTGTAAAATATTTTTTCGAAATTCATCGCATAAGCGGGTAGAAAAGGGGTGTAGAGTTGGTATGGAAGTTCTACAATCAAATTCTGCTGATACTACAGGACACTAGTATCATGAAAAAGCAACTATATGAAACACATCTTAACGTCCGCACGACTCTGAACCAAGTCACATAAATGCAGGTGTATATAAAAATAATTGACAGCTGAAATATAATAATGAAAATCGTGGCGTCCAAGTAACAAGTCGAAACAAATAACAATGTTGACCTTTACAATTTCGTTAAGGCGGCGACTTCAAAAGTGTCTAAAGCAATTTGTCTGTCCCTGTCGCCTACCACCCCAGGGTTGTCAGTGTTTGATATGTGTGTATTTATTTATTTATAAGCGCCCCATGGTTACACCCGCATTATCTTGTAAAAATCTTGTCCATACTAACTTTACCCCCCCCCCCTGTACTCAATTAAGGGCTAATTTAAAAAAAAAATTTTTTACTCATATTTCATGACTTTAAATGAAGACTCATTACACTGAATTTAAATGCAATAACTTGAAAAACGACTGTTTCATTATTAATTAGCCAAGCTAAGGACTTTGCTCCCCCTTAGGCGGTCAATTTTCAAAAACAATTTCTTAGTACTACCCAGCGTTATAAAAGAAACTCCACAGTTTCAATAATCAAATTGAATAAGCCTAATTTAAAACTAACATTATTAAAACATGACTATTAAAAAAAATTTAGTTGTATACCTGAGCCTGAGAGGAAGATGAAAGAAAATCGGCTCCGTTCCATATACGCCTAGTAGTATGGTACCTTTATTTATGAAACCAAAAACATTCGGCTATTTTATTATTACTCCAGAGTATATTATTTTCAATATAAATCTATTAACACTGTTAAGAGCAAAACCAACGAGTTGTGATTTTTAAATTCTTAAGAATTGACTATAAAAATTACAATAAGCGTACGTTTGCCAGCCCTTCAATAGTATTTCAATTTGCAATCGGTTTAGTCCCAACTTTCAGCAGAGTAGAGCGTCACGTTGAATTTATACGACTACTGAAATTTCGTTACTTGAACTATAAACTTGGCCATTGCTATGCAACGCAGATGACCACTAGAACTTCTTATACAACCTGTTAGACGAAATGACATAACAACTCAGACGTAGGCCGTTCTTGATTCTAAATTACCTTCATGACAGAAAAATCCAATCTTTAAATTACGTGAAATTTAAGAGATAAATTATACGATAAGTGCGTTATATTATGATATATGATAGCAAATTTCAGTCACTTAAAACAAATATAATTTTGTAAATACAAAAATAACTAAGGTAATCATCATCTTCTCCATCATACCAGCCGTTAGGACTGCTCTGCTGGACATAGGCCTCTCCAAGTGAGAAGGTTTTTTGTCCATAATTGTCACCCTGGACAAGCGTGTTGGTAATCGCAGAGAGTAGCGTTAGAAACGGGGATGCTGCTTAAAGTAGTTAACCAATATTTCAGGTGAATATACCTCCATCTCTCGTTCCAGTAACTCAGTCACCTTATGACTAGGGAACAACACCTAAAAACAATTTAAGTAGTATTAAATAAATTTAATCAATTATATTATTTTAGGATCGCGTTGGATGTAGGGATACAACTATCCCAACCGTGATTTACCGGTAGGCCTATATCAAGCAATGGACATCCAACGGCATCCAATATAATGATGATAGTGATTGACAATTATTCACTCAAAATTTGTACACCAATATATAAAATTATAGCGTTCCAATACCTTAGTAATTTCCAGATACTTCCTAGTAGAAAACAATACTCTTTTATAATTTTGATAGACACCCTTCTATATTTATTTAGTGTTCCTTTTTAATATTATTATAGCAGCCGAAGAAAGATCATTGATAAACCAAGATTATCCCAAGAAGAGGAGAGCCACGCTGGGCACACGTGGAAACAATTCCAAAGCGTAGCTTCGCGACTTGGACACTGTTGCAGCAATGTTGCATTTGGGCTACGCTATTTGTGTGGATATACCGCCATCTGTCGGTGCCGGTACCTCGGTCGCCTTTACGACACCTCGATGAAGATGATGATATAGATGAAGGTACTATTCAGCTCTGCCAGAAGCCCGCAGCGATTTTTTAATATAGTAGTCGCTAATGCAATATGGTCTCCATTAAATTAAGCATAACTACACTAACCACAAAATGGGATATTGTTTAAAATTCCCAAAAGGCTTAATGCACTATAAACCGCAGGCAATGTTTAACAAAATAATTCCATGGCCTTCATAATTTGTACGAGGTTAATGTGGTTGACTTCAACAAGCACTTTTAATTAAATAAGTTTCATCGTGGAATTGATGGTAAATAAAATATGACACGCGTTTTAAATTAAAATGAATTTTTCCCGTGAAATATTGTATCTTTGATGGAACAAGGCCAAAGTTTTGGGATACCGACAGAATAGAATTGTACCTCTCTTGCACCAGTAGTCTGAGGTACCTAAACAAATAGACAAAAAAATAAATAACAAATAATTTCACTTAACATATTATATGTGGTGGCAATCGCAGAGCGTAGCTTCCCGACGGGCAAGCGACTGCCCATTCCGTACAATTGAGCTAAATTATGTCGGATAGCTGTGAGTTAATAGTAGAATAAACTACAACCTGTAAAAAGATCTTAAGAGGTTACTAAGGTACGAAAACCGACAGATGGCGGTATATCCATCCGAAACAGTGCAGCTCAAATGACAACAAAAACAAGCACCCTGCGAATGCCAACACTCTTACCAGCGCAGCAATTATAAGCAAAATTCACCCTTTCTTAGGAAAGCCTATGCCCAGCAGTGGACTTCTAATGGCTTATCAGCCTGATATGATGATTTCGGATAGATATACTATCATCGTTTGGCAGCGGTACTTCAGTCCTTTCTTGTGACACCTGGTATAAAATGAGGTACTTTTTGCTTCGCTGGTACCCCTTTCTGGTACAGCATTTATAATATTATGTATAATAATAATGAATTTCCACAACATCTCATACGTTAACGTGACTCCCAGAAAAGTAGCTTAAAGCACTTATGTTACGAATATCAGACAATAGAGGAATCACAAATTTAATACTTAAATACATGTAAATAACACCCAGACACAGAACATATACAAATATTCGTCATTCAATACAATACGTCAATGTATGAGATGTTATCTGAGTACTTATGTCCGGAAGCAATTTACCTCTGTGATAATTACTTAGATCAAACTTCTAGAATTATTCATAGATACAGTGTTATACCATATACTAACTAATATTTTAAATGGCGAAATTTATTCGCTTATTTACAATTTATCTCATACAGAATAGTTAATGCAGTATGTTTGGCTTTTGTCGGAATATGAAAAGCTGTAGGAGGCTATCTGTAGGTACTGAAGCCCGTAATATCAAAAAAAAAAATTTTGTTTCTGCCGAGTCCCGCCGCCTCTGTGTTCACGCTCAGCATTGAAACTACTAGTATATTCGTGAAGGGATAAATAAAAAGAATATGCTCACCCCGATCGCCCGATATTAAGTTACTTTTAGAATAACCTATTTGCTGATAATAAAACTTTTTCTTTAACGGCTATAAAACAACTCGGTTCGCTTAGTTTCGGTTGCCTTATTGCAACACATTTTCTTATTTATCATGTCATTTATGTTATTGAATAGCGAAAGTAGTACATACATACATACATCTCACCTGTGTCCCATCGGGGTAGGCAGAGACTATGAATCTCAACTTATTACCATCTTGGCATACCTTTCTCGCTTCCCTTACTTGCTTTAGTCCTTTCATATACGCTCGTTTATTCTTGGTACTTCTGACCTAAGTTATGTTTGCCTAAGTCGTCCTATAACAACGCTTCTATTCACTTCCGTTTTATATATTTGTGCAGTCATTCTACTTTCAATCATACTTTCTACATGTCCAAACCTATTTCTTTATTATAATCAATTTAACCGCTTAAAGCACTTATGTCAATCAATATAATAGTCACAAATGTAATACATATTTAACACCCAGATACCGAACGATCACCAAAATTCATCGCACAAATGTTTGTTCTGGGTGGAAAGCGAACCTATAATCTATGGCGAACAAGACAGTATCACTACCACCTATGCCATTAGGTCCAACAAATTTCATTGATTACATAGACGTTAATAATAGTGCAGAATGAAATAGGCCAGGCTTGTCATATTTCTGCTTCTCGACCGCCGATCAATGGGTCCACGTGTGGTGGGGATTTCCATTTAAAGGTTAAAAGATCTAAACGAGTAATGGCGAAGGGCTCGATCGCGCAAATGGTAGTGATCCTATTCTATGCGCCAAAGGTTTGTCCACTGGGTGGACAAACCTTTGGCCAAAATTTTGTCCACCCAGGATAAACATTTATAAAATGACTAGCTGACCCGGCGAACTTCGTACCGCCTTAGCGTAGCTTTGATGCACTACTTTATTTTGTATAGTTGACCTATCTTAGGTATGAGTACCTATTCAATTTAAACTGGAATCTATAATATCCTCCATATATAAATTAATCCCTATTTCCCTGGTCTCGCCATATCTGAAAAGGACCTAATTTTATTAAATACAAAACAAAATATATATTTTCATAATAGTGTTTATTCCATAGGATTCAATAATTCCACTTATATTTTTACAAATCGCTATTGAACAACTTGGCATTTTGAAGTAAATACTGAGCTTAACACCACGCGCGCTCTAGAAAACAACTAATAGCCTCTATACCCTTCACTGTTTCTCTCTATTCTAATGCTGCTGTTTCTTTAATCTAATGCTTTTTGGTACACTATATTTTTAGTTTTATGTTCTGGCGCGTAAATAAATAATGCTGATGGTTTTCCGACACGGGAATAACCAAATTGTAATATTATGTAGTCACCAAAAGTTACCAAAAATCGATATGAAGCTGTCAACTTACCGTAATTATCAAACAAAAGCGGTTATGGATGTGATGCCACAGATTACCACAGTTTTTTTTTTTAACTGGCTTGGCTGTTCAGCCATTCGCCAATGACGCCAATGTCAAGTTAGGGAAACAGATACTACCACAGATTACTAAATAGGATATGCGAAATTTGTATAGGTTTACTATTTGTATTATTTTCAAAAAATTATAAAATAGTGCAATAGAATTTAATTAAGTAACCACGTTTCCGAACAAACTTAATTAAGTAACCACGTTTCCGAACAAACGATGCTCTTTTAATATAGTCTATGGCTGTGAATGACGTTGACATTCGTATAAAAAAAAATTGACATTCGTAACGCGCGTTTTTTAAAATATGCAAAATTAAATGTATACTTTTCAATATTTCTCAGAGATTTTCTTAATATTTTTTTCCGTAAGAACCATCCTTGGACTTCCACAAACATTTAAAAAAAAGAATTATCGATATCGGTTCAGCCGTTCACACGTGATGCCGTGACAACGCGAAACGGGTTTCATTTTTATATATATAGATATGTATGTTTGTTCTGTCTCTAGGTATTAAATATGTTTATTTAATTATTTTATTTGTGATTTCTCTGTTGTCCATTCTGAACGGAATGTCAAGTCTGTATGGACTTGTGTGTATACAGTTGTACGATTGGCAATATAGATACGACCTATCAAATGGACGGGTGGTACGTCAGTTCGTTAGTAAAGTAAACTCTTTCTTTTTGGACCAAGACGTCGAGGTGAGCGGCGTATTGCCATCGGCGACCGACGTGTTCCAAGAAGAATCCTTTCTTGTCTCTGCAATGTCTGTTATTCTTTTAATTGATCATTGCGAAAGGCTATTAATAAACTCCCTGGATTATATCTACGCTATTATTTTCTGAAATAAGATGGATAATGAACTCTCAAGCGACGAACGCCCCCACTACTTTCCGACATATATATATTTACACTAGGTAAAAAATTAAGGATACAATCCGCGTCATACAAAGCGTTACCGCAGCCTACAGACGCACGTAATCTCGTAAAATCAAAAGGATATCACTAGCGCGTTACCAACCTTGTGACCTAAAGATAATATGTCACATTACCCAGTAATATCACTGCCTCACAACTCTACAAACGACAACACAGCAACTGTAAGGTACTTACTGATAATATATAGTACATTATGAACAGAAAACGAGCTTAAACGACAGCTAAATTCTAAAGAAGCTAAAAGCTTGTCGTACAGATAAATAAATCTACTAGGTCGCGCTCAAGCTATTAAACTACTTTATGTAGTATGAAGTACTCTATAGAAACAAAACACGGTGACACAGAGGCATCGATTGTTCAAGGAACCGATCCAGTCTGTCATTGTCTCCGAGCAGCCGCTTTCGACGCGATATTTTCTTGGAACTTTCATAAGCTTTTAAAGTATTACCGCCGTATGTTCATATTAACGTAATATTTATTTGCCTTTTGCATAACAGAAACGTAATGTATCTACGTATGTCAGGTGCTTGTGTCAATGCTAAGAGGCATTATTACTGATTAACATTATAGAGCTTCATAGAAATGAAACATTTACGCGTTCATAATAAAATAACTCTTTAAACGGTCTTTAAACCTTGCGCACGGCGTTCTCAAAAAGGTAATCAAGACGTTGAACATAACATGAAAAAAGATAAATAAACCACGTTAAATATAGAAATAAATGAATGGGCCTTGAGGTACAGGCATAATAGAATAGTACCTCTTATGCCAGGTGTAGTAGGAGGTGACTAAGGTGCCGGAACCGATAGATGGCGGTATATACATCCGAGATAGTGTATTTGAAATGCTCAGGGTGGGGATGGGCAGCAGCATCCCTATCGCGAATGTCGCGAAAGCTGCGTTCTGCGATAGCTAACATGCTTGCCCAGCGCAGCAATTATGGGCAAAAATCCCCCTTTCTTATAGAGGCCTAGCAGTGGCCCACCAATAGTTGGTATGATGAAACCGCGTTTTAAAGCCATTAAATGAGTAGTTTTATTACGTCATTAGACATCAACTCTACCAGAGGAATAGACGAGGTCATACATTAATGAGCGACCCTATGCCTGATTGTGATTCCTATGATATGATAGGAAGCGCGATGAGGCCCCCCTCCCCCCTCCTCCACAAAACCGCAACATACGCAGTATTAGATGTACACAAATAAAATATCATTGTAACCGCTAGGACATCTTACAAAAATACCAATCCTTATTTCTCAGACATTTTACATACATTTCAAAATGATGTATGTAAAATTATCTATGGTAGCATAGAATTAATCATATTTACTAGCAGTTATATATTAGAACATGATAAATTTACCACATTGTCTAGACAGTTTTGTTATTATATATAACGACCAGTCATTGTGTGTAATAGCTATTTGATCACAATGACTGACGTATATATCTTTCACGTAATCATAAAGCACAAAATCCAAAAAAATGTCGATAAGATGAACGGAACAGTGTTGAATAGACCGCGCGCTTGTATTTTGATCCCGACATGACAAACGTGTGACAGAGTGCGCGAACACTTCTTTATGTGGTCAACGGAATATTAAGTGTACTTTTACTTATTCACCATATACTATGAAATACCTAGATTATTCATACAACATCTCGTCCTAGTAATTGGCTGGACCGATTTATATATATTTTATATATATGTTTGGGTAGCGCCCTAGCTTTTAGGTCAAATCAGCAGATGGTGCTGCTGTCGGTATCTAGGATATTTATTTATACTGCAACTAAACGACTCAAATTGAATAAATGTTTGTGAATGCATGTGGTGGCCTAGGTAATTTAGAATCCTCATTACATGAGGTACACCTTTTACAAAGGTCATCTGCGTCAATACACTCTCACCTATTTCTACCTCCAAATAGCAGTGTTCGCATTGCTGTGTTCTAGTACTAAGGGTGAGAGAGGCAGTAAAATTAATGGGTTAATGTGACATGATATTTTCAGTTTACCGGGTTAGTAACACGCTAGTAATACGCTTGTGATGACACTAGTTTCTTTAGGTCACGTTTACCATCAAGCAGACCGTATGCTCATTTGCTGTCTTTGAAATAATGGCGCTGCAGTCGGTATCTAGGTTATTTGTCACGATAACATGTGATGGGGCTTTTAGTACCTAACCATATATATCGCACCTCTATATGAAAAATACAACAATTTAAAACTACAATTACGCGTAGACTTTTGGTTATTGCGATTCTTTGGAAAGAAAACCTTTTCAAATATTTCCTGCGAGAATACGAGGTACCATTTAAATTTGCTATTAAATATGTATACGATGTTTGCACATTCTCTCCTCATCTAGAAATGCTATATGTGAGCGCTGAATCAACACTAAAACTCATCTGTTATAGCAAACTATATCCAAACATTGATTTATTTTAGACTAGCAACCCACCCCGGCTTGGCACAAGTGGAATTAGGATAAAAATTAGTTATTGTGGGATAATTAGAGGACTTTACTCCCATTGCAGACTTTTTTCAAGGTAAAGTCAATATATTTATATTGTCCCATATCTTGAACTATATCGTTGAGTTCAGCTAACGTTTGCAATGTAATCGCATAATTTTTTTTTTATTTACTACATCACATTCAAAATCGCTAAATCGATCATCAGTTCTTTCGCCACGGGTATGCTGTTGCCCATCCCCGCCCATTGCATTTGACCAGCACTATTTCAGATGGATATACCGCCATCTGTCGGTTCTGGTAACTTAGTTGCCTCTTACGATACCTGGTGCAGTGGAAGATACTATTCTACTTTTCTGGTACCTCACGGCAATACTATTAATATCAACTCTACTATATTATACATGCATTCAAAACTGTTCTCTTAAATCACTCTATCTGTTAAAAAAATATGAAAATCCATTTCGTAGCGTACATAGGAGCAGACAGATATTAGAAAGCCATTTTATTTTAATCTATGTAGTGAAGATCATAATGTTGGCCTATTCAGAAGTAGCCCACTTTTCTGAATGCGTAGCGCGCTCATTAATTATAAAAATGTTTTTGCTCAGTCTACGAGAAAATGCAATTAAATAAATAGGGTACTTGGTTAATATGTTAATATAAATATTTTAACACCAGTGCTTTGAGCGACTTACCACGGAGTCCTATCAATGTAGGAGATGTTGTTTGAATATATATAATATATAATAGTTATATAATAATTAACTTAAGCTACTTTTATTATTTATTACTCCCACAGGAATGGGAATTATGTCGGAAAACCCTGGAGCTAAATATATACGAAAATTTGTGAGCGTAGTAATTATAAAATAAAATATCATTATTACCTCTTGACAATAGATGACGACTTGCAAAAGCAAGATTTTTATCGCTAAAAGCTTAAAACTACTGATGTATGATTTTTTTATCAGATCAGGTCGACTAACATCATCACAGCAGCCTATAGAAGCTCGTGATATCACAAGGATATCACTAGCATGAACAACCTTGTAACATGAAGTGTTATATCATATTACCCAGTAATTTCACTATCTCTCTAACCCTTTAAACCAGAACACTGTAATGCGAACACTGCTATTTGGTAGAAATAATAGAGATTTAGGTACCGATGCAGATGAACTTTGTATGACAGTCTACTTTTTCTAGTGCTCTGGTAGTTATACTTAAATATTTTGCAAGCTACGAACTGTTTTGTGATGTCAAATTAAATTATCGTTTTAAGTATTTTCTTTGACTTTTTTTTATGTTCCACACCGTTTAAATCTTCTCAACTTCCACTAAATTTCGAAGATCAATATAAGCCAAATCGTCCCAGCTATCCATTTTTATTAAGATAAACAGACAGCAATAAATTTTTATATATAGACTACTAGCAAGTGCGGTTTACCCTTCGTGCAACCACGTTCCATCGCCTGCCAACGCTGTTACGCGTATCTGGACTGGCGCGTATTATATCAATTAACGATCCTTCTTTGTTTACCATTTGGCATTAAATAGACAGTAAATGTTAAGTTTGCTAGAATATACTATTTATACCTCACCGGCGACACCGCCCTCCGCACGGGTGTAAAGAAAATAAAAAATGGGTATTGTAGGTTATGCGTAAGAAAGAAACATTTTCTACCAAGCACTTTTTTGTAGACTTTTTAAGTGGAATAGTACATTATTTTAATATATCTCATCTGGTTCAGCTATCGTTGTCAATGTAAGCGTAAAAGAGTTTATTTGCTATATCACATTAGTTTTTATATTAACATTATATAAAACATTTACTTGAATCTCTATAATCTATTAAAAAGAATCGAATCAATATCCATTGCGGAGTTTCAAAGATCTACACATATGTAAGGACCGACAACGGAAAGCGAGTTTGTTTTACAATAGTTGGGGCGGTTTTAGAAATTATCATTCACTATCGCACGGCAAGATACAGAACAATATCAAACTCAAATATGTCAAAATTTCGCTGTCTTTAATCTAAAAGTTCAAATCTCTTATCTTTTCAAATATAAAAAAAATATTTGTCTGTATTGATTGTCAAATATTTACCGATGCGTTTAGAAATTTGTACGCTTCATAGATGTAGTATTAAGCTGGATTTGAACACATTTTACACATTCAGTAGGATTCCTATTATTCATATCCATATTATCCATATTCCGACAAACAATTTTAATTTTATGATGAATATATGTAATCTGATTAAAAAAAAATTGTATTTATCAATACGTAATGAGCAAGCAAAATAATATACTATTTTACGATTAAAACAGACCATAGACGAATACAGAAATTACACCGAGGTGAATGAGACAAACGCCGCATGAATTGTCTGTGGACGCTTTGTCCGCGCCGGCTGCGGGAGCAGATAGCGTGGACAGACGCCTTTCACTGTCTACCTGTGGAGCAAGATTTATTTGCTTACTACCTACCACCCTATCTCTCTCATAAAGAGAAAGAAGGATGTAAATAGTTTGTGTATGCAATTCAATATCTGAATATTTGGGCGTTTAGGAAGACGATCGAAACTTTTGCTTAGATATTCTTCATCGAATACAATTACTATACTTATCTATATATTTGCATAAGGAGAAACTAATATCTCAATACAGGGCCTAAAAATAAGAGTTAGACACTTAAATTTTGCTCAGGGGTTCCTTTTATAATGTAAGGGAGTACTAAAAAGTTTTTTAAATACTTCTTACTACTTTAAATTGCAACGTTAGTATAAAATATTATTGTTTTTAAAATTATTCAATGTCTAAAATACAAAAAAACTATAAATATAGAAATAAAAAATAAAATAAGTATAAATATTACTTTATATTTATAATTGAACGTTGTGGATATATGCGAAACGTCAATTTTACGCAAAAAAGTGCAGAAATAGCGCAGAAAAAAATTATTCTCTTTTATATCATGTTCTTCATATCATATATCACATAACATTTGTCACAATAAAATTTCATTATAAGTGCATATCTGCATCAAAGTCATTATTCACTGACATTTATATCCGACGTATCGGCTACTTAACAACTTCATTTTTCAAAAGTTATTGCTATAATAAATAATATGTTAGGTATATACATAGATGCATTATGCACACGGTTTTAAATCAATGTTAAGTATCTCGCAGTATATATCGAGCAGAAGTAGCTAAGTCAAACTAGAAGCAAGTTAAGATCTGATTGCTAGACCTATCAGATTTCATGCATTAGACTCTCTGTGAACTATGTTCTAGTAATTCTCAGTTGAGTTTATTGTTACATAAGTTGCTTATAATGAGTTTTTTAGATTAAATAAATATAAATAAATAAATAGTTTCGTGCAACAATGTGGTAAATATAAATAAATAAATAGTTTCGTGCAACAACGTGGTACCATATGAAAATATGAAAAAAAAAGTTGATCGCCTTTATGGCACACGGCGAAATATTACAAATGTCCCACTGTGATTTATTTTGCTTTTATTTGTGTGCTTAATAATTATTTTTATTACGATCTTGAAAACTATGTTTTGCATCTATATATAGCAATATTTATTTTATAAGTGATTTTCATTCAGCTAATTTCATATAAGTTGATGAAAGCATGCTATAAACAACTTATACAGACAATAGAAGAATCACAAATATAATACATGTTTGTCCTCGCTATTGAACCGATTTGAACCCCGACCCTTGCCGCTTAAGATTGTAACTCTAATGCGGCACCGAGCCCATAAACCGTTTTAGGCACAGAATTTTTTTATTAACAACAACCTCCTTCTTTCTATAGGAACAAACAAGGAAACCCGCAGAACCCTGTCACGCTCGCACCGTTTAACCAGAGACAACGTAAAAGAGTTTGTACTAAACAATAACGTAAACACAACACACAATAAAACGTTTCAAATCAATGGTTTATTAATAAATTTCCATTCCCATACAAGCTATGATGAAAGCCTTGCGTATCGACTCGGCCTTGTTGCTATGATCGATACGCAGCCTACTGAGCAAACTCGAGCTTCGCATGACAAGGTACCGGTTCAAGGTCCAGGCCCTAATGTCGGCTTTATACCTCCCAGCCACGGGAGGCCTCGTTGTCAGCCATTAGATGTAGTAATGTTTATCTTAAGGAGCCATTATGTTCGCTCTGAAGCGGCGATTGTTGCCCGCTAAAGATAATCAAAGGAATGGCCCGGGTAAAGAAATGTTCATGTTCTTTGGTAAGATCGGTTGATTTTTTTCACTTAATACAAAAGTAATCTAGCTATTAAGAATTCAGCTATATTATAAGAAATAGTCCTTTCAATATAATCATGAATCAATTCAAGCACTGTTTTTGTTGTCTTCGTAGTGTCCCAATAGATAATTGAAAAGAATTATAAAATAGAATATTAAGGTGCTATGAATCCAACACAGTAGTCATTCGATGGCAAAAATAATCTATGGTTTGTAAAGCATTAAACATATCGCCGATGATACTTTAATACCGCGTATGTAGCTTAAGTTAATAAGGTCTATTTTCCGACTTTTCTAATTGAATTTTCAACTTTATTTGCAACTTCTACTTACGCGTTATTGCACTATCATCGCCGATATGGTAGCGGCAGAGTAGAATAGTACCTCCCCTTGTACCACGTGTCGTAAGAGGCGACTAAAGTACCGGAACGGACAGGTGGCACAAGGGGCGGTATATTCACCCGAAGCATTGTAGGTCAAATGTAACAGGGTGGGATTGGGCAACAGCTCTGCGATACTACCACGCAAGCCCACCGTGGCAATTATGGGCAAACTTCTCGTTTCTTGAGGAAGCCTATGTCTAGCAGTAGACGTTTTATGGCTGCTTTTATTATGATTATGACTAGGATAAAACGTCATATCGATCAAATAAACCCTACATCTCAATATCTCAATCCAATCTCGCGAAACGCAAATATATGATGGGCAATCACATGAGTTTTTGCCAGCAAAAAAAACAATTGAATATACTCTATGGTTGTACAATAAAAGTAATATATAGGTAAGCGAACTATAGTTATAAAATTGAGTTTGTCATAATCTATCGACTATTGTCAATTCCAATATAATTTCAAACTATTTCCAATAAAAATAGATGTTTTCTATCATTATATTCCTTTATTTAGAATAATAACTCTGGCAGCTGACTGTAACGTGTTTTAAATTATTTTATTATTTTCTTTTCATAATTTTAGTCTGGTTTCGTATATCCTTCATATGTGTAGCCTTGGTAAACCATATTAATAATTATTAAGCCAAATTAGTATTTGTTAATGCCATTCTAAATAAGCTGCTGGTATGGATTGCTAACTTAATTCAAGTAACTTCCAACCTCTAATAAACTATAAACTACAAAGCGAACGGTCTGGTAAAAAATTACTTATCAACCAATTAAAGTACATGCTTAGAGTAGTTACACCTATTGCTTGTGGTAGGTACATACCACACAACATCAAATTGAGAAATGAAACAATTATATTTCGATAGTTTAGTTTATTAGTTACAGTTAATTCAATCACGGCCTTACCCGAAACAAGGGGATTGGCGAAAGATCACAAAAGGATTTCTGCAAATAATGAAACTCACTTACAAAAGTATGACCTGGATAGATTGTCGACGAATTAGATATTTAATAATAAACTTGGCAGTCGTGTTAGGGCAAAGGCACAAAGCTTATCCATATGAAAATATTCCTGGGTTAGATGCAAAAATGTTTATTTTATACATTGACCTGACTCCAAAATAAGTCGCGTAAAGTACGGACATCAGATAAAGAGAAATGGAAAATATAAAACATAACCAACCAAACTTATAAAACTTAACCCAAATAATGTTTTTTATTTTATTAAACTCCTTGATTCACAAGAAAGAAACATTAATGATACCGAATGCGCCATCGGTGCAGTTCACTTACATGTATAAGGCACGATTACAATGAGGCAAGATTACAGCAATATTTAGTAAGAAAAAGATTTTACGTGACATTAATCTGAAAATAAATAATTGTGTTTTTATTAGTGATTGTGGTTTACATTTAGTATTTGTACTGTCGCAAATAAATACTATATACAGACCCGACTGAAAATAAATTCAATTTGAATGTCCAATCAAAACCATTGTGGCTTTAAGCTTTAAATTTGAAAGTAATATTTTAAAATGTTGAGAATAAATATAATCAAATCCATACTTGCACAACTATTCCATTTATCCGTGATATTCCGGCAGAGTAGAATAGTGCCTCTCCCTGTACTAGGTAATAAAAAGGCGATTGAGGTACCGGACTAAGAGATGACGGTATATCCACTCAAAGTAGTGTGGCTCAAATAGAACAGGGCGGCAGCATTACTGTCGTGAAGTTACGCTCTACGTTTGAGATTACACCTGCCCAACACGGCAATTATTGGTAAAATTTCCTCATTCTCGAGGAGGCTCCTATCCAGCAGTAGACGTCCTGAGGCTGCTGTGATGATGATGATAATTATAACCTAGTACATCGTGAAACATATTAACCTCTTGTGTCTAGCACTCCTATAAAATCTAATACATATTAAACTATTAAATGATTACTATAATCATTCAAATGACCAAAAAAGTATTACAGAGGTTTTCAAAATGAATTTACTCACAAAGATTGTATACTGCTATCTTATTTATTACTCTTGTCTGCTTAGATCAAAAACTACGTCAAAAATCTGAATATAGTTTAGCTTGGAATTAAAGTAATTGCAAAATAAGACACAAACTGTTATGAAATAAGTTGGCCAACTTTTTACTGAGCGATGTAAAAGCTTTCACGTAACGATTAAGTTTGATACTACGTGCAAACTTTGATACCCACGCTCGTTCACTACAAATAATGAGAAATAGCTTTATGTAGAAAAAGTTTGCATTAAAAGGTTTAGAGCAAAAGTTCCTTCTATTTTAAGTAATTAAACTCATATAGAGATATTCTATTCAAATAAATTTTTCAGTACAAAAAAATAATCTACAAAAAAAATGTACGTGTCTACTGAGGTCTCTACCAGTCTCCAGGCAAAAAAAAGATGCAGGTTTGAAACCCGCCTGAAAGTTGAGATGAGTTGTTTTTTTACTAGTAAATAATATCTTAAAATAATTATATATTAGGTGTGCCTGTTTTTCGGTGTTATTATTTAAAGCTAGCTAGGCTTTCAATTTAAAAGATGTATTTGGATGGATGTAATTGCTAACAATATTATGCTAGACTGGACTATATTTATTGTTACTATTATTGTTTGTGTATACTGTATGTACTGGCTTAGCATTATATTCTGTGTATTTATGTAATGTGTGCGTAAATAATGTGTTGCATTAACAAGCTTTGTATTACACTAGACCATATAGACACACATTCACACCTACATGCACACTAGAGCATAGGTGCCTATAAGAACAGGCTAGACCTAGTTTAGGTGCCTAAGTATCAAAATGTATTTTAGTTTAAGTAACCTTTTGTTGTTGAATAAAGTTATAAAGTTATTATTATTATTTATGTCGATGAAGAATGTTATATGATTGAACCGTATACAAAACATTTCAAAGCCTTCAAAAACGTTTGGATTTTCTTGATGACGGTTACAAAAAATTGAAAATCTAACGCTCAAAATGCCAACACAATCGCCAGCTTTTATGGTCAACAATTTATAATTATAATATTTTATTGTTAATTAGGTAGCCAGCCATCTAGAAATTAGGCTATTCATGTGCATTACTGTCTTTAAATATGTTCAAGGTTTATTTCATTACGTTATAGATTACATTATAATTTAAATATGTATGAATAAACTGGTAAAGTATACATAAACGTGATGTATATATATATATATATAATATTACGTATTTTTAAAAAACAAATGATATATTAATATATAAATAGTTTTTTAAAACTTAGTTATGCTGTATATGTATATGCACTGAACATACCAAATCGCTGATTATCTCTTTTCCAAACATTGCCTAGATGAGATTGCTCAGAGCAATAATACTATAAAAATAAATACTATTAAAATTTTATGTCTGCCTGTATGTATGTAAAAGAGTATATTATCATTATTAAGTACTAGTAACATAAGAAATAATCCACGGATCTCGATACAACCGAAGTTCACAAAATAAACAATGACGGGATGGTGCAATGGTATCACTACCACTTCTAGTATAGGATAACTTGTGAGCCAAAGGTCGTGGGTTCGATCTACATCCAAGACAAACTTACATGGTGAATTTTTGTGTTGTTCTGTGTCAAATATTAATATTATATTTGTGATTCCTCTGATGTGTGATGTTAGTAACACAAGTGCTTTTAGTGACTTATCTCGAAGTCAAGTCAATATATGAGATGTTCTATGAAATATTTATGAAACAGAACTTACATCCACGTAGTGTCTGTCTGCTTAGAAGAAAAATATTTTCATAGAATTTTATCAATACTTTTAACGTTTTGCCTAAATCAAAGAATGTTGGTATACATTACTTCTACATAATTAAAAAAACTACATACATAATTAATGAAATGTATATATTTGCCAATCTAGAATAGTAAGTTTAATAGTATTTGTATATTCAACAATTTTTTAATTCATATTAATCTCATATATTTACATACATACATCACGTCTGTGTCCTATCAGGGTAGGTAGATACTATGGATCTCCACTTGCTACAATCTTGGCAAACCTCTCTCGCTTCCTTTACTCGCATAAATCCTTTTATACATACTCGTTAATTCGTGGTTCTTCTGTCCTGGCCCTTTTTAAATACCTGATCTACTTGGTAAAGACATGTTTGCCTCGGTTTTCCAATTCCAACCCTTCAATTTCTCTTCCGCTCTATATATTTGTGCGGTCATTATTTTCTCATTCATCCTTTTTACATGTACAATATATATATATATAAGGATAAAAATATTTCCAGATAAACATTCAATTCAGTCTATTCACTTAACCACCTTTTAGCTTGAAGAGTGCAGAAGCATATGTACTTTGCTATTCGAATGAGCCTTAGTGGATTGCTGATATCTAGTGGAGAGGAGTTAGGTTGAGAATAATAACTGTATTAAAGAGACAAAGTATTTATTAAAGATAACATTCACTATAAAAAGTTCTGCTTGGCTCAGGTCTGAGGTGGGACTTTCCCCTAATAATTATTAATATTAAATGAATTACGTATTATGAATGATAGCTGTGTTTCTAAGTCATTGCCTACAACAATGAAGTCATAACACTGATTACTCAGCACAAAGGGAACGTTAGAAAATTTTGAAACTACTGAGGTCGCGGAAGCGCAACGTTAGCAGCAGTAAGCAGCTCTCCAGAAAGGGAATGATGCAGGTTCGAGTCCCGTCCGACACCTGGTCCAGGTTGATTTTTTCTAGTCAATATTATTTGTAATATAAAAATCTGCAATTTTTATTTAGTATTTATACATTGACCTAATTCCGTAATAATTCGCTTAAGCATTGTGTTGACATCAGACAACAGATATACTACTAATGAACTATTTTAATAAAATATACTACTTAAATATATATAATTAACACACAGAACAATCATAAATATCATAATATAAATATTGTTTTAGGTGGGGAACGAATCCACAACCTTTGACTAGACAAAATCACTACCATTTGCGCCATCGAGCCTATCAGTAAAAATAACCATGTACCAAATATGCGGGCACGTAATTTTTTCCTAGTGTTCTGTAGTCTGTGAGTCAGCGCCGTCACACGAAATTGAAAAACATTGTGTACGTACAAATGTGGTATTGATTTAATCTAGAGAAAAAACCAATCGTCAGAGAGATCATACCAACAGAAGTTTAAAATTTGAAATATTAAGTGTATAATTTAAACTATTATTTAACATTTTTTAATAAGACGTTTGTTTGTGAAAATTCACTTCCTCTTAACACTAGATGCGAAGTATTTTCTTCAATTGTTGTTATATGTAATTATTTATCATTATATAAAATATATCACGATACGATATATTCAGTATATTACGATATTATTCCTCCCTTTGTATCTTATGTACACTACTTAGTTTCATTCGCTCTTTCCACAAAAAGCTTGCCTGAAAGAGATTACTTTTTGCTAGAAGGTCGCCCTTCAATCACTATAATTATTGTTTCCTGCTTTCTTCTATTTTTGTATTCATGTCTGAAGTGTCTCGTCGTTACTTCGACAAGGCAAACGCGGACTACTCCGTTCCGTTCTGAGCAAGGTGTCAACGATCGTATACTCCCCACCAATGATAATAATAGAATAACAAGTATGAAACTTAGATATATAAAAATAACTGAAATACATGTTGAACACCCAGATAGAGAACAAATACAAATATTCATCTTTTATATAATTAATCTTAATGGTCGGTATATGCAACCGTGTGGTTCGTTCCGCTCACTCCGACCTACCTTTTTTATTTGACCAGGTCATAGTCAGCGTCACCGCAGCTTTGAGACGCACGTAACGTTACAAGGATATCACTAACGCGTTGCCAGCATTGTGACTTGAAGATATGTCACATTACCCAGTAACTTTCTCACTCTTTAAACCAGAACAATACAATGTGAATGCTGCTATTTGGTGCTAGAAATAGGTGAGACTGAGGTACCAATATAGCCGATTTTTGTATGAGGTCTACCTCATTTTATATTTATCAATAAAATAATACCTATCTTTACATTGAAAAAGATTATAATGCTCTTACTGCACTCGCCGTCGTTCTATCGGTCGATATAATACACTTTAATTTACGCTTTAAATATTCAGACGATTATATTAATAGTAAGTACATTAAAAAAACTATACAATTGGCAGCCTTCTTCTTCTTTCTTTTAGATAACCTTTGCATAGCAAAAATTTAGAAAATACATATTTTCTTTGAGTTTTGTAGAACAACTTTTCACATTCGTAAGTAAATCTTTTTTGAAACAGGACGAATATGTCATTGATTTTTGCTGGATGACGTTGCACACAACAGAAGACCTATATGTTACTTAGAACTTAACTTTTAACAATGATTTAATGTTTATAAATTTCAATTGTAAAATATAAAAGTGCATAAAGTATTTTAATGTACCATACTCGTAACGTCAACGGATGGCAGTAGACAATAACTCCGCGGGCTTAATAGAAGAATTGTGTATGGCTCCCTTTACCGGTTTGACGAATGCGACTGAAGAAGATAAGAAACAAGTGCATGTCATATTATTTTATGGCTTTCAAAAATTTTATTTATTCCTTATTTTTTTAGCCCTATCTCCCCTAATGTCTGTCAATAGGATCGGTGGTGCGCGACCTGCAACCAGCGCGATTTTCTGTTCTAGTCATTGTCTATCCAGCTACTGCGCTTACAACATAGTATTATTAAAAAACAGTTCGTGATATCTAATACTTATTGCTGATCTTCTACGTATTATATATTAAGAAACCAAAATCACGATTTTATTAATTAAAAAAATACAGTAAGTATATTTGAAGCAAGGTTAACCTTGTTTTGGTGGATATAGAAGGTCCAGGTTCGATTCGTTTGCTAATTATCAGCCTCATTCAGGTTGTAGAAACTTTTCTTTAGGACCTTCAACAACCTCTAAAAATAAATGATCTTTTTTTAAAATAGAAATAAATACACTTCTATAAAAATGAAGCTAAATTAATAAACTAGTAATATGTATCCCTTTTGATGTTGAAATACGGCCTTTTGAGGTTTAAGAACTAATTAATATAGAAGCATAATGTGAAATGTCACACCTTCACGCTCGGAAAGGACGTTGAGAAATGACTCCAACCCATTTTTCATTAGTCACATGGTATATTCCCGTCCTACAACTATTCGTAGGTAATTTGTTCTGCTATAAAGAGAAACCGACAGTATTTTCAGATAAGTAAATAAATAATAGCCAAATCTTAAATTGCTTTGTGCGAGATAAGGAAGATTGCATACAAAGGTCACCTGCATTAGTATCTCATATATTTCTACCGCCAAGTGCGAAATTGCCATTCTCCGGTTTAAAGGGTGAGAGAGGTTGTGTGACGTTAAATGAACATTATGGATTAACTGATACTCTATATGTGCCAATAACATTTACTCGGTCAAGTCTTTCTTTTGTTAATCTTGCTATCAAAGAAAAAATGTGAAAAGTTAAATAAACCGCATTTTTAAGCCGTTAAAACAGTAGTTAACGCGTAAATTTTGCAATAAGTTTGAAAATATTAAAGCAAACAGAAACTCATTGAAGATCGATCACTGTTTGATAATAATTGGCTCTGTGACATTATGGATGGATAAACTTTTAGTGAACATTTACGCTTGAGTCATTAATAATAATGACTCATGGAACTACATTTAACGTTAATTTTTTCTTTAATGGCCTTCCTAATATCTGTTGCTGCAAAAAACGTTAGAAAGTAGTGGCTAACATCACGTTTGTGCCCTATCGCGGTAGGCAGAGGACTATGGATCTCTACTTGCTGCCTCTTTCATTTCCTTTACTTGAAAAGTCCTTTCATATGCGCTCGATTATTCGGTACTTCTTACTTAACCTTTTTTTAATACCTTTTCTACCTGGTTTAGGTATTTTCGCCTAGATTGTCCTATACCAATTCTTCCATTCACTTCCGCTCTATATATTTGTGCAGTCATTCTACTTTCATCTATCCTTTTACATATATTCAAACTATCATACCATTTTTTTCCCTTTCATTGTTACAACATAGTCTGTTACATTACATCGATCTCATATCACTTTATTTTTTAATCTATTATTAAAAGTAAACATTTTCACATAAACTAGTAATTTAGCAATAATATCTGTAGGATGGATTAAAATGAACACTAGTTTGGTAAGTACGTTTTTGGGTTTCATGTCTATTGCTTTATGCTTAATATCAATATGTTACAATTGATTTTATTATTTTCTTGTTTACTAATAACAAAAAATAAAGGCTTATCTCTTAATTTTTATACCTATTGACTGTGAATATTCTTCAAGAGCCGTGAGAGAGGTAGAGAAGAATAGTACCTCTCTCTGTACCAGGTGTTGTAAGAGGCGACCAAGGTCCCAGAACCAAGTGATGGCGGTATATCTTATCCGAGACAGTGCACTTTCATTGCACAGGCTGGGGATGAGCAGCAATATCCCCGTCATCACTTGCTCATCTTGCTATACATCAATGCTCATATTAATATATTTGTGCTTTTTGTGTGTTTGAGTGTTAAATGAATTTATTTCAGAATTATTGTTGTTAAGTGCTTTTAGCGACTTATATGGGAGTCAGGTCAACGTATGAAATGTGGTCTGCATTTATTATTGTTATTAAAATTTTGCTGAACTCATTTATATTCTATTTCAGGAGTCACTTACCATGTTTTTCTTCTTGACATGTGAAGACGTAGGAACTTCGTAAGATGGTTATTCTCAAACAAGACTTCGTTGTAGGATTTCTATTTTGACATACATGCAGGCTCGACTGTATGAATCGCCAATATATGAGTCCTTTGAGTATTTGTAATTCTTCCAGCCGTAACACATTACAACGGAACATATAACACCCCCATGTGAAGACTGCAACAACACAAAACTGTTATTTTATGTAGACCTTTCGAAATTAACTTATTGATCGCATTATAGTCATGATTAGTATATTTATCTGGAAGAAGACTTTTCAAAACATGGTGTCTATTGAAATCGTCCTGAAAGAATTAAACAATTTGTAGAAATTTGCAAATAAATCGCGATCTCAGAAACTTTAAAAAACGTGTTCTCAACTGATATTGGGGTGGGTACAACATGAGAATTACACATAGTTTGGGTCTTCTTCAACAGGTAGTTCATTTTGTGAACTACCTGTTGAAAAACTCGAATGAGATCTTCCAGCATCATGCCCAAATCTTTCATAGATTTGCAATGACTACAATATCGTCAGCAAATCGAAGATGAGTGATGAATTGACCGTTAATATGAATGCTTAGCCCTTGCCATTCCAGTAGCTAGAAGGCGTTTTCCAAGGTGGCAGTATTAAGGGGTACTAAAAATGCTTATGCAATTTAGTACATAAGCATTTCGATCACATATAATCCAACAGCCCGTTTCAGAGGAATCGCATCCGCACTTTGCTCCTGTACTCAGTCTGACATAGTGGCATTGTCATACAACTTCAATGTACCAACAGTCAATATGGTACCGCTGAAGACATTCAAGCACAGCCTATGTCTCAACCGAATCGAAGGCTTTCTCATAGTCTATAAACACCAAGCATAATGACCTGTTATACTCTCCCGTCTACTGTATAACTTGCTGCAGCGTAAAAATGTGGTCTATGGTACTGTAGCCTTTTCGGAAACTGGCTTGTTTGTAAGGTTAGAAGTGTTCAAACCTGCATTCGAGACGATTCGTAATAACCCTAGAAACCAGCTTATAACATGACTCAAGAAAAAGATTGGATGTTTTCAACGTTTCTTAAATAACAGCACCACCACGCTTCTATTATTCTATTATCCACGCGTTATACGAAGTATTGAATAGGGACATTTAAAAAGTATTATGATGAGAAGAAAACCGATGCGCAACGCATGTTTGAATGGCGGTTTAACGTTTAGATTGGTTTGAGAGGTTTATAATTTCAAATAAAGGATATAACTGAGGAGGAGATATTAGTGAACTTTAAATGTCGTTTCTTTTGTCTTTTTTCGTTGCCTGAAAATAAGGCAAGATAATTAGTATAATTAGAAAAGTTAAATAATGATTGATGTAATATTTTTATAGACGTAATAAGTAAAACATTACTTTGTTATAAAAAATCAAAGATTCAATTTGTTGTTTATTATATATATATATATATAGAAAAGTTAAACGCCTGATCTATCCTAAGAGGTTATGTTATCGGAATAAAAAGTAGCTAATGTTACTTCAAAATTATCAACAGTCAAAGTGTATCAATGTATTATAGGAGTATAGTATATCTATATAAAAAAGTACGTATTGTCGACCTGTATGATATGCCTCTTTATATAAGACATTATAATTTGTCCTTCCTTTGTAACCTTGGTAGTGGACGGATGTGTTGATATTGAAAAATATCGGTATACAGTTTGTTTTCGAGAAATTTTACGACCTGCATGTTTCTATTTGCACCTTAGAAAGACCGTAAAGTAATCGTCACCCAAATTTCTTTTAAAATTCATTAAAAAATCGAATATTTAGATAAAAAATGTCTCTGAACAAAATGGTGAAACCAAAGAAAATCAGTTCAGGATAATATTACATCTGTCCTCCTCTCAACCCCTATAAATCTATCTGCTGCTGAGTTGCAGGATGTCTATCGGATACCATTAATTCAAATTTTCTTCAACCGTTATGAAAAATAAATTCATAACTGCAAATAAAAACTATAACGATTCTGCTAAGAAACAAAAGACGGAACAACTAAACTCATCTCACCTCGGACTGACGGGACCTAAAAGTAATATTTACATCTCCGAACATCTTACTGCACAGTCATCTCATCTCTACTTCTTTGTTCGTGAATTTCATCAGACTAATGGCTATGATTTCTGTTGAACCGCAAATTGACTTATTTTTCTCAGAAAGAAACAGGGTGACACACATATATTATCTAATAATTAAATATTATTGTAATCTTACCAGAACTATTATTCAGTGTAACCATTCTCATTTAATTTTGTTAATTATATTTAATTTTCACACTACAGCAACCACTTACTCTATATATAACTTATTTTCGTTATTTACTCATAAAGCAACATAAATAGTTAAAGCAACTTCTTTATGCTGAGTCAAATTCATGAAACGGAAACCAGAACAATTTAATGACAAATACAAACAATTTTTTACATTCATGTATTTTCTCACCAAACCATGCTCTTTATGCTAACTTTGACTTTCGCCAATAATGGATGACGTTGTTAAAGATGATGATGATCTGAACTGGTTAAATTTTATATTGCTTCATGTTTTCACTGTGAAATTGATACTTGTTATGAAATAATAGTAAAATCCTCTCCATCATGAAATGTCGTTGCGTAAAACATCCCCAGCATTCATAAAAATATAGATAGTTTCATTGCGCTTCTTTCCAGGTTTAAGTTCGACATAGACGTTTGATGTCAGAATGTTGATAGACCTGTCCCGATTTTGAACGAGAATACTCACTTCTCCACAAAAACTGTTTTAATCCAAATGACGGTAGAGATATACGTGAAAATATATTGGATACTCCGTTTCCGTACCTAATATGCCTGGGGCCAATTTCCTATTATTCAATATTGATCTATATATTCTCGTTATAGCGACATACTGGTTTCCTTCTGTAGCATGCACTAATTGCAACTTATTTATTTGCTAGTATAACTGGTGAATACAATTCCAAAGGCAATATTATATACTGGCGATGTAAACATAGACATAAAAATGGTAATAAGCACAGACATAGTAAGTAACGCTTAAATTTAATGGCTAAATCACGTCATACTAAAATCTTCATTATCTGCCTCAGCGTTTGTAATCGATACCACGGTCACATATTATAGCCTTATTTTGTAAGGTCTTTGTGTAAATAATCAACAATCTGTTATAAATTATTTCAAGTATAATATCATCGATTTTGATTTTTGTGTCGAATACCTAAAAGACAGATAGATTTTAATTCGATGCTAATTGAGCAGCTAGTAAATTCGTCAAGTCTCTCTTTTCAGTTATTGAAGCTCAATAGAGCTTCACTCTAATGTATAAACTATCCCTTGTAAGAAAAGGCATACCTTGGGGATCTACGTTGTATTCGGCACAGGGAAAAATATATTTTAAATTGATTCAAAACCCAAATAGCTATACAAATCTCATATAAACGATACCGCAACTTCTACAACTCTTTAATGAAGTGTAAGCGCAATTATGAAAGCTCGTTGGTAGTGTCTGTTAAGAGTAATAAGGAAAATGATTGCAATAAAAACTGTCACTAATATTTATCCTGATAAAACATCGGTGGCATTTCTTCTTAGTACAAATAATGCTAGTGATGATATAAATGAGATTAACACTTATTTTTTTACGTTTGTAGAAATATAGCTAGTAATATTATTAAGACTCGAATACAAGCTTCTAACACTATGACAAATAACTTGAACAGCATTGGTATAATGCCCCCTGACGAAGACGAGGTTAAAAGACCTTTATAGGTGGCTTTAAGTCCAGTACTGCTACTGGTTGGGACACTATCCCCGTGAAATTGCAAAAGGTTGCCAAAAATATTTTAGGACTACACCTGACTAAACTTATGGCTCGTTGTTTCGGCCAAGGTTCTTACCCAAAGGTATTCAAAAAGTCTATTAATACTCCCGTCTACAAGGGTGGGGATCGGCAAAGTGTAACTAACTATTGACTAATATAAATATCAGTGCGGTCTCCAAAATTTTAGTAAAAGCACTTAATAACCGTCTTATGAAATACTTAAGGCACTTTATCATTCTTTCTTTTAGCAATCTGGGTAATAGTATTGAGAATGTAGTAAATCACCTTGTTGTCTATGTTACATTGCATATAGATGCCAACAGAAAATGTTTAGGTATTTTTCTAGACTTGGCCAAAGCGTTTGATAAAGTATAGATTTCCAGGCTTGTAAATAAGCTGGACAGAATTAGTATAAGATATGCTGCCCTTAAACGTTTTTCAGACTTCCTTATACACCGCACATAACAAGTAAAATTGAGAACCATCTGAACCGTGATGAATTAGTTGTTTTGGGGTGCCCCATGGCAGCATCTGAGCCCCAGACTCTTTTTAATATATATTAATGACCTCCTTAAAAATGTGTAAGATGTTTACTTATGCTGATAATATGGCCTTGGTATTTCTTGGAGATACTTAAAACGAAATTAGGCTGCTCGCTAAGACTCTACTTCACAGTGTGGTTTCCGGGTTCAGAATTTCCATACGTTGAACACCTCTAAATGAAATACCAGCATTTTCATTTGTAAAAAGCAAATTTGGCTGAGTTAAAACTAAAGTAACACACCTGCGCTTTTCCAAAATCATCCTCTATAAACTGTCCATGCACAATCATCAAAAAAAAAAATTAAAATCAAATATCTTGGAATGATATTAGACGAAAATATCAAATGGCAAAGCTACATTGACCTTACTGTGCCTCGTGTGAGACAACTTATATGGGTGTTTTAGAAACTTAGACATGTCACAGATTTTTCTCTCCTGCGTAACATTTACTTTTCTTTAGCTCGATCAATTATAAGTTATTGGATTTGTATCTGGGGTGGCGCTTGCAAGACTTATATTCTACCTTACTTTACTTAAACTTTTACTTTTAAGACCTTTTGCTCTTACATATTGGATATAAGATTGATTTACGAGAGGTGTGAAGTTCTGACAGTGAGACAAATATACATCCTCCATACACTAATGAAGCAACGTGAAATAACTCCATATAAAAAAACAGAATAAGCAAATTATTGTTAGCCTTTGTAAACAAATCGCAGCAAACGGCAGCATACATACCTCTCAAAATATCTGTACAACAGAAAAAATATTTTTTTTTATCCATCATTACTCAGGGAGGCTAAAGCTAAGCTAAGAGCAAGGTGAGTAAACAGTTGTTAACTCTTGACTACAAAAAAACTGAGTCTTTATTATATGACTACACTTGTGTAATTAATTTTAAAATAATTTTTTGTTGTATTTAATGAGGCCACTGATCCAGGGACTTCATTACAACTATGTACCATTTTTTATTTGACAATAAATATTAATATTATTATTATTAAAAACATTTTTTTTCACTTTGACTATGAAAGGTCAGAGAATCATTGTAACCAGTCTAAGTCAGGTAAAATGAAGTAGGTACTTATGTAATTGTTCACATAACATCTTATACATTTACTTGCCTTTCCAATATGTTGCTTAAAGCACTTGTATTACGGACATCAGACAGAACAGTTTCCACAGTTAATATAGTAATATAATAATTAAAATTTATATTTTAACACCCAGAAACATAATAAACACAAACAATCTTCAGATAAATATTCCTAGATAAGTCTTGAACCCACTACGATTGGCGCACAGGGTAGGAACTCTAACGATTGCGGCAACTGGCCCGTTATCTTTCAGATAACTGAGAAATAACTTAGAAGTCTACTCTTCCACATTAACACATTCATTGAAATAACATAACTAGTTTTGTCGTCTATAGATATATAAAGAGAAGATGATCGACTGACTGGCATATCAACGCAGGGTCTCATCTATAAGGGTTAGACACTTAAAATTTTGCTCAGGGGTTTCTTTTATAACGCAGGAGAGTGCTAAGACCGGATTTTCAAAAATCGGAGGTGCAACGTTATTATAATGAAATTCAGTATGATTGTTTTCATTAAAAGTCATGAAACACGTATAAAATATATATATATATATATATATATATATATTAAAACTATTCCTTAATAAGGGGTGTGAAGTCAGTATGAAAGTTTTGCAACATGGAAACCGCGGGACGCTGCTTAAAGATTTCGTTAGAGAAAATTCAATACCCCGAATGTAGCATTAGCAGGATAAGGAAATTTCACCATTTTTATTCGGATTTTGAACGTTATTAATAATCGCTACGTCCGCAGTATTGAACTAACACTGATGATTTATAAATGCAATAGCTCATGCTATAGTCAATGTTAACTTTGTACATACGTATGAGCATATATGCAATTTTCCGCAATAATTGGGAACTGTTACCGTCGCAAAAACAAAAAAATTGTCATCCGCATTAACTCATTTAAACGCGTTTTAAAATTGTACCTTATGGATATTATAATTATCACTACTTTGCCGTAACGCAGTCTTGTCCTAGTACGGATGGTGAAAGATTTGTGTTTCTGTACCTACCTACATTGTGTTTAGTAATATGGGATTACTATGAATTGGTATGGAGCATAATAAGAAATTAATTACACGTTATTTAACTATTTTCCTTATGTACAAGTTATAAAATTATGAATAATAAACTATTATTATTATTGAAATAATAAGGTACCGCCAGAATATTGGTAAATGAAATTGAAGGAATTACACTTCAAAATCTTTCTTGAACTCATTCCTAAAATAAAATGCAGTACCAAAGAATAATTATAGCATTCAAAATGCTAATAGTTCTTCTTGCGGTATATTTGTTAATTGAATACAAAACAAGCCGCGATTCCGATTTTGTTGACTTAATTAACAGTGCCTCTGGTAGTGTAAAATGTACATAATAATAATAACTTACTGCGGTTTTTAGTGAACGACCAGCTTTTGATTTATCTCGTCGCAAGACATGACGCTTTACGATTTGCCTTTATTATTTTTCCAGTCAGAGACAATATGGTATATAAATGACTGAAGACTTTTAGGTTTAAAGAATTTATTCTAAAAAAATATTTGCAGTAATCCCCTTCTACAATTTTATCATACGCACGATTGGAAGTCCACTGCTCGATGCTGGCCTCCCCAAGACAGGAAAAGTTTTGCCCGTAATTGCCACGCTGGGCAAGCGTGTCGCCAATCGCAGAGCGCAGCTTTCGCGATAGGGATGCTGCTGCCTATCCCCACCCTATGCGTTTCAGCTACACTATTTTAAGCAGATATAATTTAACGTCTAAGGTGCTGAAACCGCCACCTGTCGGTTTCGGCACCTTAGACGACTATTAGGACACTTGATACAGAGAGAGGCACTATTCTGCTCTTCCGGTACCTCACAGCGAAAAATTTATAATTTTTAAAATACTATCCAATTTACAAATTATAAAACTACTTTTCATAGGTACTGTTTAACCGCCACGCAGAAATAACAGGGTATTATATATTTAGCGTGTTAATCTAAAAATCGAAATTAATTTTGCATTTTTGTTTGAATAATGAGTTTGTAGCTTTTAGCTATGTTTGATGACAATCGGTCCAAAAATATAAACCCGCCACAGAATGGCGGACTATTATTTTTCCAAAACTCCCTTCCTATGGGTATTATATAAAAGGGCTTGACTAGTGGAAAACTATGATAAATTTCGAATTTAAGATGGCCGCCACCACAGAATGGCAATTTACATACGTAAACATTAGTACGTGTGGTCGGATTTTGAAACATTAATTTTATATTATCAATATTGTGTAACAAAGATGTCACGTCTTCAAATTGATGGCACCTTAACGGCGTAAACCTATATTATGGAAGTTCTGTCAACCCGATCAAGGTGATATAGGGCCTTCACCACCATCCGTTTTTCATGACGGCTCTTTGTTGGTGGATCGCGTAATGATTCTGGAGCAAGTTTAGATGTAAGACCCGTCCAGTGATGGCAATCTAGTCTAAAGACTAGACTATGTATGCGCATCGTAGTATCTTAGCATCGTAGATTCAGGAATATTTTTTTTCTATAATAATATTTCTATATTTATAATAATACTATAATAAATTTATAAATTTATAAAAGTTAATAAATTACGTTTTCATACTAACTCATGCTTAGTGTTTTGCGAGTTATAAACGCGCAAATTTATGAAAATATTATATTCCTTTGATTGAAAGTTAACTTTAAACCATTTTTGTATTACAGATACTACAACTAATACGTATAAATAAACACAACATATATCACTAAGAAAAGGTTTGAGTATTGATCAATCCTCTCGGGCCACCGTCAATTCCCGCAGCTGTATGTTAGCTGGCGCCCTCAATCGTTTCATGATCACACGGTCACAAGTACCGTGGGGCTATAGAAAAGCCTGTCGCTGGATCGGATTTACGATTTATTTGACGAAGTGCCCTCGAACTTTACGAGGATATTGATAGTGTGTAGGCGCTACACGTGCGATAAGAAACCCTGTTTTTATGGCGCTGAAGTTCATTACTCGCTAAATCGTTGTTTAAACTGTTTATATGGCGTTGGTATTGAGATTAAATATTAAGACTTACCTAGATCTGATTAGAGGTTTGGCTCGAATGAGTAACAAACATTAATACATCCACACATCTACATATTTACACATCCACACATCTACATATTCACGCGTATACTAATAAGGATAAGGAAAAATATAAGAATACAGCAAGTCTGACTAACTAGAAAAAAGTTTTATATTATTATATGTATAGTGTATGTTGAAATGGTCCATGAAACAAATAACTCAATCAACGACAGTTGTTTTACAACTATACATTACTTACATTTTATTATAAAACGTTAAAAGGTTAGCTAAACCTAACAGACGTCTTTAACTAAATATGTTTATTATATAAAAAATATTACTACGATTAAAAATTTAGATACAATCTATCCTATCTTTTATGCTGGATTAAATGAATACACACATTACGCCTGTATCCTATCGGCGTAGGCAGACCTCTCTCTTCTACCTGGTTAAGATATGTTAGATTCTTCCTATAATAACTCTTCCATTCACTTCCATTCTATATATTTGTGCAATTATTCTATTTTTATCCATTCTTTCTAGATGTCCAAATTATCTCAACATTCGGAAATCTATTGTTATCACATCACCTTTACACCACATCGATCTCTTATCCAACTATTCTTTTATCTGTCTCTTAAATTCACATCATCAGTATTAAATATTATTCTATATACTTGTGTGCTTTTTCTGCCATAACCAATATTCACTAAAATAAATCAGTGATGGAATTTACACACCTCTATGAACACCTAATCTTGTCTCTCTTTTTGACTCATTTTGGCTGCCTATAAAAGCATGTAAGGCTCCATTGAAAAGTAAGCAAACATTTAAAAAGTTTGGAAAATCATCACTAATGTATACAGCAACTGAATTGTCTTAAAAATTATGTGCTTATATACTTAATTGCTTAAATGTGTTTAATAGCTCCGACGCCAATGGGGGTTTCATTTGTACCAATTACTAGGTGTTATTAGAATGTACATATCCACCAGTTTTCTTACTGGTCGTTTGCAGGTCCTACATGGTGTTTTGCGCAATAAACTTAACTAGGTTTTAAGGACCTTCTGATAATAGTAGACTATACTAGCTTAAAGTTGAAAATGATTAACCTGAATGACTCTATGATCCCTTCATAAGAGTCTTCTATATGGAATTGACTACTTCCTTCCTCTCCTAGTCCTAGTCTTACTTGCATTATGCATTTTTCAGTTTCAGCTACTGAATGGTTTTCAATTACAATGTATTTATACCTACTACGATAATTAACGACGAATATTAACATCTATTGTACTACGATTATTAACTCGCAACTGACCCGATAAAGGTTATCGGTTCATAAGGTTGAATTTGGATTTGTTGATATTTCAAAGCGATCTATGTAATTTCACTTTGATGATTAGTAGCTTAGCTTAATTCCGGGGCCTCTCTATCAATAACGAGAAACCGATCCAATCCACGAAACTGGAGTAAATAAATATTCCACGTTCATTATTTCGTACCTCAAAGCCATTAATGTCCAGAAAGTTTTGAGAGAACTGTATTCTATTATTAATAAAATCAGGCTTTTACTTTTTGCAGAGAGAATGAGAGTGCATAATCACTAGAAATCTTGTGGTCACATTGACTCATTTCTGTCTCTATGTCATAAACACATTGTGTTGGTTCTATATTTATTTGTTATATATAAGTATTCAAGATTATGTTTGTAATTCTTCTGTTATCTGGTACTCGGAACCCATGTACTACTATCTGTACTTGGTGTTTTAGATGACTGACTGGAATGAGGTTCTGGAAACGACAGATGCAGGTATATCCAATAAGGTGAAGATGGGCAGCAGCATTCCTGTCATGCAGCCTCGCTCTGCAAATGTCACCACGCCGGTCTAATATGGGTATACCCCCTGCCTTGGAAAGGGGGATTATTGGAACCAGTAGTGGACTGACATACCACCATCTGTCTGTTCCGGTACGTCAGTCACCTCGTACGACACTTGGTACGGAAGGAGATACTATTTTACATTACCGGTAGCTCACGGCCGAGTACTCATGCAAAAATTAATGCGTTACGTATAATATTCATTTCAGTTTTAATTAACGTTTTTTGTTCCGACGCGAGTCAGTGATGGATGGTGTTATCGTGATAATCGGAGGCACAATAAAAACACATAATTGGAAAGAAAATATGTATGAAAATTGTGGAGTTTCCTTCCATTTGAACAGTCTTACTATTTTCATTGCTGTACACATGTACAGGCACTGAAAGAAATTTTTCAAATGAATTAATCGCGAACCCATACGATTTTAAAATCGTGTATATTTGGGAAGGCCTATGTCAAACAGTGCCATATAAGTGCACCTATGATAATAATTATGTATCTACCTAGCCTTTAATAATATTTAAATATATATTTAACACTCGTTAAATATATATTTAGTTAGTAATACAAGATGATGAAGTAAAGAAAGTATGAGATATTGTGTGAATTTATTTTTATTACCTGATTTTGAATTGTGTATACTATGCCACTTTTAATACTTTATAAAGAGTTACAAGACTGTAAACTGTGTTCTTCACGAGTATCAAGATTGAAAATCTTTACAATGGTCACATACCGCTATCTAATGTTTTAGACAATTTGCAAGCAGCAGATAGGCTCTCAGTTCAAAACGAATGTTTGTTTATCTCTGAACATGTCGCCTGTTTAATCTAGCTTGTTTGAGGTGGTTTGCTAAGTCCCATATATGCCGTTTGCCGAGTGCAGTGTAGGCTTTGCGGTTTGCTGCAAGCATAAAGGGTCGTGGCTATTAAAATTATACTCATATTTTCTGTCGTAATATATAATAATAATAATAACTTTTTTTTTAATAATTATAATAACTTTATTTAACAACAAAAGGTAACTTAAACTAAAATACATTTTGATACTTAGGTACCTAAACTAGGGCTAGCCTGTTCTTATAGGCACCTAATTACCTATTTGTTGTGCAATATCAAGTATATAATTATGCTAAATGCATAATAAATAACCATTATCATACCAGCTATTGAAAGTCCACTGCTGGACATAGGCCTCCGCAAGAAAAGGGGAATTTTTCCCATTATTGCCACTCTGGGCAAGCGTGTTGGCAATAGCAGAGTACGGCTTTCGCGATTGGGATGCTGTTTCCCATTTTCGCCTTGTGCGCTGTTTCGAATGGACATACCGCTATCTATCGGTATTTCAATCGCCTTTTACAACACCTGGTACACGGGGAGGTACTATTCTACTCTGCCGGTACTTCACGGCTTAATAATAATGCGCAAAGAGAATTGCTAACAAAATCTACTTGTATCAAGTGTTAGACGGGACTCAAACCTGCATCTTTCCCCATTCGAGTGATTGTACAGCCATTGTTCAACCGAGACCTTAGTAGACTCGACGAAGAAGTTATTTTGTCAATGCTGTACAAACATCCGAATCTCACATTCATATACCGGTTTGAAACAATCAAACGAGATTATATTTATTTGTTTCTTATCGAAAGTTAACTTTACTCGAAATCTCCCAAGTGTTAGTTACTAATTAAGGACAAAAACAGATAAGTATCGGCCTTTAATCATCGAGTTCAGAACTAACTCAAAAAATCGCAATAAGCGTTCTTGGGGCTAAGTTTTGGGCCGGTAAAGTGCAAATTGTCTCCCAGGTTGACTTGACGTTTGAGGAGAGCACTCTGAGGTCCAGTCACCTGAGGACCTGTCCTTACTGTCCTTAATTAGTAACTAACACTTGGGAGATTTCGAGTAAAGTCAATTCTTGTCAAATTGATCATGGGTTCACTGTCTCATTCATTCTCGTTAGCGACTGTCTTGTAGCATATCAGGCTCTTTTCTTGTCTGACAAATTATTTTGCAATGAATCAATAATCTGCACGAGGTGGAATGTTAGCGTTCTATGCAATTTACCCTCACAATCGGTGTAAAGATCGTGGGAACGAGGTAGGTAGATGAAATTTGGCACATATATTATTGATAGTCTTTTTATACCGAAAACCTGTTCTTTTTTATTTTATTTCATTTATCTAATATAACAGTACGATTTATTGAATGGAGTAGCTGCAGGCGATATAGAATTCCTCACGGAATAACAAGAGGTATTTAGGTACGCGATTAAGACATCGCAGACACAAGCGCTGGTGGAAAGCTAGCAAATATATATACTTTTCATAAGGTTCGTACTGGCGCTTCCTTGAAGTACCTACAGAGTAGAATAGTACCACCTCCTGTACCAGATGCCACAAGTGACGAGTAAGGTACAGAACTATCAGATGGGGTATATCCATCAGAAACAGTGTAGCTTGAGTGCTCAGGGCGAGAATGGGCAGCAGCATCCCCGTCGCGACAGCTGCGCTCTGCGATTGCCAACATGCTTGCCCAGCGTGATAATTATGGACATAACTCCTCCTTCCTTGGACAGGCCTATATCCAGCAGTGGACTTCCGACGGCTGACGATGATGATAATAAGAATATTATGTATCACAGTAAATAGATTCTTACAATTTTTATATCAAATTTTTATTTATCATACGAAAAAACACGTTTGATGTTTAAGCATTTTCTACTAATATTGTAAATGTACTTTTACTTATAAATCAGCAGCGCTCTGCATAAATTTATTTCCACGTAAACTCAATATGTTTGCGCATATTGAGTTTTCAAATGAACTTCCAGATATTTCCTGCATTCCGCCTACCAGTGAACATTTTAATTAATTCCTCAGATGTTTTTCTGAACTCAAACCAAAAGAACGTAGCTCCATTAAAATTTTAACGCAAATGATATATTCGGTATCCGAACGAATAATTAAATAATATCGAATATTGGAGCGGCTAAAATCCCGCTATTAGTCGAGTACGTGATCAATTTTGTAATGAAATATTTTACAGTGTATCTACTTAGAGTGATTAATTATGTTATTTGATAGTCTGTATTGTTTCAACACTGGTTCAAACATCATTTTGGGTCTGTCACTTCCAATTAATTAATAACAACACTTTCAACTGCTGCTTTCTAATTAAAAGGACAATAGGGGTTTAATAACGATGAAATATACTGCGAATTAAACTGCAAATAGAACATAATTGAAATTCACTTAACATCTCATATATTGACGGGCCCAATGGCGCTGATGGTAGTGATCTCATTTAGTGCGCCAGAGGTCGTGGATTCGATTCCCACCCAGCGCAAATATTTTATATTATGATACTTGTGTTTGTTCTGTGACTGGGTGTTAAATATATGAATTAAGTAGTCATTTGTGATTCCTTTATTGTCTGGCATCCGTAACATAAGTGCTTTAAGCGACTTACCACGGAGTCAGGTCAATTTATGAGATGTTGTGGGAATTATTATTATATTATAGTTATTACTTATTGGTATTATTATTATTATTACTTATTGACTTGACTCTGAGATAAGATGCTAAAACCACTTGTGTTATATTACATATTTTTATCTACGTCATCAGGGCCTTGACGAGCCTGAAGACGAAATAAAAATAAATATCACATAAAAGAGATTATTAAAAGGATTATTTTATCTTTTCCTTCATAAAACGTAAAAGCAATTGAATAATTTACTCGAAAACTGTCGTCCACCTGCATCATAACTTAAGTTTGATTCTTTGTGAATTAATTCTAATGCTGGCGCAGATTTTCCTATACTTAAATCTATATCCAATTCAAGATAAAAGCTATTTCTTTACTCATTTAATAAATCATTCAGGTGACATTGCATAGTAAAATTAAATATGAAGAATAGTAAAATAATATATTAAACTGTAAATGAATATGACCGAAAATATAAAAAAGGGACAGGTCAAAAGTACACAGAACAAATAAGCATCTACGATACTAATGTGAGTAAAGAAAGTGAGACTACTATGCCAAGATCGTAGCAACTGCAAATCCGTAGTATTAGCCAACCTCGATGGGATCCAGGGCTGCTGTATGTATGTATATCAATCATTTGGATATATTACCTAACAATATTCCAGTAAGACGTTTTTAAATAGGTACTATTCAGAAATGATTGTAGGAAAGATAAACAAATATCTGTATATTACAGACTTTTACTCATTTATAATATTACTAGCGACTCCCTCCGGTTTTGCATGGGTGCAATGAGGATAAAAAATGCTTTTATATTTTGGGCTATCCCTGAGTGATGGACATACACCACCACGGACTTGGTGCACAGAACTGTAGTACAATATTTTGATCTATTTCGTCATGTTTTGAAGCTATTGAATATAATCGAGAAAAATGTTTGTTAATTTTACAACATCACGTTAGGAACTTCTAAAATTATCAGTATTTCTCTACTATATTATGCATGTATTATTCATTTAAAAATTCCTTTTCCTAATCAAAAAATCCTAAATTATAAATTATGTTACTTTCGGTTCATATAACTTTATATTCTAGTTTGAGATTTTAAATATAATAGTTATACACGTACAAAAATACAGATCCATTTATATATTTCAATTTTAGGCGGTTGGTAGGTAGGGATACTACTTGTTTTCGGATTGACTATTAAAAAAAAGAATTTCTAAGATGTTTTCAGTAATTTTTGTGCCTTATCATTTCAAATAAAATACAAGTCTTATCTCTAGTCTTAAATCTAATATTAGTATAGAGCTGTTGGTAAAATGTTAATTTTAATTCAAGAAGTCCTTAAAGTCAAGCACTTTGTCTAGTTGAATAAAGGTCAGGTTCACTTTTATCGCAACCTTTAAAGCCCTTCCGGCGGGCCCTTATCACAAAGGTTGCCCATCAGATGTTTTATAGGACCCGTTCTATGCTCACTTGTTGGCCTGATTTATCTTTGTAGCTTATTTATCGTACTTTTGTTGCTCTACTTTCTAACATAGTGAGGAGTTTTATACTGTAGTGTTATAGTGTTAAAATAATAGCCATACTATCCTCATCATCATACTAGCCATTGAAAGTCCACTGCTGGACACAGGCCTCCCCAAAAAGGGGGAATTGTGCCCATAATGGCCGCGCTGGGCAAGTTTTAGCGACGGAGATGCTGCTTCCCATCCCTGCTCTGTGCATTTGAGTTGCGTTTTATATGCGGATGCGTCATCCGCCGCGCATGCGCAATACCACCATCTGTCGGTTCTGGTACCTTAGTCGCCTATTACGACACCTAGTACAGGGGAGGTACTAGGTGCCAGTACCTCGCAGCGGCCTTACTATTATTATCTACTAGCTGTGCCCGCGACTTCGTCCGCGTGGAATAGTTTTTTGGGTACCATACCTATTTACTTCAAATTAATGGCCTGAAAAATAAGTTTTAAGTTTCTAGCTCTAAAAATAGCGATACATGCAAACAACTTTTCATCCCCCCTTGCAACCCCTTACAACCCTTATTTCGAGTTCAAAAATAGCCTATGTCCTTTCTTAAGGTCTAAAGATTGTCTATGCCAGATTTCATCAAAATCGGTTGAGAGGTTTAACCGGGTAAGCGTAACAGACAGACAGACAGACAGACAGACAGACAGAGTTACTTTCGCATTTATAATATTAGTAGGGATAAATGGAAAAGTATGTCGGTCCGTTTGTTTGTTTGTTACGTTATCATGTCCTACCCACAAAATAATTTGGTTGGGATTTCGCATCTAGGGTTAGCTTTAAACACATAAAAAAGTTTAATCTCTCGTGAAAATGAGGTACTCATACAAAGGTCTTCTGCATTAATACCTCACTCTCACCTATTTCTACCTCCAATAGCATTTATTGCATTGCTCTGTTCCGGTTTAAAGGGTAAGAGAGGCAGTGAAGTTACTGGGTAATGTGACAAAATATCTTCAAGTCATAATATTAGCAATACGGTAGTAATATCCTTGTGACATTACGGTGACATTCACTATAACGCGGACTGTAAGATTGATTTGTAACCTAGTCATACAAAAAAAATCTTATTAAAACACTAAATGTGCGAAACCTTTTCTATCTTGTAGAATACTTTGATGAAGTTCATACCTATTCTACATAGAAGTTTATACCTTGTTATTATTGAGACACAATAACAAGTTTAACTAACATTTTCGATCTTGACATATTTTCATATTTAATAAGCTGTGAGGTATCTGCAGAGTAGAATAGTACCTCCGTTTTTATCAGGTATCGTAAGAAGCGACTAAGGTACTATAACCGGCAGCTGGTGGTATATCCACCAAAAAAAGAGTAGCTTAAATGCACAGGGCGGGCATACCCAGCCGAATCCTCGTCACGAAAGCTGCGCGCTGAGGTTACCAACATGCTTACCCAGCTCGTCAATTATGGCCGAAATTTCTCCTTTTAGGGTAGGTCTATGTCCAACAGTGATCTTCCAATTGCTGATTGTATAATGATGTTGTCTTATGAATCAAATGAATTGATACTTTCACACAATATCTTATAAATAAGCTGCAAATAAAAGTTTTTCTAATATAGCTATTGTTTCCATCAGTCCACATAGACCCCTAAAGGATTTTCTGTATAGAATCTTGCGTAAGAAGGTAAAAATACTTATTTGAGGAAAACTTTACGCAAAATCCTGTGGAAACAATAATATTGGAACATCTCTTATTTACAGTTTATATTCATTTCTGAAGGACCAATGTCAATATAAGTGATATAATATTTTTAATTTAATAAGGTATTACTTCACATTACGTAGTAGTTTTACTGCCTGTTTCATCTTTTTACCCGGAACAAATCAATGAGAACACTAATTTTCAGTTTGGTGGTAGCAATAGTTAAAAATGAGGTGCCAATGCAGATAATCTTTTTATAAGATCTGCTTGTAGTAAAAATAGTCAAATTACATCATCATCATAGCAGCGGTAAAATAAAAAAAAAATAGTAGTAAAATAATTTTAAAAAATAAGAACTTTTTGGGTAATATTTTTTTAAACTGATCAGCGAAACAAATTAAATTTAGATATTATTACTTCAAATAGTTTGTATTATGTAGTAGCATGTAGATGCATATATGATAAGTGTATCGGAAAACTTAGATAAAGGATCGACACTTTTATAAAGAGGGAAAGTTAGAGGAAAAGTCTGAAAAAGTCTGTAATAGTAGAAACTGTTTATAAGTGTGTTAAGACGTGGGTTTGGTATGTATGCTAAAGATGGTGTATGTTCACTGTGGTTTCACATGAACAATGAAAAATGCCCCGCCCACTGCCACTTTGACTTGCTAATTCAACGGAATATATTGGTAACTTCGTTTCTTTACGGATCTCTCCTCTCCTGATCCAATTGCGCAAAGAAACTCCCAGCTTTGCCCTGTCCATAGTCCGTTGGGCTATTTTGAATTGTTTATTACGGCCTATAATTTTATATTGAAAAAGCAAAAGCTAACAAAAATCATCATCAACATGGCAGCCGCAAAATGTCCACTGCTGGACATAGGCCTCCCCAAGAAAGGGGGAATTTGCCTATAAGTGCCTCGCTCGGCAAGCGTCATGGCAATCGCAAAACTTAACTTCGCGACGGGGATGTTGCTGCCAATTCCTGCCCTGTTGCATTTGAGCTACACTATTTCAGGTAGCCATCTGTCGGTTCCGACGCTTTAGTTGGCTTTCACGACTCCTGGTACATTGAGTGGTACTATTCGACTCTGCCACTAATACTATTATGAAAAAACACATCAAATATGCAAAACTCATACGAAAAGTCACCCGAATCACTAATGAGACAGTACTCAAATAAATTTCCTTATTTCGCGTGAATTATTGATTCGGTCTGGGTTAGAAGAGCGACATGATAAACCGATTAGTGGCCAGCAGGTGATTTACTGAAGCGGCGGCATTATACATTTATGAGCCGTAGGTCCGATTGCAAATTTCGTCAGGTGCCGGGAGATTGATTATTTTTACGATTGACCTGGTATTTCCAGCGAATTCGTTGGCGCTTGAGCTTAGGCCTGATTTTTTTGCCTTGTAAATTGGCGTGGCTGGAACATTGTACAATAATATTAGACTACTCCAATGATGTATTGTATTTTTTTACTAATATGAAACGCAGGTTTCAGGTAAGTATCAAGGCTATAAGAATTTTGATAATAAATGATAGTTTGTATAAAAAAAGAATGAAAACTCGAGGTAGAGCTGAATAGCAACGAATCCTTTACCAGGTGCTGTAAAACGAACAACTCCAAAGGTACCGGATTCGACTAATGGCGGTATATTCAACCTAAAACATCCTAGATCAAAGAAAGAGCTCAGCCCAGCGCTGTGCCAATTATGTGCAAAACTTCTCTTTTCTAGATTATTCTTATTTATTATAAGTTATGGTTTTGAGTAGTCGTAATATGAAATCGTACGATTGATGATTTCTTGAATGAAGTTATAAACAAATGATCCTCTAGTAGATAAAGCGTGAAGAGGTAATAATATCCATTTGAATTAGATTGGTTTATTTCCTAAAAATAAGCTATTAATCCGAAAGTGCGTTTAAAAATCAGTCATTATCGCCTATCACAGTTTGAATGGGAATAGTACGTTGTTTAAAATAAATGTTATTTTTTATCCTTTTCCATACATTTAACTATATGTGTGTTAAATTTAAAAACGATTGGTTAACTAAACAACGCCTGAAGAGGTAACAAACAAACAAACTTAATTTTGCAATTATAAAATTAGTTGGGTCATGTATTATTTTGATGTATAATTGTAAAGTTCATCTAATCGAATATTTATATTTTTATATATTATGAAATCACCGAACAAGCGTATAAACCGCTTGATGGTAAACCTGACCGCAGTCTATAGACGCTCGTGTCATTCCAAAGATATCACTAGTGTGTCGCCGACCCTGTTAACTGAAAATACTACCCAGTAATTTCACTGCCTCTCTCACCCTTTAAACCAGAACAAAACAATGCGAAAATTGCTGTTTGGCGGTAGAAATAAGTGAGAGAGAGGTACCAATGCAGACGATCTTTGCAAGAGGTCTACCTCATGTAGACCTCTTATAGCAACACACTTTTGCATTTATAATCAACATCTTATACAAGGGTCGTTTGCATTGGTAACTCACTCTCGCCTATTTCTACCGCCAATTATCTGTGTTCGCATTTTAAGGATGAGAGAAACAGTGAAATTACTGAATAATGTGACCAATCATCTTTAAGTCCTTGTGACATAAAGAGCGTCCATACTTCGGTGACGTTCGCTATCATGCGGACAGTATGCTGTATGTCGACCTAGTTTAGGGTCGGCAACGTGTGAATGATGCTTCGGTGTTGTAAACGTCCATATCCTGCAGTAACCGCCTAAAAACTCAACTAAAAAAAAATAGACTACATGGCATTTCAGTCTTTACAATCAAGAGTATTACTACACATAATGCTTTGAATTTTCTTCATAGAAATAAAAAATGTTGTGTTGTTAAACTCACCAAGTTCTCTAGTGACTATGTGTATACGTATGTGCATTCTACTCCTCGTCCATACTTTTCATTCGGTACACCAACAAAAATCGATATAGCAAATGTAGGTCTGTCTGTTTGTCAATTAAAGGGGCGAGTCGGCAGCTCCAATATTTGCATTGCGGGCATATTGACTCCCCCTCCCGACACTAATGGTTGGCATCCGTGGGCTGTTCAAATGATGACCGATTACCCGGTAGGAAAATCTTGGATGGAAACCCATGGGATTATTAAATTCCACTGGAACATCTGCACTATAAAGGGATCGGTATGCTCTATTGGGCGCTGTTTTAGGAAATATTTGGTGATTAAAGGTAAACCAAATTCTTAAAGCTATAAAGCCAGTTGTGAAGGAAAATGTTTGGGTAATCGAAAATTATTAAATATGCTTCGCAGAAAATTGTATTACTAAAGTTCTATTTTGGCGAAAGATCAATCAAAAGATTACAATTTTTTATTCAAGAATATCCAAATTACTCAAAACTTATGGTTTTCTATATCTTTCTTATGTTTAAAGCACTTATGTTACATGTTTGCTTTCGATCAGTTGTCGAAAAATGTCCACTTACATTTTGTAAATGGACGTCTTTTGACAAATGAAAGATTCGACGACTCTCAATCAAAATAACACCATTTAGCTAATTACCAATCAGGAGAAACCTCAACGATTGCATAAAACAACTAAAACTAGGCCTCATAATGGCCACAATTGATCGAATCAAGCCTCAGCCGATCTCTATCAACTTCGGCACATTTTCGACGCAAACTGCTCAGTTAAGCTTTAATTTTGTACTCATAAAGTACAAATTGCTTTATCTCTGCCACGGCGGCAATAATCAGTTTACTAACCGTATTGAATTTGCGGCGCAACAGCCCAGCGAAAATGTGGGGTTACATGGAGATAGATTAATTTGAGTGGACACATAGTTAAGATAATTGTTTGAAGTTTAATAGCACTAAAACTGTGTCCTGAGGCTGATGAAAATTGGCTTTAGGATAATCAGTGTCCGTTAATGGAACTTTGGAACTTTGTCTCATTATGGCAAGCAAGACCATCAAAGCTATAACGTATGCATGTGTTAGTGACATTACAGGAAGAAAATTTGGATAGTAAAATTTTACGACCCGTATAGCGCTGTGGTCGAATGCTTGATTGGGGGGTTTGGATAGTATAACAAATACAATTGGCGTTATCGTACATAGGTAGATATCTTTTACGTTCTCTACCTTTAGATAGACATGTAAAGGAATCAAATTTTTAGACAATTTAAAGTGTACCTTGGTGATAAACTTTATAAAACACAAATGTTGAAAGCGACTTTTCTTGTAGGAGTTTATTGTGTGAATCAAAATTCGATGTTAATCTGTAAATAATAAAATAATAAATTCACATTCGCATTCGGTTAAAGCACTTGTGTTTGTGTGTAGTATTAAAATATTTTTATCAATTAATAATAATAATTAAAACGTAATCTTTACCTTTTTAGGACCGATCAATTACTAATGTTGTGTATTTTAGTATATATTTTTTATGTTTTAGTACACTGCCTTTGCAGTAACTAAAATTATGCTAGAACCATATCACGCAAACAATAATAAGGAAACATTGCGAGTGCTCGACTTAACCGAAAACTTAAATAATTAAAAATTTTAAGAAGGTTATGAGTTTTCTTCTTAAAACGGGTATCCGTTATACGACAGTTGATAATTGCCAAGGGCCTGATGGTACAGGTGATAGCGATATTATGCACCAGGGGTCGTGGGTTCGATTCGCACCTAGGACAAATATTTATAAGATGATATTTATATTTTTTCTGTGTCTGGGCGATCAATGTATGTAAGTATTATATTTGTGATTTCGCTATTGGTAGATGTCCATAACACAATTGCTTTAATCGACTTACCACGGAGTCAGGTAAACGTATGAGAAATTGTGGGAATACTATTATTATAAAATAATATCACAATAAATCGTAATCGGTTTTATTTTTATTTTATTGATAAATAATACAAATTACAATCACAAAAACATTAAACAGACATCAGAATTACATTAGATCTTACCTTTATTTCACACGGCAAAATTGTAAAGTTCAATAAACCCTGTGTATGTCATTGACAAAAACTATGTTTTAAACACGTTTTTTCGAAAAAGATCCAAAGAAATAGCAGTCTGCTTGCGTTCACTTCATTACAAACTTAATTTCCTAAGAGTTCATTTAGAAAACAAATCTCCGTCATATTTTCTTATGCCGCTAAAGGGGCAGCAAAAAATACTCAATCAACCTTTTTGTTTTAAAAGACCGTAACCTAATCTCTTGATGACTGCCGGGCCGGATTATAAGGGCAAACGAGATCCAAGAGAATACCTACCACAAGTCTCTTCTAGTTAGGTCCTTATTCCTTTGTCACGCCCAATTTCCCTGCAAACTGGAGCTGGCTACCGTCTGGTTGTATGTAACATGACCAATTTGTGTAGACCCGCAGTCTGCGTGCATGTTATCCCTTTGCACATGACATGTTGGGGATGAGCAGAGGAGAAGGGTGGCTCGAAATGTACTGGTTTAGTATCACGAATGTAGGTACAATGTATGATGTTACCGGACCGAAAACCACAGCCCTGACAAAACAGGCGACATTTGTCAGCTCAAGAGCAAAGTTTTCATTAACGTAAAATGAAATTAGAAATCAGTCCATATTTTGGAGATTAATTGAATTTCAGTTTTCATATCCAACTTGAATTTACCTTTTTCTCAAACTTCTTCAGAATATTTATAACGTCGCCCCATTTCTAAGTTTACAACCAAAATTTTTAATTGCTCGGTGCAGCTAAAGTTTCTGATTCAGAAGAGAGATAAAACAGATTTTTTTTTTATCCAGATGAGGTTAAATTTGTTCCACTGGCAACTTGAGCCTGAATTAACTGGAGCGCACGAATTTAATGGCGTTTTTGTCATTTTCTTTTTGATGATTCGATTTAAAAAAGCTATATTTAGCATTTACCAAATTATTCGGGAAAATTTTACTTTTTATTATTTTCTCATACAGAAATCGACTATTTGTATTGACTTGAGTATTATGTATGCCCTGAGGTACCGGCAGAGTATAATAAGTTCCTCCCCCGTATCGATTGGATACCTAAGGTACAGGAACCGTCTGCTGGCGGTATAGGACTCGAATATAATGGGTGGGGATGAAGAGCAGTATTCCCGTCGCGGAGAAAAACCCACGATGCCTACCCTGTGAGGCAATAATGGGCAAAGTTTTCCCTTATTAGCAAGGCCTTTTTTCAGCAATGGACGGTCCTCGGCACCCATGATAATGATAATATATTATATATATTTGCCCAAAGAACTGGCACTCCAGATGTATATTTCTGTTTGTTCCATGTCTGGGTGATAAAAATGTATTTAAATATTCTATGTTTGAGTCTTCTATTGTCTGCTATCCGTGACACAATGGCTTCAACTGACTTATTTCGGATTCAGGTCATTGTATGAGGTGATGAGTAGATTAGTTTATTGTTAACATAACTGTACACAAAAATAATTATTTAAGCTTATCTTACTGACGCGAAGTGTGACAGTAGCCAATGGACATCTTACCGCTAATATGAAGACAAAAGACTATTTTCCTATCTTACAGAACCACACCTGATTGCTTGCTAAGATTACATGAAGTAAACCTATTTCTTTAAACTCGCCTGATTTCTATAGTCTAGTTACAGACTAGCTACATCTAATGACGGACTTAGACGGCTGTATACTATAACAAATTGAATGTTTTCTATTAGTACACGAGATTGTGCCGTGAGTTACCGGCAGAGTGGAATAACACCTCCCTCTGTACCAGGTGTCGTAAGAGGCGACTAAGGTACCAGAGCTGACAGATGACGGTATATCCATCCGAGACAATATAGCTTAAATACATTGCAGTAGTGATGTAAAGCAGTATCCCTGTCGCAAAAGCAGCGCGGCAATTATGGGCGAAATTCCCTCTTTCTTGGGGAAGCCTATGTCCAACAGTGGACTACGAATGGCTCTAATGATGACGATGATGATGACACGAGATTGTTACTCATATGTCTAATTTAACTCTATATTTAGAGGAATGATCGTTGGAATAGCAGTATACTGTATCGTAAATGTTAAAAGTTAAAAAGATATTTTTTACAGAGATTTGCAGTAAAATTATAAAGAACTAGAAAAATTCAAGGTGACCTAGGGCCCCATAGATCAGCATTTAAACCTATATTTTGTGTATGTACTGTTATTAGGACTGTAGTGTTTATCAGTTGAATAAAAAAAATCACCATTTATAATAAAATTATATTATAGTCTTTAATAATTATAGTCCCGATTTGAACGTAAAGCTTGTAAAAAGGTAATCAGTTTTAAGATACACGGCTAAAATAAAGTTTACATAACTTATAACATTCCCTCCCAAAACTTTAAATTAATAAAGTTTTCAGTTTAGTCAAAAACCACAAAGTTTTCTGTTAATTTTGTTAACGTTATATAGTTCACGGAATAGTTCGCTATATTCTTAGTTACCACATGTAAGACCAACCAAAAAACTAATTAAAGTTCTATAAGAAGTTGTTCATTAAAGTGTAAAGATGACTTACACACTGCTTTTTTTTAATATAAAGTCAGCAAACAATCATACGATCCACTTGATGGTAAACATGACCGCAGCCTATGCTCGTGTCAAAGATATCACTAGCGTGTCACCAACTCTATGTGCTTAACATTTGCCCAGTCATTTCAGTCTTTCTCATCGTTAGACACATCAATGAGAACTATACTTATCGTGATAGCTGCCATAATTTTACTTTTTTCTTTGAATTGTTAAGTGTTCATAAAATCCATTTTCTTCATTGCATCGGCTTGTTGAATCATGTCAATCAAATAAAGATGTACAAAACAATAAGTTGTCCTAAAGGGACTTGGTAGTTCAATGACCTGAGTATTGGATATGTTATTTATAGGGTGAGTTTTGGTCTCACCCACGCTTTATCATCATCAAAGCAGCTGTAAAGTTCACTTGTCATCGTAGGCCTCCCCAAGAAAAATACAAACGCAGATCATAGATTCACGACGGGAATATTAATATCACCCTGTTGCATTACAGTTATAGTGTTTTGGGTAAATATTTTACTTAAGGTAGACCTAACACAAAGTTCACCTGTATTGTTAACTCACTCTTACATATTTCTACCGCCAAACAGCAGTGTTCGCACTGTGTTCTGGTTTTAAGGGCGAGAAAGGCTGTGAAATGTGGGTATTGTAACATTATATCTTCAAGTCAGTAGTTTGGGAACGCATTAATGATATCCTTGCGATAATACGGGCGTATATAGTCTTCGGTGCCGCTTACTATACTATCATACCATAAAATTGTTTGTGATATTAATCAAATAAAAAGAAATATACCTCTATCTACCGGTTCCGGTATCTCAATCACCTCTACCACGGCTAATTTGAATTTGCACAGTATTGTGAATGCAAGAATTAAAATAACAATACTTGGTAAAAGTTAATTCTAGACGGTGCTTATTCCAACTTTCTTTTATGGTAGATAACTACTACGCGAGATGGGATTATAACCGAGTTAGAATTAGACAAGTACCACGGCTAGCCTAAAAAATAATCATAACCGATCCCGAGGCAGCGCGGACACATTTCACGGGTGAATGTCGGTTTCCCATTACAGTAATCTGTCCAGAGAGAAATTTGCCAGGCGACATTATTACGTTGGGGCCGGGTTTTGGGTTATGATATAACTGGACGCATGATTACTGTTCAGTTTTATGTTTGTCTAACGGCTTATTCATTCATAGAATTCGTCGGCTATGAAAGCATGCCCCGTGTTGGGACTCGCAGTTTATTTGAAATATACGTGATATTGTTGCTTTTGTGTGTGTCCAATTGGCACGAAAAACAGAAAGGAAAATTGAGACAAGGAAAATAGTTTGTATTCAACTGAACTATATCGGGAATCGTTAATGATGGAGTATTTTTTAATAGGCTTAAAGTAGGCAGTAGTAGTTAGTCGATGACCTGCGTTTAGGTCATTAGGGTCATTGGTAATTTGAGTTATATAATTGTTTATTTGTAGAGAGAAAATAAAAAGTACCTGTGATAAGTAGACCTAGAGGTAGATCTCATACAAAGGTCATCTGCATTAGTATTACACTCTCACCTATTTCTACCAAAATAGTAGTGAAATATTAGTGCTTGCATTGCTGTATTCTGGTTTGGAGGATGCGGGAGGCAGTGAAATTACTGGGTAATGTGACATAATATCTTCAAGTTGCAAGGTTGACAATGTGCTTGTGATATATAGAGTTTGCTGTATAGACTTTTACGAGTACGCTTCTTTCTTATATAATCAGTTCAACAAACAAGCGTGATGATCGCGTAATAATGAGCGTCACATTAACCCATAGACAATGGTATCATCACAAGGATATCATGCGTCTCTCACTGTTCAAGACTTCGCGGACGAAGTCGTGGATGGAAAGCCAGTATTAATTATTTGTTTCAGAAAATTACCGTTTTTAATATCCTTTAGCCTTAAAGTCTCTTAAGCACTCATTATGTTGTAGAATTAATAAAAAGGTCTTATTTACCCAATACAAACAGATCTTTTAACTTTATTTATCTATAGACAAATCTTTCAGACAGAAATATAGGTAGAACTTTTGTATCAAAAGAAGTTTTTTTGATTACTCGAACGGGCACTTTGTTTAGTATTTTTTTAAACAGATTTGAATTCAAAAGCGAGTACAGTCCTCGGAAATTAACATCCTCAAATAGCTTGGAAAATGATTTAACGCCTCGCGTTTCTCGGAATTTCCGCAACTACTTTGTGAAATGAATCCCGCGTTCCCAGACTAACGATCCCACTGGTGGTCCTTAAGTAGTTGGTGTTGTTTGGAACGCTCTGAGCGGCATCAGTCACGGCTTAGCAAACTATTATAACCGAGTTGCGAGTTATGCTTTTAAATGTGCCTTAAGGTATGGGCTATTGCGGATTTAATTACGTACATATTCAATTACTAGCGACTCGACCCAACTTCGTCCAGGTACATAGTAACCGAAATACATTATTTTATATTCTTAATGATCCTAGTGATCGGCCTGATGGAGAAAATGCTCCATAAGTCATAGGTTCGATCACACCCTGGACAAATATTTATATGATAAATATTTGAATTTATTATGTGTCTGAATGTTAAATATTTACTTAAGCATTGTATTAGTTAAGCCTCCGTTGTCCGTAACACAAATTCTTTAAATGACCTAACTCCTCCTCAGGTCAATGTGTGATATGTGGTGTGAACTTATTTGTACTTATTTTGCTACACCGTAGTAAACAGAGTAAAAAATCACACAAAAAATAAAACCGCCAAGAATCTTTTTAATCCCGTACAAACATGGTTTAGAAAACTACAATCAAAACAAATCCAATTTGGTACTGTTTTTCCGGAATAGTGAGCGTACAAATGAAAATGTATAATTCAAATGTTAAAATGATACATTTTATTTATAAATAATCGGTAAGGAGGTATTCAAATAATAAAATAATAAATAAAATGTGGCAATGCGCATGGTAAACTTCTGGCGTTGCAGTCGTCTACTGGTTATACGGTAACTAGTATATACAACGACGTAGACGAACAAACATATAAAACGCATGATGGTAAGCGAGACTATAGCCTATAGACGCTCATATCATCACAAAGATATCAATAGCGCGTTGCCAACCTAGTAACATGAAGATATTACATCACATTCTCCAGTAATTCAACGATTTTTTTTACCCTTCAATCCGAAACACAGAAATGCAAACATTGCCATTTTTCGGTCGAAATAGGTGATAGTACCAGGTGTAGATCAACCCATAGCAGTATAACTGAAATGCACCAGTCGAGGATGGGCAGCAGCATCCCCTTTGCAAAAGCTGCACTCTGCAAATGCCAACATGATTTCCTAGCGCGGCAATTAAGGGCAAAGTTGATACTTTCTTGGGGATAATGTTCAGCAGTAGACTTCAATCGCTGTAGTGATGATGATGATGAGAGTGAAGTAACTATGCTAGAACATTAGCATTAGGTCTATCTCGGCAAGAAATTAGTTTATTCCTCTCTTTTTTCTTTCCCATTATATGTTTGAAAAACATACAACAAAAATAAGGGCATCCCGTGAAAATAAAAGGGATTCCAAACAGAGCCAGAAACAGGGCCACTAAGAACAAATCTAAAATTCTTGACCCAAATTAAAAAAAGAACTCTGTGAACTATCCCCGCAATGCAACGTCCACCTTTGGTAACTGCAAATGAAGTTTGCGGAATTCCATGCAAGTGCCCGCGGGTGGAGCTCGTACGAGACTCATCCCGTCTAATGTTACACGTTGTGACAATTCACTAGGACAGTGGTATCGATTGAGTTTTATCTTTTTTGGGTAATTTTTACATACATTAATATTTCATTTGACATTACATACATTTACATACATATGCATACACTATGTATTTGTTGTATTATCTTAGAAAGCATCGTGACGACCAAGAGAAGATTAATTATAGCTTATAAGTTGTTCTCAAGCCTTGTGACGCCGGTATAGTAAAATAATAACTCCTCCTTTACCAGGTTTCGTAGGAGACGACTGAGGTACTGAAACCGACAGATCGCGGTATATCCACCCGAAACAGTGTAGTTCAAACTTACAAGGCAGGGACTAACGGCAGCGTCGCGAATCTACAGTAATTATGAGCAAAATTCCCCTTTTCTTGGGAAGGCCTATGACAAACTGTGGATGTTTTACGGCTATTGTGATGATATTGTCCTGACAATTCTGATTTTGGCTACAATAACTAAAAAGGTTAGGGCGAACCAAGAATCAAAAGCTTTTCAAATAACTGTGCATTAAGATTGCCTTTTAACTAAAAAAAATACTATTACCATGAAAACAGCTTGACTATTGGACCAGACCCTGTCGGCATTCCCTTTTGCAGAATCTGGACCTCTGTAAGTTTTGGTATTAATGATTTTCTCGATCACTTGTTTACATTATATAATTCCCTTCATTTAAGTTACGGTCGGTATTTAACTTGGATCCAAATTTACCTTAGTTACATCTCCTACCGTAGACAACAAAATGGTTGCTACTTTGAGGGATTTATATAAGTAACTAAGTCCTTACTAAGTTGATTTTATAAGATAACACAATAGATTAGACGAAAGATTGTTTATCCGTCATAGCTTTAGGATAAATTTAAGACATTTGCATAAAGGTGTCAAGTCGGTATTAATTTGTTTTTATTGCCCTTAAATTATACATTCATATCATACACTTTTGTGCCGTGTGGTATATTAAAAATGAATACCTATTTATATAATTAAAAAATAATATAAATAGAAAAGCTCTCGATGACGGCTTGACAAATTTAGTCAATTTTGTTTTATTATTTTCTTTAAAACACAAACAGTTTTAAATGAGAGAAAAGTAGAGATAGTATAATTCAAAATTAATTGATTATTCTATGCGTGGCGGTTCTTAGTTTTTCTATTTTCATTTCTGTTAAGCATAACTACTTTTTATGTTGATTAGGTAAGCTTTGGCCAGAAGACTGAAAATAGACAAGAAGTATTTGAAGAACCCCTTGAGGTGTCGGCAGAGGAGAATAGTACTTGTCTTTGTACCGATATATAACATATCTACCTGAAAAAGCACAGCTTGAGTACTACATGGCGGGGATGGGCGTCAGCATCATCGTCACGAAGATGCTGACGCCCATCCCGTTGCGATTTCCACCTCGCCTGCCCAGCGTACCAATCATGGGTAGGCCAACGTCCAACAGTGGACTTTAGATCGAAATTTGAATAACGAGAGTGAAAAACAACTGCGTCCCATCGGGGTAGGCATGGACTATGAATCTTTACTTGCCACGATCTTGGTATACCTCTTTCGTTTCTCATACTTGCATAAGTCATTTCATACACGCTAGTTTATTCTTAGTACTTCTGACCTGGCACTTCTTTAATACCTCTTCTACCTAGTTAAGATATGTTCACTTAGGTCGTCCTATACCAACTTTTCTATTCACTTTCACTCTATATATATATATTTGCGTAGTCATTCTACTTTCAATTTATCATTGAGTATGGCTTATGGTCCCCTGGTCAAGTTCGAGTAGCTAATAATAATAAATTCCCACAACATCTCATTTATTGACCTGACTCCAAGGTAACTCACTTAAAGCATTTGTGTAACGGAGACTACAGAGGAATCACAAATACACTACTTAAATACATATATTTAATACCCAGGCACATAACAAACACAGATAGCATCATAAAAATTTTTGCTTATGGTGGGAATCGAACCCACGACCCTTGGCGCATAAGACAGGATCACTACCATCTGCACCATCGGGCCCGTCATTAATTAGTAATTTCATTTGCTACACATTGCTGGAAATTAAAACGGTACAAAAATGAGTTTGAAACTTAAGCTATTCAACGAATTTCATTCTGTATTGTATCTATCTAATCGGATAGCAACTTCGTAAATACAGTGGAAATTTAATATTCGAACATTCACAGAGCAAACAATGCCCGCACCATCAATATACAATCGAGAATACTGCACTCGTAGATAGGGGCAATTATCCCCTCTACATGGCACCAGTATGAATTCGAAAATAGTAATGCAAACAAATAGTGAAAGCACAACACAAGCGCGATGTCAGATTAAGGTCATTTAACCTTCGTATTAATTTCACGAAATAACAAAAGAATGTAGTAAAACTTTCTTTTTTTAATTTTAAGATGTTATCTTTCACGTTTCAATTACTTTGCGGTAATCGGCGTCCACCCGCAATATGGATAGACGATCTGACTAAAATCGCAGGATCGCGCTGAACCCAGGCCGCATACAACTGGCCCTATTGGAAATTACTTGAGGAGGCCTTTGTCCAACAGTGGAAGTCTTATGGCTGAGATCATGATGAATCAATTTCGAAAGTGACATAGTTACTATGACGCATGATGCAGACATTTCTCTATCATTTATTTTACAAATTTATATATTACAATTTTAGATATATCAAATCATGAATTTTTAACCATTAGTGGTCTTAATTTAGTCAAAGTTAAGGAACAAGCAGCAGCATTAATGCTGCCTATAGACGCTCGTGTTATAACAACGATGGCACAAGCTCGTTACCAACCTTGTGACTTGAAGATTATGTCATTTTACCCAGAAATTACTGCGCCTTTCAACCGGAACATAGCATTACGAACATTGCTGTTTGGCGGTAGAAATAGGTGAGAGTGAGGTACCCACACAGGCGACCTTTGTATAAGGTCTACCTCTAGAAAAATTCGCTGATTATTAATTATCTATTGCCCCATCTTATATTGTACTTAATTATTTATATATTAATATTGTTAATATGAAATTTTAATGAATGTGTTCAAACATTCTCAAACATGTGAAATTCGAACTCAGTTTACATTACTATCGACAATAGTATCTGAAGCAGCGTGCATTGCAGACGTATTTCGAACCAAATCCTCCTTGTTCGACAGTAGGCCGTAATAGAACGACGTTTAGGCAAACATTTGTGATCCAACACAAGGTCATTACACATGCAATCTCAATCAATGGAGCGGGTCTGAGCTTGTAATGAACTCGTAGAAGTAGCATTAGAACTACAAAGAGAAGTGTAAAACGAACTACACTGCACATTGTTTTAAATGCTGTTGTATATAGAGAAGAAAGTATAATGAAACCAAATTATGGCAACTATAGACGGATGGATAATCGCCATGATAATATAATTAAATCTAATTGAATAAGACCAACAACCAGTGCTATTTAAGCTAAGGTATAAGTCCAGTGAAAAATCTACGAACATGATAATGATGCATTCCTAATTCTATTGAATAAAAATTATTTTGAAATTGATAACCTAAATTCTTAAAAACATTCTTCATATTTAAAAATGTAACTATGCATCGTCATCGTCAAACCAGCTCCTCAAAAAGGAGGATTTGCCCCTACCTGAAACAGCGTAGTCTAAATGTATCAGGGCGGTAATAAGCAGCAGCCTTTCCATCGCGAAAGTACGCTCTGTGGTTGCCACGCCTGCTGAGCGCGGCTATTATGTGCAAAAAACCTCTTTTCTTGGAGAGGCCTATATCCAGCAGTGAACTTTGATGATTATGATGATGATGAAAACTTCATCGATCCATACCACGTCTATTTAATATATAAAAAAACGATTTAAAGTATTAATGTATGAGAGTTGTAAACAAAATTGTAATTTAAAAGTAACAACAACCTAAACTGTAATTGTGGGAAACAAGCTGAAATGGCATCCATCGTGTTGTTTGCCGTGCACTACAAGATCGGAACAATAATTGCGCCGGGATCGCTCCTAAGGCACTGTGTACATAAGCGGTTTGCTCAACAATGTTTACCCGCAACAATTTAGTTCGCTGAGAAATCTGCGATTCACAGACACGATACAATCGATTCACAGTGGTCTTTGTAGGCATTATTTATATGGATGAGAAGCTTGAAAAAAATAAGAAGTTCTCCATTCGACAGATTCTTTTTTTAATTATGTTACTCGATATCTCTAAGAATTGTGAATCGAACTAGTTTGAAAGGTTTTATGCAAAGAAAATACTCGATTATATTTAAGATGATATTAACTAGAAAAAAATAAAGTTGAGTCAGATGTCAGACAAGACTTGAACCTGTATATTTCCCTTTCCGGGAGACTGCACTACCATTAGGCTACAAACACCAATTTTTCCTAGTATTATTTTTGTGCATAGATATCAATGTCATTTCTTCAACGTTGTAGGTAATAACCTACAAACTCCTAAATATTCAAGTTTTACAAGTTGGTAGCAATCTATGAAGAAGAAATGGTTACTTAATTACTTTAAGAGCTTTTTTGTAAACCGATTTGAGAAATTGCAATTATTGAAATTATTTGAAGACCTGGTCTAATAAAATTATTGATAAATCTAATAAAAAGGAGTGCAAATAGACATACCTTCGCTTTTCTAACATGTGTATTTTCTAAGACACAAATACCCGGCAAAGGTTGTCACAAATATTGCCAATGCCAGTTAAGAAGCAATCAGTGAACTGATTGAAAGTGGGTCGAGCTTCCGAGTTGATCAGGACATTGCCAGTTAGATGCGGCGCCACGCAGAATTACTGTAGTGATGGTTTCGCGAACCGCAATAATCGTGATCGTTCTAGAAACGTAAGAGCATAGACAATAATAAAGTCAAAGTCCAATTTACTCTATTTAAGTAAACCCATTACAAGCACTTATAAATCATCAATACAATAGCAATAAAAAGTAATAATAATAATATAAATATCTTCAACAAGAAAAGTGATTATGTGCATAATTATAGGTAATATAGATGACCCTGATGACCTAAGTTATCATAGAGTCATCTTACACATAGATAAATTAACAAGTTTTAAAACTAAGATTACCACAGGTTCATTACGCGAGCCCCCAGAAAGCAAGAAAAAAAACAATCTTTCCCAAGCTGCTTTATCATGAACATAAACTTTAACACAATAGTAAGCGTTAAGAACCTACTTAAGATTGTATTGTAAAATTCACTGATTTACACCTGAATAAGTTATTTATTTAATGAAGCCGAGTTGCAGGCACTACTAGCTTTTATTCATACGGTTTATCCTAAAACGAGCGTCTATTGGCTGCGGTAACGCTTACTATTAAGCGGACTGTATGCATGCACGTTTTTCGACTTGGTCTCAAAAAAAAACATATGCACGTAACTCCCCGCAAAGATGCTGGTGTCCATACCCGCCCTGAAACTTTTAAGTTTAACAGATATATAAACCGCCATCTAGCAGTTCCATTAGCTCACTCGCCCTACATGAAGTAGACCTCTTACAAAGTTCGTCTGCGCTCTCACCTATTTCTACCACCAATGTTAGATAGCAATGTTTGCATTGCTGAGTTCTGGTTTAAAGAGTGAAAAGCTCGAGGGTTGGCGACATACTAGTGACATCTTTGTGATGACACGAGTCTGTGTAGACTGCGGTCATATTTACCATCAAACGAACCGTATGCTTGTTTGGTGACTTTATAATATATAAAAAACGATATCTGATAAAAAAAAATATATTGTCATTCTACTGTAATACGGCTTTAAATCTTTCTAACACTATAAAAGCAAGAGTATGTTATAATGTATGGATGTATGTTTGTTACTCTTTCACGTAAAGACTATTGAATGGATTTCAATAAAATTTTATGATAATATAGCATATATATCTAAATAAAACATATGTTAAAATTTATTAAAATTTATCCAAAATATAACAGTTAGTGTGGTTTGCGCCCATAACGCCTGCCAGGTATTTTTCCATATCATAACATTTTTCTACATCTACAAGTACATTATTCTTGATGTTGATGTTAAAAATAGGCATACAAAATTATGTGCAGTATATATATCAAAACCAAGCTTTTAAAATTTTCTATCTGACTATAAACTGTTAAAGGATCTTCAACGGGAATTTCACTAGCGCATAGCTGTACTTCAGTTATGTCCCAAAAAGAAACTTAGGCGACTATTATTATTTACTCTTTGAATCAAAAGTCCTTTTGAAAATTTTATTTGGTCTTTTTAAAACTCTGTAACTCCAACCTTAATAAGAAGTTGGAGAACACTTACCCATCTAATAAAACAAGACCCGATTCTCGAAAAGGAGCATTAAATAACACTAGGCTCTCATCGAAATTCCACCAAACAAATTGTTGGAAATTAATACTTTAATACTTATAATTGATACTCGTAACTCGGGGCCTCGTTTATTGCGATTCGCAGGTTCAGATGTCCGCAATCTCCTGGAAGTTTTCAGGACTTAATTAACGGTGGTGTAACCGCTCGGTACGTTCACAACCGTCGCTGTTCTAAGTTTGAGTTTACGAAAATGCTTTATTGGTGATCGGAGATAACGAACGTAAATTTGGTGCGAAATATTATAGAAAAGTTGGATCGAGTTTCCTTCACTAAGGCCTGGTTATTCAATGTTACTCTAATTTAAAATTAAGCTTCATTTAACAATCTCCCTGATGATAAAGGAAATCTTACATACAACATGTAAAACAGCTGACAATCGCTTTGCTCCCAGAAATTTCCCTTAAATGACCTCACATTTTTAAACAATGAATGTAGTTGCTTTGGCTGTATTAAATTTGGGTGGATTATATCTTTCAAAGATTCAAATCTAAGTTTAACTTGGTGTTTTTATAATTAAAATAAATATATTTTTTTTTTATAATAAATTCCCACATCTCGTACATTGACCTGACTCCGTGGTAAGTCGCTTAAAGCACTTGTGTTACGGACGCCAGACAACAGAGGAATCACAAATATACTACTTAAATACATATATTTTACACCCATACACAGAGCAAACACAAATATCATCATATAAATATTTTCTCTGGGTGGGAATCGAACCCACGACCCCTGGTGCACAAGACAGGATCACTACCATCTGCGCCATCGGGCCCGAACTACTGAATTGTCCATACTACTGAATTAATTAAGATTTTTTGGCAAAGCCGGTGTTACATTTTAGAATAAGATACCATGGTACATATGGTTAATTAAAATTAATTTCTTACTTTTCTTAAAATAAAACACTTTAAGTTATTTACTGCGCTCGCTGTGGACTCAAAAAGTAAAATAATACTAGCTTATATTCCAGACATAGAGGTGACTGAGGTAACGAAACTGGCTTACACCATATATACAGCAGGATAAATAAAAAAATCAAACCTTTTAGAGTGTCTTATTCCTAGCAGCTTGATAAGACGTGATGAATTATTCCCCATAATGAATACTCGTTCTACCTTTTCAAATAAAGAATATGTTAAAATTCATATCAACTCAACGTATAAACAAATACCGCAGAAGAGACAGCGCAAGCGGATATGAAGGCTCGTGCGGAATTGAAAATGCATTTAAGTTCATGCATCACGATCGCGCAGCGCCGGATTTAGCGTATCGCTTTCCAAAAGTGATATATACATATTTAATCGACGTATCACACAAATACATGACACGTGCAATTAAAATAAATCTTGTTATTATTGTACCAAGGAATTACTTATCCACTCAGTCGATAATTCCAGCGTCATATTTCCTGGGAAGCCCCTACGTTTTTATATTTTATGATAGGAGGTCAACAAAGAATTAATTGTAAACGTTCGGCAGCCTTCATGATACCACAGAGTTCATAACATCTCAAAAACTTTGCCAACCTTGAAACTCGAAGATATTTTGTCACATCACCCTGTAAATTTACTGCTCCTCTCAACCTTCAACCAGGAAGTCTACTTCATGCGTGTATGGAGACCCACTCAGGAGCAACGAGATGTATAAATGAGACGGATTACTCAAGGACAACTCACCCAAAGGTCTTTAATACTAAATGTATTTACCTATATCCATTAAATAAACTCACACATTGCCTTCATCTCATACATTACCCTGATTCCGAGATAACATGCATAGAGCACCTGTTAAACGTATATAAGACAACAGAGGAGTCATAAATATAACACTTATAATATAATGTAAAATATATTTACACTCATGCGCAGATTAAACGCAAATGTTCATTGTATATGTGTTTGTCCTGGGTGGGCATCATACCCATGACCTGTAGCGTATAAGATCACAGTACTGCATTAAGCCTATCAAATGATTTATCTAGCCTGATGTGAAAAGACTACGAAAATAAATGAAGACTACCAAAACAAAAGAAGATATTACTAAGTAATTTTACCCCGAATATAAGTTCACTAGTTTTGATTCGAAATGCACCGATCAATGAACCCGACATGCGTGTCAAGGCTGGAAGCTTTGCTATATGAAGGATTTGTCCCTTTCATCACATTGGGAATTAGAGTATCTTGGGTTACAATGCGAATCACTTGGGTTTTAGTTTGTTATACTTGGATATGTATGGATGGAGCAGTTGGTAAAAAAATTGTAAAATAGAATAAACAAGGAATTATGAAGTCACACAATAATTTTTTCTATTTGAAATTGCAGTAGAAATTGCTTCTTAAAAGATTTTTTATTTTATTTATATGATTCTACTCTACGTGTGCCTTTGAACTCCTATTAAACAATTGGATCTATTTGAATGTATTTTTAGATACGCGTTTGGATGGCAGCCTTCATACTTTTTTATATCACTAATCCTCAAGATCCTTTGACATTATATTCTCTAAGTAAATGTTCAACTTGGGAAAACATTAAAATATTTATCAGATATCCGTACGAAATAGGTAAATAGGAATTCGAAAGCACCGCGCGGCATTGAAAATGCATTTAGCGGCGCGGGCCTGGGAATATGCTGAAGTGCAGCCCGCGCTGCCTCCCCGAGCTGGATTTTATTCGAGCACCAATACGCTATTTACTATTTACAGTTAAAAACATTGCAATATACAATATCCCTGTATCATTTTTAATTTATAAGGAAATGTTTTTTAAGGAGAATTCGCAACACAAGATATTTATTGTATACTTAAAAAGATTTGTTGAGTACTTTATTATTTATTTAAATTTTGTCAAATGTATGTCGATTCAATCTTACACGCCAAAGCTCGTGGATTTGATCCTCGTCTAAGACAATCATATGTTGAATATTTGTGTTTTTTCTGTGTCTAGGTGTTATATGTTTATTTAATTATTAAATTTGAGATTTATCTGTTGTCTGGTATCCGTTACACAAATGATTTAGGCGACTTGCTTCAAATTCATAGTTAACTTATGTTAATTATGAATTTGTCTTTATTTATATTTTAATTTAATTTTATATTTAATACAATAATTAAGATATTATGTTTATCAACGTTTAGTGTTTCAATGTGTAATAATAACACATCGCATATATCCCATATATAGCAAATGGGTGTATAAAGTTTGGTAACATTTTTAATTTAACCAGTGTTTAAGACGTGTGGTACCGGCAGAATAGAATAGTACCTATTCCTGTCGTAAGAGGCGAATAAGGTACCGGAACCGACAGCGGTATGTCCACCCGTAATAGTAGTGTAGCTCAAATGCAACAGAGTGGGAATGGGCGGCAGCATCCCTCAGCAAATTACACTCTGCGATTGCCAGCAATGGCTAGCACGGCAACTATGGGCATATTCCTCCTTTCTTGGGGAGGCTTATGTCCAGCAATAGACGATTTACGGCTGCTATGATTATGATAAATACTTAAGACTTATCTAAATCAACCCGATATTCTTCATAAGTGTATCCTCCACAATCAACAACTTATGTGACTTGACAAATACTAGGCCATAGTCTGTAGACTAGGGCTTAGTATTTAGCCCTAGTCTGTAGACTAGACTTCAAGCGTCCATACCAGTTTAACTATTTTGCAAGATTAAGGGAAATTAGTGACCATCGTCTTTCTTTGAACTTGATGATTATTCAATAAATGAAATGTATATAGAGAAAGGAATGTTCAGATGGTTTGGACATGTAGAAAGGATGGATGAAAGTACCTACAATAACTGCACAAATATATAGGACAAAAGTAAATAAAAGAGTTTGTTTAGTTCTAGGCGAACAAACCTTAATCAGGCAGAGGAGGTATTAAAGAAGGCCCAGGTCAGAAATACCAAGAATAAACTAACGTGTATGAAAGGGCTAATGGCAGTAAAGGAAGCAAGAAAGGTACGTAGCAAACGTCTCTGCCCATTCTATCTTGATGATGTCTGTACTCCATTTGTTACTCTCAATTACTCCAAGTAAACCTCATACGAAGGTAGTCTACATTGGTACTTCACTCTACCGCCAAACAGCAGTATTCGCAATGCAGCGTTCTGGCTTGAAGGTTCAGAGAGACAATTAAATTACTAGGTAATATGACATAGGATCTTTGAGTCAGAAGGTGAGTAACACGCTAGTGACAATTTGGTGATAATACAAGCATCTATAGGCTGCGGCGACGCTTACTTTCACGCCTACCGTTTGCTTGTTGGTAGACTTATACATTAAAATATATCTCTAGTACTACAAATTTTGGGCCTGGCTGTTGTCTTGCGATGCAAGCTAGGCATTTGACACTGTCGGACACGGAACGTGCTCGAGGCAGCCCGCGGCATCTCGAGAATTTCAAGTGAATTCGCCTGTTGAATGTTTGCATCGTTTTTTTTCCAGACTATCTCGTGCCTGCTACTTCGTCTGAATGTTGGAACGGTATAAAGTATACTGTCTTTCCGTGAGCAAGCTTACCAGCATCACTGCCCTTCATCTTTTGTTTGTTACCGAATATTTTAATAGTTATGTTATTTCCTAAGATGTTTATTAGATACAAAGATAAATCAAGGGCAATTTTATTATACTAATAATTATACAACTACCAGCGCCTAGCGAATTTACCTGCATAGGTTTCGATCCCATGCTCATAATAAAATACACGATGTTCAGCAAAATTCTTTAAAAATTAAATCTTATGTACGCCTGATATATTAGCTATAACATTGATTTAAGTTTTATTTAAAATCATTCAGTTGTCTTTGCATGAAATAGTGACTAACTTACTCACACATAAGGCGATAGATTTTTTCAAAATTATTATGATTGAATAATAACTTAAATATAACATGTTTGTTTGTTTAGGTTATTATCATGTTGACAAAACACTTAAAAAGTTTAAATTCATAATATCAGCAGTTTAAAGGTCACTGCTAGACATAGCCTCCCCAAGAAAGGGGGAATTTGCTTATAATTGCCCAATGCGAATGCTGCTGCACTTTCCCGCCCTTTGCATTTGAGACGCTGTTTTGGATGGATATACCGCCATCTTTCGGTGTTGGTAACTTCATCATATTGCTACTGAAAGTCCACTACTAAACGCTTCTCTAAAAATGAGGTTTTTTGCCCATAATTGCCGTGCTAGTCAAGCGAGTTGGCAATCGCAGAGCGTAGCTTTAGCAACGGGGATGCTGCTGTCCATCTTCGCCCTGTGCATTTGAACTGCATTGTTTCGGATGGATATACCGCCATCTGTGGGTTCTGGTACCTTACGTCAGCTTTTATGACTTCAATACAGGGGGAGGTACTATTATACTCTGCCGGTACCTTGCGGCTTCACAGGTTCTACATAGAAAATATAACATATGTACAGGCCTGATGGTGCAGATGGTAATGATCTTACCTCGTGCGCCGAAGGATCCCCACCCTAGACAAATATTTATATGATGATATTCGTGGTTGGACTGTGTCCGGGTGTTAAATATATATATTTATTTTTTATATATATTTTATTTATTTGTGATTTTTCTGTTGTCTCATGTCCATGATTAAGGTCAATATATAAGATGTGAAGTAAATTATAATTAAAGCCTATGTTACTCTGAGAGGACTTAACTTTCTAATAAATAAAAAACAAAATTGGCTTTGTATTTTTGATGAATCTAATAACCTAAGAAAGTTCCGCAAACATTTCTTTAAAAATGTATCTAAAGCAACTAATGTGTTAGTGGACGTAAAACTAAACAAAAAAACCTCCTTGGAGACGCCGGGTATCGATCCCGGTACCTCCCGCATGCTAAGCGAGCGCTCTACCATATGAGCTACGTCCCCGACTTATGACTGGAGGTAATTCGGAAAGACTATGCATTCTAACTGTGCAAGTATTTATTTTGTGCTATATATTCAAACGTATAGTTAAAGTGTGGGTCAAATTCGACCATTATTACTGTAATTAAGCAACCTACATAGTTTAATATTGAAAGTATGAAACACAAATATACATAATTAAATAAACATACTATGATTATGGTATTACAAATGTTTTAATTATATCAGACTTTCAGTATAAATTCCATATTAATTTATGTCTTCATTAAAAAAAATGAAGTTACAACTAAATGCAGCTGCGAAAAACAATTGCGGATAAATGAGAGCTGCAAACGCAACTGGCATGGCATGCCTTGCGAAGTATGGTGAAGCTAATTTTTAGTAAAATAATTTTTAGGTCACCCATCTAAATACCATCCAATGCGAAGGTTGCTTAGCTTCAACGTTTACACTGTAGGCAAGCTAACCACTGCGCCACGACTGAAAGTTATTCTCTAATTAAAATTTTTATAACATTATAACTTACAACGTAATATGTAAACTTAAAGATCTCACTCAAAATAACAATATTGTACTTATGTGGGAGGAGGTCAAGGACAAATAATGAGGATAGTTCGCAAATATTAGTTGTTTGAGATTTTGAAATGTAAGAGAAACTTGAATACTCGTAACCAATACTCTGTAAAAGGGGACTTAAAAACACAGTCGCACATTGACACATGACCTCATTCACGCAAGCACTTACACACACACGCAAGCATGCACGCACGCACGCTAGCACGCATATTAAAAGCAAATCAAAATGTAAACTTTCATTGAAAGATAAAAAAAATCAAAACTTTGGTGATAGGCACGTCCAAAATTACAAATTACTTTTTAAAATGCATAATTGTTCACTTTATAATCATTTATATTTATAATATCGCTAAATGCCGCGAAACACATTCTCTCACGAGGTGGACAGAAACTCTAATGGTCCTATTGGAAGCTCTTGGGGGGGGGGGGGGGGGTCTACATCTCATAATGAATATCTTACGGCTGATATGATAACGACAATTTTTCGTTATTGAATTAAAAAACTCATTCAATGAACAGCATTTATAAATGCTAGGACTATGGATATGTCGGTATTTTATGTTTATATTAGACTAGCTCACCAGAAACCCGACAGATGCTGTCTTAACTAAAATTTTATAATTACTATGATACGCACTATAAAATTAGCAAAAAGAAAAAATAATCGGTTCAGCATTTAAAAATTCACCCCCGACAAATTAATATTAAATTTCCAAAACTCGCCTCGCGAGTCCAATGCAGATACGGAGGTATGCACTTCATATATGGTCAGCATAGCGTACCTTGCAAAGCAATAAGGAGCTCATGAAAGTAAATTGTGGTCACCCATCCCAATAACATCTATTGCTAAGGTTGCTTCACTTCGCCGATCGTACGCTAAGCGCAATAGCCACTACGCCACGAACTCTAGTGAACATTACTCACTAACTGGCTAACCTGACAGACGTTATCCTGTCTTAACAATACATATCATGTTGATTATAAAATCAAAATACAATACTTAGCTGACCGACTGATGCATCTGTTTTAGACAAATTCTTCTATAACATACATCACGCCTTTGTTATATAGGGGTAGGTAGACTATGGATCTCCACTTATTATGACCTTGAAACATCTCCCTCGGTTCTCTTACTCGCATTAGTCTTTTTATACACGCTCGTTTTGTCTTAGTACTTCTGACCTGGCTCTTCTTTAATACCTCTTCTACCTCGTTAAGATATATTCGTCTCGGTCGTCCTATACCAACTCTTCCATTTCATTTATTCTACTTTCATCCATTCTTTCTACATGTCCAAACCATCTCAACATTATTTTCCCTATTGTTGTCACATCATTTTTTCTATCACATCAATCTCTTATCACACTATTGTTTAATTTATCTCTGAAATTTACACCATATACACTTAGAAGTGTTTTCAATTCAACAGCTTTAATTCTACTCGTGTGTTTTTTCTGCCAAACAAAACATTCACTATCATATGCCAGTGGAACCAATACACCTTTATGAACAGCCAGTCCTGACCTTTCTGACACATTTTGATCCATTGACACTATTCTCAGCTCTCACTCTCAGTTCAATACCGTCTTCATCCTTCCCATATCTCGACAAGCTCTTTCCATATACACAAACTCTTTCATTGGTTCAACTTGCATGTCATCGATCACAATAACACAGTTAGTTCCCTCCATCATACTACATCCCTCCTTTTAATCATCATCACTTATTTCGAACTTAAATTTACTTTAATATCTTTTCTTCTATATATTTATTACATACCATCCATCTCTTGCAACTCTTTACGTTTGATGAGTAACCCATTTATTTATGCTTAATCTACATTTACTTGCATTCAATTCCATCACGAGAGTTGTTTATAAGTAAGTTGAATAACCTTGGCAATGCGACAAATTGATGTCTCTACACACCTCTATGGATGTCAAACTATTCAATATAGGCACCGTTTATTCTAAATCAAGCAGCATAATCCTTGTAAAGTGATTGGAGTGCCTGAATCAGATAGTCACTCAGTCTATATACAGACATAATCTGTCAAAACTCTTTTCGCACAAGCCTATGTTAGGCCTGTTCCAAGTCATATATTTCTTCTGCTCTTCAATTCTTCTATTAAAACCACAATTAATAAACATTGAATGAATAGTTCCAACTTTTAGCGCTCTACCAATTGAGCTGCAGGTATACGACTGGAAGAAATTTCTATGCATATTTTGCATTCCAATCGTATAAATATATGTAATTTGTGTTATGTATTCAAACTTACAGTAATTCTATAATTCAAATTTGCTTGCAAGGTGAACAGACAACCTAATGGTCCTATTAGAAACTTTTTCAGGAGGTCTACATCTCTCAATGAATGTCCTTCAGCTGATACGATGATAATATTGATTCTTCGTTGTTGTTTATCGCATTTATAAACTCTATTGATTTAAATGTGTAGGTATTTATTTAATATATTAGACTTTATTTGGACAATAATATAGCCTATTGCTCAAGCTGGATCAATCTACAACATAAGCAAAAAAATATTCACATCGATTCAGTAGAAATGAAACTCATCCCGGGCAAACATCGTGATACGAAATTTTTAAAAATATGTTTGTATAATACATCAAGTAATTTTAAAACATATGTATACTTCAGAACGTTCCGCAAACACTTGTGAAAATGCCTCATTCAAGGACACCAATGTGATAGTCTAGCACTGTTGAAATAAACATATCACGCCTGTAAACTGAATTAAACATGATAACATGTTTTAATAAATCAATAAAAAAAATTGGAGACGCCGGGTATCGATCCCGGTACTTCCCGCTTGCGAAACGAGCGCTCTACCTATGAGCTACGCCCCCACTATTGAACTAGGGGAAATTTGCATACACTTTATGCATTCATATTGTAAAAATATACAATTTCAGCGAGATATTATAACTAGATTTTATTGTGTTGTTCAAATTCGAACATAATTATTGTTATTAAGTAAGTTATAACACAAAAATGATTAAAATAGAAAGCCCTTAAACATATTTTATAATTTATAGGATCATCATTCTAACATGATTATATTTTGAATGTCATGAATTTGTTTGGCGTTCAGTTATAATATAGACATCAAATGAAAATAATATTAACTGGCCAAAACCCGCCTCGCGAGTTCAATGTGGATACGGAGCTTTAATCTGCATATGCAGTCAGCATAGCGTACCTTTCAAAGAAATTAGAAGCTCCAGATAATAAATTGTGGTCACCCATACCAATAACATCAATGCGAAGTTGCTTCACTTCACCGACCGTACAGCCACCGTATAGCCACTGCGCCACGAACTTTAGTGAACATTACTTACTAACTTGCTAACCCGACAGACGATAGTCTTTCTTAATTATACATTATTTTCAAGTTGATATAAATAATCAAAATAATATATTTACCCGACCGATGTATGTTTTTGATAATGTTCATGTTAAAACTATAATAAATAAATAATAAGTGAAATCGGTCCAACCTTTAGCGCTCCACCAAATAATATACATAAATATTTAAAATTACCTATAATACATTCATAATATTAGTATAAAGTATAAATATATTTGAGAAAAAATATAGTATAAAAATAATTTGGCTATGACGTTATAATATTGTTTGAAGGTTGTGTGAATATAGAAAATTGATAAAAAAAACGTTAACGATCCTAAACCCGCCTCGCGGGTTCACTTGGGATTAGGAGTTTCAAAGACAGAAAATGCAGCTAGCATAACGTGTCTTGCTAAGTTGTATATAATATTTATTTTTTATGGTAACCCATCTAAACAACATCCATTGCGACGATTGCTTGACTTCACGATTGCATGACGGATCAGAGAAACGCTGCGCCACGAACTCTAGTAAAAATCGATTATTAATTAACTGAGCTGACAGACGTTGTCTTGCCTACAATTCTCGTATAAACTATAAATATAGAATTAGTATAAGTATATAGCTAAAATTAAATGCAATTTTGACCGATGCACCTGTTTAAACAATTTAATCTGTTGAAACACAGTAAAAAAAGATTAGTGAATCGGTCCAGTGTTTATATAAATACTAGCTAGAACATATATATTATCGTCACAAAATTTGCAATAAAAAACCGATGTTAGATAAAAACAGCACACAATAAGTAAAATTTTACTACTCAAATTAATAAAACTAAATAATTTTGCTTGGACATACAAACTTTAATATCTTAAATTAAATTCCATATTTGTACACAGAAACTATGCACAATTTAATTTTCTACATTCAGTTTACATTGCACAACTCTGAAACTAAGTATTTTCAATAATTTATCACATATCTATTAACCTAAGAAGTTTTCGCAGTCTTATATATTAATGCCTCAGCCAAAGATATCAATATGTTAGCGGACGTAAAGTAAAAAAAATTAATCCTTGGAGACGCCGGGTATCGATCCCGGTACCTCCCGCATGCTAAGCGAGCGCTCTACCATATGAGCTACGTCCCCGGTTTTGGACTGAAGGAATTTCATAGACACTTTATGCATTCTGTGGTTTTTTTATTCTGTGGTATATATTAGAACTTATAGTTATTATGTGGGACAAAGTTGACCACAATTACTGTTATTAAACAACTTGCAAACTTTAATATTGAAAGTACAAAACACAAATAGAAATTATAGAAATAATATGATAAACATACTATGATTATGATGTTGTAATAGTAAAGATGATGTCTGAAGTTTAGTGTGAAATCTATATACATTCTATATAATGTCTTTATTAAAAGATATAAAGTAACTGACTATATCCCGCTACGCAGATTAAATGCGGATAAATAGCTTATACGGACTGCAAACAAAGCTGGCATAGCATGCCTTGCGAAGCATAGTGTAGCTTAAGATTATTATTTTTTAGTCAAACATCAAAATACCATCAATTGCGAAGGTTGCTTAGCTTTAACGTTTAAACTGCGGGCGAATAAACCACTGCATCACGAATGCATGTTATACATGCATTTAAACTTTCTGCCATGATATCTAAACTTGAATGATGTCAAATTTCATTTTCTTGTGGGCACATAATTCATCTTATACTATATTTGAAGTAGTAATTCTAAAACATAATGTAATACTTATGTGCGAGGAGATCGAAGAAAAAAACATGATAATAATTTCTATAATAAGTATAGATTGGGAACTATAACGCCAAACTGTATACCCCAATATTGTTATGTTTAGGTATTTTGGATTGCTCGTATATGGTAGCAAATCAAAGACGTATTTTTGTCAAAATCTCCTCTTATTTTCGGCAAGGGGCCTAGGGTTTTTAGCATTTGGAAGCTGTGTGTACTTTATCAAAGTAGTATCCGCTCTTCATTAAATGGATTCATTAAAATTAATTCCAATTATATGACCACTTGATGAATAAATTGCACCTTTTTTATTTACCGTTTCGGAATATTCCTTTTACCATTAATCTACAACTAATATGTAAATATTTGTATTTTTAAATGTAAGATCAACTTAAATAACAGTAACTAATCCCTAGTAAAAGAGGACTTAAATACAATTTAAGGCGAGAACGCACGCATTCGCGTACAAACGCAAGCAAACAAGCACATGCATGCTCGTTAGAGGTATATATAGTATTAATAGCAAATCAAAAAGTAAACATTGATGTTAGGTAAAAAAAATTGAAACTTTTGTGATGACGTGACGTGCATCGACAAAAATTACAATCTCTTATTTTCTTAATACTTTCAACGGTTCATAAATTAAGAATTGCAACACCTTAATACATAATTTTTAACCAACGATTATGAAAGCCATAAATAATTCAATTGGTTCATAAAATTTTTAACATATGTGTTAATGTTACTAAGTTTTGAAAACACTCATAAAAAGTGTTTCATCCAAGACAATCAATGTGATGGTCTAGCACTGTATGGTCTAAACTGATTTAAAGTATAAACATTTTTTTAATATATCAACAAAAAATTGGAGACGCCGGGTATCGATCCCGGTACTTCCCGCTTGCGAAACGAGCGCTCTACCTATGAGCTACGCCCCCATTATAGAACTGGGGAAAACTTGCATACACTTTATGCATTCTAGTTGTAAAAATATACTATCTAATCGATATTTATCAACTAGATTTCAATGTGTTGATCAAATTAGAACATAATTATTGTTAGTACGTCAGCTATAACACAATAATAATTAAAATAGGGAACCCATATGATACCCTAAGATGATGATATTTTGAACGCAATCTTTCTCTTTGCCGTTTAGTTATAATATAGACATTAAATAAACATAATATTAACTGGCCAAAACCCGCCTGGCGAGTCCAATGTTCATATGGAATTTTAAGCTGCATATTCAGCCAGCATAGCGTACCTTGCACAGAAATAAGCAGCTCCAAATAATAAATTGTGGTCACCCATCCCAATAACATCCATTTCAAAGGTTGCTTGGCTTCAACGACTGCAGGGTGGGGCAGTTAACAGCTGCGCCACGAGCTCTAGTGAAAATCGATTACTAACTAGCTGACACAACAGATGTTGTCCGGTCTACTATTATTTTAAGTTTGTATATATACATATAACACACCCCCCGGAACACAGTTTTATTCCACGATGATTGGAAATACCTTCCTGGGATCCTGTCATATATTTGATCAAAAACCAAGGCCAACATCAGAGCACCGCCAGATCACAAGATTCTATCAGCACCTAGTGTTTGCATAAGAACGCAACCGTTTTAAAATTAAAACCCCTTATTCATAAAACATTACTTTCTCTATTGTTACAACAACAACATCATTTTTTGCACCACATTGATTTCTTATCATGCTATCTGCAGACCAGAGTTAAGGATGGAGGAGTCAGAATCGTCTCCTCATCCCTCCCTCACGTCATCGTCGAAGCGGGTCCGCGTTGACTGCGTTTTCAGGCGCCTGCTCCGCGGCCTCCTTCTATGAAATGAAGAACTCACAGAAAGAGAGCAGAGCCTCCCAAGACTCTTATTAAATCTAGTAAGTCATAAGTATTGACAATATCGTCTGTTTGCCCTAATTTGACAAATAGGTGGAATGGAATGAATGAAAAAGGAATGGTACATTAAACTTCTTATTTTTCTCTAAGACTTGTCTTACAACAAAGATGTGATCCACTGTTAACCTGTTCTTAAACCCGCCTGCTCCCGAGGCTGATTTTAATCCAGGGTTTTGTTCATTCTACCTAGATTTACTTTTCCAAACACTTTATAAACGTTGGACATAAGGCGAATACCCGTAGCAAACGCCGTAGCAAACGAAGTATGTTTTTTCGTAGCACTCAAAGTCAATCCTGTTTATCAATTTCGCCCTTTACTAGTGGGTCAGTTTTTTTTTATAAGCGGACCGATAATGCGGCTCGATCCGATTTCAAACCCAACCGATAATGATCAGCCAGATATAGCCCTCTGACGCATCTTAAGCAACTCCACGCCACATTCCCTTTGAGCTCTACAACTGGCTATCTTTCTCAGTATAGGCCACCCGCCTCATACACAAATATCTTTGTCCTATCCTAGATGTAACAAGGCATGCAATAAAATGTTAGTGCCTCAAAGACGCATTTAAGTGGAAAGGGATAAACTGTGTTATTAATATCAAGAGATAATTCTAAAACTCCCTAAGCGATATACACTCCTTCACCAGTCCGCGAAGCCAATCGATAACATCAACTTTTGATTTCCAGACCAGTGAGCCAAACCAATAATCTGCCAGGACCAGGCCGTTTTGTGTTAGAGACTTTTTGAGACGGGCAGCTATAATGCATTGCAACATTTAATCCGCCACAAGCACGCCCGAAAATGGTCAGACGTAGCCCAGGTGTCCACCCCGTGGAGGTTTTTTCAGTTGCTACTCCAGTATAAGGTGACCTAGGCAAATATACCTTAGAATAGGCAGAAGAGGTATTAAGAAAGGCTAGGTCACAAGTACGAAGAATATATATATTGCTTTAATTATTCACTAAGCAACTAATTCAATACATTCATAACAAAAATATAAACACATATGAGACAAGTTATAGGATAAAAACACACTTGCTATGACATTATAATTGTGATAATTATGTTTGACGTTTGTGTGAATATATACCTTTGATAAAAACGATGTATTGGAGCCAAAACCCGCCTCACGAGTCCAATGTAGATACGGAGCTTGAAGAACTGCATATGCAGTCAGCATATCGAATTTTGCAAAGTATTTAGGAGCTTAAGATCATAATTTGTGGTCACTCATATCAATAACATCTATTGCAAAGATCGATCGACTTTACAAATCGTATGGCAGGTGCGGTAGCCACTGCGGTACGAACTCTAGAAACATTATATACTAACTTGCTAACCCGACAAAATTGGTTCAAATTATATCATAACTATTGTCATCAAGCAACCTATAATACATTTAATATGAAAATATGAATCACAAATACATATGACAGAAGTTATAGAATAATCATACTCTGGCTGATATTATACTTATGTTTACCATTCGTGTCAGACATCCAATAAAAATAGCAGTAACGGGCTAAAACCTGTCAAGCGGGTTCACTTTGGATAATGAGTTTTATCGACAGCAAATACAGCTGGTATAACGTACCTCGTAAAGCATTTATTTATTTGGTAACCCATCTAAACACAATCCTTTGCGTAGGTTGCTTGACTTAAACAATCGCAGGACGAGCCCGTTAGCCGCTCCGCCACGAGCTCGAGTGAAAATCATCTAATAAATAGCTGAGCCCATACACGTTTACTTGTTAACTATTATTATAATAACTATAAATAATACATTGGTATAAGTATATAATAAAAATTAAATATAATTTCGACCGATGCATCTGTATGTCCCCTTTTTCTTGTTAATACAAAATGAAACAGGAATTACTGAAATTGGGCCAGTCTTTATACATATATTAGTTAAAACGTTGTTCTGACATATATACTATAAAAGATATATTGTATTATTATATAAAAGATATATTGTTATATAATTTGCAATAAAAAAAATTGTGACTATAAATTAAGACAAACTATCCTATCTCACAAGTTAGATCGGATTGTACGCAATAAGTAATAGTAAGTTTTTATACTATAATTGGTTAAATACTTAATACATTACTACTTTTTAATTCAGATTTCGTCTTGCTACGAATATAATGTTTAACTTTTATTAATTTATTACATATCTATTAACTTAAGAAGGTTTCGCAGTCTTATAAAGTGATTTCTCATCCAAAGAAAACATTATGTTAGTGAACGTAACGAACGTAACGTGAATAGTAAATAAAAATAATAATCTTTGGAGACGCCGGGTATCGATCCCAGTACCTCCCGCATGCTAAGCGAGCGCTCTACCATATGAGCTACGTCCCCGGTCTAGGACGAGAAGAAAATTGCAGTAACTTTATGCATTCTAGGAGTGATTTTTTAAAATTTTATTGTTTGTATCAAATTCTACTATAATAACTGTTATCGTGTAAAACAAGAATTAAACAAACACAGTAGCACATAATCACGGACGCACGCACGCATGCAAGCACGCACTTACGCACGAACGCATGGAATCAAAATGTAAAAAAGATAAATAGAATCAAAACTTTAGTAATACACTCGTCCAATATTTCAGATCATTTTTATCAAATTATATACCTAAAAATAATTACACATAAGTTGGACAAACATTCCAATTAATAATCTTTTAGAGAGGCCTACATCTCACAATAGATGTTGTTCGCTTTCGGCTGTTATGATATAATTCTTGTTGGATTATAATTCCATCAATTAATCGCATTTATAAACGTTTAGAATTTCGATATTTTATGAATATATTAAAGTATCTAACCAGACATCTAGCAGACATTGTCTTGTCTAAACTGTAATTTTATGTTTATTATGACAACAATATAAGTAATCAAAAAGCTCATCCGGAACAATAAGTGACACAAAATTTTTAACTATAAAGAATTTTTGTTGTAAATTATTTGCATGAAGACATACAATTTTTGACAAATATGTTTACTTTACTGAGTTTTGCAGGCGCTAACAATAAAATGTGTAATCCAATAAAACCAAAGTGATAGTGAAGTGATAGGTAGTCTAGGACTGTAGAAGTAAACATATAAGGCCTATAAATTGACTTAAAAAATATTACATATTTGGAATAATATCCGAAAAAAAATTGGAGACGCCGGGTATCGATCCCGGTACTTCCCGCTTGCGAAACGAGCGCTCTACCTATGAGCTACGCCCCCAATGTAGAACTAGGAGAAACTTGCATACACTTTGTGCATTCTAATTGTAAAAATATACCATTCAAGCCCTATTTTCAAACTAAATATTATTGTTTAGTTCAAATTCGAATATAATTAATGTGTTGTAGCTTATTAAATTACAATAATGATTAAAATAGGTATCCTATACTTGGTTTTTATAATTTTTAGAATCAACATACTAAGATGATGACATTTCAAACGTTATGATAACGCTGTTTAACGTTCAATCATAATATAGACATTAAATAAAATAATATCAACTGGCCAAAACCCGCCTCGCGAGTCCAATGTAGATACGGAGCTTTAAGAACTGCATAAGCAGTCAGCATATCGTACCTTGCTAAGCTCTTAGGAGCTTAAGATCATAGATTGTGATCACCCATCCCAATAACATCTATTGCAAAGATTGCTTAATTTCACTGATCGAACGGCGGGCGCGATAGCCACTGCACCACGAGCATTAGTAAACATTATGCACTAACTTGTTTACCCAACAGATGTTGCCCTGTCTTAAATACAAACATCAAGTTTATATAAATAACCAAAAAGATATTTTTCTAATTGATGCAAATGTTTTACACAGTTTCTTCTTTTAAAATCACAAAAACTTAATAATAAGTGAAATTGGTCGAAACTTGCATACACTTTACACATTCTTATTGTAAAAATACTTTACTTCTCAGAATAGTGTTGCTCCCTACATCTTTTGGCGCCTACTTGTAAAAGTCGGTAGTGATAGTTTATCCATTGGTTCCACTAATTCTTAGAGAATGACTAATCAGTCTTTATAATTGAGATCCACAGAAAAGTACACATTAGTAGTAGCGTTACAGATACCGTAACTCTGTCATTGCCCGTAGTCGAATACCCGTAGCAAACACCGTAGCACTAACATGAAGCAAACCAACTTCGTGCAAGTATGTTTGTTCTTTCGTAGCACTCAAAGTCAATTCTATTTATATATTTCGTCCTTTACTCGTGGATCAGTTGAGTCATAAGCGGACAG